>UESW01003908.1:0-354272 GCA_900491605.1 Calamus simplicifolius | reverse complement strand
ATTGGTGTCTAGAAAGGTTTGATCATGGTTTTTAATTGCTCCGTTCGCTGCCTGGGAAAACCCATTCAATGGGATCGAAGGGTATGCTAAATAGGACCCCATTGATCAGCTGATCTGGCCATTGTTTGGGAAAGCTCTTAATTGATTAAATCAATTAAGGTTGATCAGGATGGTAGCAATTGATTTGGTCACATGATTAGGGTTCCTAAATTAGATAGTGATCAGGATCCTAATTTGATTAGGAGTCCCAATCATAGATTGGATCTTATGAAATTAAGGTTAATTGAGATTAATCTAAAATCTACATATAGGATATGTAACCTAGCATAGTACAAATGTTGTAGATGTAGATGGGACCTATATGCGCTAAATCCCTCCACGAATATTAAGTCATAAGCCTTCCATTGTTCACATGATACAAAATCATTAGGTCATGAGATTTGTCATGCCAAAGCCGAGGTCGAGTGTACCTATGAGGAGTTGATTGTGGAACAATGGGTTGACTTAACTAGATTAGCTGGCATAATTGGCCAAAGTCAGGGTCAGTCTAATCTAGAGGCAAACTTTAGGGTGATCACATATGGATGTAATTGACAAAGCAATGTCCCCTAAATGATCTAGGAGTCACATTAGATGTGATTGATAATAATCTACCAAATTTGGCTTACCGAGATTTGTTGTGCCAAAGCCAAGGTCAAGGTAATTCAAATGAGGATCCTAGCCCACTAAGGAAATTGAATGCCAATTTCTCGAGATTAATAGAGAGGGCTATTAACCTTGATAAAATAGTGGGAGAAACCAACTTAATTAAAAATCTAGAATTACCATATTAAGTTGGTGATTAGTATTCATAGTAATTGACTCGTTCTAATTTTATGTAGGTTATCAGAGAAACCATGAGTGTAAACATCAACCTAAGGAATATTTTAGAATCCAACAAATTGACTGGACTCAACTTCCCTGATTGGCTAAGGAATGTAAGGATCGTTCTTCGATCTGAGAAAATTCTTTTTGTCCTAGATGAGGTTGCACCGGAGGTCCCACCAGCGGATGCTCCGACTGAGGTTCATGTGGCATACAACCGGTATAAAGATGCTGAAGACATGGCCACATGTTTGATGTTGGCCTCAATGTCACCTGATCTTCAGAAACAGCATGAGCATATGAATGCTCAGGAGATTTTGATGCACTTGCAAGAGTTGTTTGGTGCACAGTCTCGATATGAGAGGTTTCAAACTTCTAAAGAGCTGTTTCAGTGCAAAATGACTGAGGATTCATCAGTGGGTGCCCACGTACTGAAAATGATCAATTGATTGAAAAGTTGGCACGATTGGGTTTTGTGATGGATCATGAACTAAGTGTTGACTTGGTTCTGCAGTCATTACCTCCCAGCTATTCGCAGTTTGTTCTTAATTTCAACATGAACAAGCTAGAGACATCTCTACCTGAGCTCGCGAATATGCTGAAATCGAGCCCAACATTAAGAAAGAAAAGGGGCAGGTTATGGTCGTGGAGTCTTCTGGCGCTCGTAAGAAGCGGCCAAAGAAGAATAAGGTCCAAAAGGCCAAGGCGACTAAACCAAATAAGGGCATTAAGAAAAACAAAGTAGCCAAGGGGAATGTCACTTCTGTGGAAGGAAGGGCACTGGAAGCGAAACTGCAAGCTTATCTGGCTAGCCTGAAAGAAAAGAAACATACAGATGCTTCTACATCAGGTATATTTATGATTGAGATATTTTCTTCTGTTACTTCTTATTCCACTTGGGTATTGGATACCGGTTGTGGATCTCATATTTGTATTAATATGCAGATGATAAGAAGCAGTAGAAAGCTGAAAAAGATGAAGTGATCCTGCGCATGGGAAATGGAGCAAAGGTTGCTGCTTTAGCTATAGGATCTTGTTCTTTGTCTTTGCCCACTGGGCTTGTAATGGAGCTTAATAATTGTTACTATGTTCCAAACATAACAAAGAACATTATTTCGTTTCATGTCTTGTAAATGATGGATATACATTTGAAATTGGAAATAAAGGAATTTTAATTTTTAAAAATGAAATGTTCTTTGGTTCTGCTGAAATGTTCAACGGGATTTATGTTTTGAATTTACAATGCCCTATTCTCAATATAGAAACTAAGAAATTAAAATCAAATAATTCTAAGAACTCATTCCTATGGCACTGTCGTTTAGGCCATGTAAATGAAACACGTTTAACCAAGTTACATAAGGATGGCTACTTGGGCTCATTCGATTGGGAATCGTTTGAGGAATGTGAGTCATGCTTACGTGGCAAAATGACTAAGTCATCCTTTACTAAAAGGGTGAGCGAGCAACTGAATGTTTAGGACTAGTACATTCGGATGTATGTGGTCCATTAATATTCAGCAATAGGAGGTTTTTCTTACTTCATCACATTTATAGATGACCATAGCAGGTATGGTTATGTATATCTGATGAAGCACAAATCTGAAGCCTTTGAAAAGTTCAAAGAATTCAGATCCGAGGTAGAAAAAAAAGTGGCAAAAGTATTAAGATACTTCGATCAGATCGAGGTGGGGAATACTTAAGCCATGAGTTCTTAGAATATTTGAAAGAGAATGGGATTCTCTCTCAGTGGACTCCTCCTGGTATGCCACAGCATAATGGTGTATCAGAAAGGAGAAATTGCACATTATTAGATATGGTGCGATCAATGATGAGCCTTGCAAATCTTCCAAAAATGTTTTGGGGTTATGCCCTACACACAGCCGAATACACTCTAAACCGAGTTCCATCTAAGTCGGTCAGTTCCACTCCCTATGAGATATGGTGTGGAAAGAAACCAACCCTTAGTCATCTAAGGATTTGGGGTTGCTACGCTTATGTAAAGCGTAATGAGTCAGACAAGCTGGGAGCTAGATCGACAAGTGTAATTTTGTGGGTATCCTAAAGAAACAAAAGGATACTACTTCTACCATCCACTCGAGCAAAAGGTTTTTGTCTCAAGGCATGCCATATTCTAGAGAATGAGATTTTTCTAAGAAATGGTAGTGGGAGAAATATTGAGATTAGTGAAACTCAAGAACCACAAATTGACACAGACCGATTAGATGACATGGAGCAAATGTCAAATGCAGTGGGAGTTGAGCAGGAGACTCAACTCACATTCAGGCAACATTTACGTGAACCTCTATCAGAAATGATGGAGCCACAGGAAGCTCCAAGTACACATCAGCTACGTAGGTCTAGTAGACACATCATATTCCTGAGAGATATGGATTTCTTATAGAAGATGATGAGCCTACTAACTACGATGAAGCAATTTGTGACATTGACTCCAAGAGATGGCTTGAAGCCATGAAGTCTGAAATGGACTCCATGTACGACAACCAAGTATGGACTTTGGTTGATCCACCTGAAGGGATAAAACCCATTGGGTGCAAATGGGTCTTCAAGAAGAAGACAGACATGGATGGTAATGTGATTACCTATAAGGCGAGGCTAGTTGCAAAAGGTTACAAGCAAAGGCAAGGTGTTGACTTTGATGAAACTTTTCTCCGTAGCCATGCTTAAGTCCATAAGGATTTTGCTTGCGATTGCAGCCTATTACGATTATGAGATATGGCAAATGGATGTCAAGACCGCCTTCCTAAATGGTGATTTAGTGGAGGATGTGTATATGACACAACCTGAGGGTTTTGAGTCCATTGATTCTAAAAAGGTATGCAAGCTGCAAAGGTCCATTTATGGACTTAAGCAAGCCTCTAGAAGTTGGAACATCCATTTTGATGAAACAATCAAAAAGTTTGATTTTATCAAAAATGAGGATGATCCATGTGTGTACAAGAAGGTTAGTGGGAGTGTTATTGTTTTCCTGATATTATATGTAGATGACATATTATTGATAGGAAACAATGTATCCTTGCTGCAAGAAGTGAAGGAATGGTTGTCCAGCAAATTCTCCATGAAAGATTTGGGAGAAGCAGCCTACATACTGGGTATTAAGATCTATAGAGATAGATTTAGAAGGTTGCTTGGATTGTCCCAATCAACGTACATAGATAAAGTGCTAAAACAGTTTAGCATGGAGGAATCCAAGAAGGGATTCCTGCCGGTATCATATGGAATACATCTCTCCAAGGACATGAGTCCTAAGACCCAAATGGAGAGAGAGTACATGAATAGGATTCCATATGCCTCAGCAATCGGATCCATCATGTATGTGATGCTATGTACGAGACCTGATGTTTCTTATGCATTGAGTATCACTAGTAGATACCAGGCAAACCCTAGAGAGAAACATTGGATGGCCGTCAAGAATATCCTTAAGTACTTACGAAGGACTAAGGATATGTTCTTGGTTTATGGAGGACCCGAACTCATAGTTCAGGGTTATACGGATTCTAGTTTTCAGTCTGATAAAGATGATTATAAATCTCAATCAGGCTATGTCTTTACACTCAATGGCGGTGCAGTCAGCTGGAAAAAGTTTCAAGCAGGAGACGATTGCCGACTCTACGATCGAAGCTGAGTACATCGCAGCATCAGATGCAGCCAAAGAAGCAGTTTGGATCAAAAAGTTCATCACTGAACTTGGTGTGGTTCCAAGCATTGCTGATCCAGTACACTTGTATTGTGACAACAATGGAGCTATTGCGCAAGCTAAGGAGCCAAGGTCTCATCAGAGGTCCAAACATGTACTCAGAAGATACCATGTAATTAGAGAGATTATTGGTAGAAATGATGTAAAAATAGAACGAGTCCCACTGAGGATAATGTAGCTGATCCGCTCACTAAAGCCCCTGCAGCAGAAGCATGATAATCATGTTAAGTCACTCGGTATTAAATACATGGGTGAATGGCTCTAGTGCAAGTGGGAGATTGTTAGTATATGCCCTAGATCCAATTGGACTGAATGATGTATACATTCTATGAATACAAATCAAATAAAATGGTTTCTTTATTTATCCAGATATCTTTTATTTGATATATTTGTCTGTGAGATAAAGTCCAAAAGAATGTTAACCGTATATGGAATTTGTAATAGAGATTACAAATTGTGAACGTTATGGTTTGATTCTTTAAACTTCTCTAGTCGATGTGTAGATGGGTTTGGACACCATTGAACACCGTGAGACTAGCACACATTGCATATCCTCACCCTTGGGATGAGCAGCTGATTTCACAAGCTGAAGTATGAAGATACTTGGATAGGTGTATGGATGCTCGTTATTGTAACGATGCATTGGATGACCCGTACAGAGATCCCATATGGATATTCTATATAGTGTCGATGATTGATCTCTAATGACGGTGGTGTGAGTGATCCTTTGACTTGAGATCTTCATTGTATCTCATGTGTGGAATGTCATGCTTTGATGGCATCCAAACGTCGCTCTAGCCATGGGTGGCAAATATGGTGTCGGTTGGGTATGACATGAAGCACATGAAGATGATGTTTGATCAAGACAGGATTCGTCTCCTTGATAGAAAGGGTTATATCCCACGGCCACTTGATGGATTAAATTGATTATTAAATCCTTGCAAGGTTGAGTTTAAATTCGAAATGGTTTTGAAGTTCTAATTCATATGAGTCAATTTTTCCTGAGATCAAGTAAACAAAGATCAATTACAGGGTTGACACATTCCATACCACTGATTGATCTGGGATATGTGACGAAAGGATTTGATCATACGGTAACCGTTCATGGACATGTGTTGATGGTCACATCACAAAACCTTTAGTAGTTGGGTGGTCATGATGCTTTGCTAGAGGCCTTTCATGATCTATAATCATGTTGTTGAATTAGACAAAGAGTTATCCAATCATTCCTAGGGTCTATGATTAGAACATGATTATTGCCAACATGTTAAAGGGCCTAATGGGTCACACGCATTACGAAGAATATTGGATGAATTAAAATGAGAATTAAATTAGATTTAATTTAGATAAGATGATCAATTAAATAATTGGGTGAGACCCAATTTAAAGAAGATATAATTATAATGGATATGATCCATTATAATAGAAGGAATGTTAAGAAGAAATTATTTGTACATATGATGAACAAATAATTGGATACCGATATGTAACTTGATCCATGTGATGGATGGCTCTGATTATTCAGATATGGATGTCCAATCTTAGCCTTGTGAATATGGAATCATGCCCATAGGATGAGGCATGATGAATCTCTACGATTCGATGATGAACACGTATAAATTAGGGCATGTAGTTATGGGATAACCAACTCCTAATTTCAAAGGCTGAGATTGTGACACTTGGATTAATCTTACCATGAAGATGGAAGGAGTTTCATGAAGATGGGAGTTTCTTACCATGAAGATGGGAGGAGTTTCTTACCATGAAGATGAGAGTTTCTTACCATAATGATGGGAGTTTCTTACCATGAAGAGAGGTCTCTTCCTCTTAGGAACGTCTCATTTTCAATCTATAAATATAGTTCCTTCCTACCAAGAAAGAAAGAAGAGCATGAGACTTTTCTTCAAAGATATTTTCTATAAGGGGATTCAAGAGGCGCTAGCATCCCTCTCTCTCCCGTGGTGTCATCTTCATACCTTGTAGGTCTTCATCCCTTCTTCTCTGCGTGGATCACCATTAGAGGCCATTAGAGGCCGGACACGTGGACGGCTTGTGGCAGGGATTAACCGACTTCGTCCTCATCTACATCGATAAAGGACTCAGGTATGAATAAAATTAAATTTTATTTGAGATATAATGAACTTGTTCCTAAGTATCCTACATCTGGGAATTTTATATTATATCTTCCGCAATGTTTATATGAATTTGATTCATATCTTGTATACATAATTCCCATCAAGACCTACTAGAGAGATACCAGAGCCAGAATGACCCATACTCGACGGGGTCGAGTTCTTCCCATCCCGGAAGAATTGGTGCGGGCACCAGGATCAAGCAGAGGATTCTTAACCCTCTGTGGATATCTGATTAGTTATGATTCAAGTCTTAAGTTGGAAAATAAAGTTTAGTTTATTTTGAGTCCCGTCCAGTTCATTTTATTCTAAATTGAGTCCTATCCAGTTCAGTTTATTTTAATGTGAGTCCTGTAGTAAGTTCATCAGCTTACAAGAGGAAACATCAAAGACAAGGCCATCACAGTCAGACAGAGCAGCTGCTAAATTCAAGTTGGTGCCACACCTACTTCAAGCAGCCCACATGCCACCTAGTAGGGCAAGCAACCTTCCCGATCTGGATGATCATTTTCCTCATCTAGCCGATGCCGATTTCATGCCAAATCAAGCTGCCGCCAATTGCATCTGACCGCTTTCCAAGATCACCTTCCTCATCTAGACGTTACAGATTTCATGCCAAATTAAGCTGTCACTGATTGCATCTCAATCATATCTAAAAGATCACCTGCCTCATCTAGATGTCATAGATTTCATGCCGAATCTAGCTGCCGCTGATTGCATCTAGAAGATCACCTTCCTCATCTAGACGCTGCAGATTTCATGCCAAATTTAACTAGGGCACCTTTTTTTCTCTCTTTCCATATCTATATTTTCTTGAACCCCAAGTCTCTTGCTCTATAAAAGAGACCCTCTTGTATGAATGATGTATCTTTTATTATAAATCAATCAATTCAAGTTTTGAGTTATTATGATTTTTGTTAATTGGTTCTCTGGTGCTCTTGTTTCCCTCCTCCTACGCGTGCCAACATCCCAAGTCTCCAGGAGAAACCCTGACCGCCACCTTTGTCTTCCAATAGTGGACGCCCAAGAGACCTTGGCTGGCCTCTCCTTTTCTCTACTCCTTCCTTATCTCTTTGCCTTTATTCTAAATTTATTCTATTATTCTTTAACCCTTGTATGGTGATCTTGCAAATCCCTCAGTAGCCACGAATCCAGGATTCAAGATGATCATCATCCAGGTCAGTGGATACTTGGCCGCAGATCCGTGGGCTCAAGGCTTGGTCATCTAGGGCGCATCCGCCAGGCAGAGCAACCCCTTCAACACTTTGATCTTCCTCCTCTTGCTAGGTACACCCCTCTAATCTACTAGTAACTTTATTGTAGGAGAGCAAGTCCTACCGGGGCTTCTTAGCCTCGGCGATCCTTCTTTCTTATTCTTTAGGAATTATTTCGCGTGCGAATTTACTGTGAATTTTTTTGAATCCCTCTTAGGCTATTACTTTGAAAGAATAATCAACTGCAATTATTAATCATTAAAAAAAATTACTTGCATGCGAATCGATCCTGCATCATGAGTGGTATCCTGTTAGCCGCGATATCGTCGAGCACCTTTAGAACTACCTTGGGGGTTTGTGTGTTGACCCGAGGAGTGACTCGAGCAGGTGCAGAGCTGTTAGGGTCTTGAATCACTTAGGAGGCATCTCTACGTTGGAATGAGTGGTGTCCCGTTAGCCATGATGTCGTCGATCTCCTTTAGAACTGTCTCGAGGATTTATGTACCAATCGAGGGATGACTCGAGCGGGTACGAAGCTGTTAGGGTCTTGAACCACTTAGGGGGTATCTCCATGCTGGACAAAGTGGTGTCCCATTAGCCGCGATGCCACCGAGCTCCTTTAGAACTACCTCAGGGGTTTGTGTGCCGATCCGAGGGATGACTCGAGCGGGTACGGAATTGTTAGGGTCTTGAACTACTTAGGGGGCATTTCCAAGCTGGACTGGGTGGTGTTCCGTTAGCCGCAATGCCGCCAAACTCCTTTGAAACCGCCTTGGGGGTTTGTGTGCTAACTCTAGGGGCAACTCGAGTGGGTACGAAGCTGTTAGGGTCTCAAACCACTCAGGGGGTATTTTTGCGATGGATTGAGTGGTGTCCCATTAGCCGCGATCCCGCCGAGCTCCTTTAGAACATCCTCGAGAGTTTGTGTGCCGACCCAAGGGTGACTCGAGCTGGTAAGGAGCTGTTAGGGTCTTGAACCACTCAGGGGGCATCTCCATGCCAGACTAAATGGTGTCCCTTAGCTGTGATGCCATCGAGCTCCTTTAGAATCGCCTCGAGGGTTTGTGTGCTGACTCGAGGGATGACTCAAGCGGGTACAGAGCTGTTAGGGTCTTGAACCACTCAGGGGAATCTCCATGCCAGACTGAGTGGTGTCCCGTTAGCCTTAATATCGCCGAGCTCCTTTAGAACTGCCTTGGAGGTTTATGTGCTGACCCGAGGGGTGACTCGAGCAGGTACAGAGCTATTAGGGTCTTTAACCACTCAGGGGGCATCTCCATACCGAACTTAGTGGTGTCCCGTTAGCCACAATACCACCGAGATCCTTTAGAACTACCTCGAAGATTTATGCATCGGCTCGAGGGGCGATTCGAGCGGGTACGGAGCTGTTAGGGTCTTGAACCACTCAGAGGGTGTCTCCATGCCGGAATGAGTGGTGTCCCCTTAGCTGCGATGTTGCCGAGCTTCTTTAGAACTACATCGGAGGTTTGTGTGCCGGCCCGAGGGGCGACTCGAGTGGGTATGGAGCTATTAGGGTCTTGAACCACTCAAGGGGCATCTCCATGCTAGACTAAGTGGTGTCCCGTTAGCCGCGATGCCGCCAAGCTCCTTTAGAACTGCCTCGAGGGTTTGTGTGCCGGCTTGAGGGTGACTCGAGTGGGTATGGAGCTGTTAGGGTCTTTGTTGACCCATTTATTGATTTTGATGATTAACAAAAGCCATGAGTATATTCCCTATGATACTAATGAAATTGATAAGTGTTTTAGGAATTTAGAAAGGTTAAATATTTAAAATTTATATAAAAATGGTCTTGAATAAATTTTTAGTGGTATTTGTCAAAGTTCAGAGTTTAGAGCCGACACCCAGGAGCATTAGAGCCAACTCCGGAGTGTATCGGAACTGTTTGGCACATTCGGCATGGTTTAGAGTCGACACCCAGAAAATTAGAGCCGACTCTAACCTGAGATACAGTGAACTATTTTTCTGCTTCATATTTTAGAGTCGACACCAACAGAATTAGAGCCGACTCTAACTTGAGAATAGAGATTGCATTTTTTGGGATAATGTTAGTGTCGACCCCAAGAAAATTAGAGCCGACTCCAGCTCGCGATGTGTCGACCCTATAGAATTCCAGAGCCGACTCCACGATGAAAAATTTCTTACTATTTTGGGAAACCTGATTTGGAGCCGACACCTTGAAAGATTAGAGCCGACTCCAACATGTCAGAGGCGATTTTCAGATTTGTCAGAAAAAGCTCCAACGGTCATATTTCTTCACTTACTCTTCAACGGCTCTTTGCCTTTGCGTGTTGAACTAATCCAAGTACTCTTAATGGCTAGTTTGCATCAAAAACATGGATTAAGAGAGATTATAAAAAGGGCATTCCGACCGTTCAAAACATAAGAGAAGAAAAAGAGGAAAATCAAAAGCTCACTGTGCAAAAGAGATAGAAGAGAAATCCAAAAGCTCTCAAAGATCAAATCCGAAGGATTTCCATCAATTAGAAGAAGAAAAGCAAGAGCCCTAGTTCTTCAACCTTCTCTTCATCAAATTTTCTTCAAGTGCCTAAGTTCAAGCTTTGAAAGATCATTCAGAAGAGAAAGAGGAAAAGAAGAAAAGCTCAACATCAAACAGCTTCAAATCAAGCTTTTCTATTCTCATTTTATTTATATTGTTTATCAGCTCATTTGAGGAGCATTTAAATTGCTGTAAACATTTACTTGATTTGTTTGCTTTCTAATTCAATCAGGGGATTGAATCAGTTGAGGTAGTTGACCTCGGGCAAGCTAAGATTAGTTTGTGTTAGGTTGTGTGCTAGTGAACCTATGAAAACCGACCGGGTTCGTTGTGATCCCATTGTAAAACAACAAGTTCGGATTGTGATCTTGCAAAATAACTTTGCTGTAATCAGGATGATTATAGTGCCTACCCGAAAGTTTCTTGGGAGTGGATGTAGGTGTAGCTAACACCGAATCGCTATAAATCCTTGTGTTTGTCGTGCTTATCTCTTCTCTCTCTCTCTTATATTGTGCTCAGCATTCATAGCATTACACTCTCTACACTTGTGCACATTCATCTTGTGAAATTAATTTTAATTGTAAATCTTTTTAAAGAATCCAATTCACCCCCTCTTGGGTTTCATCTGGGCCAACAATTGGTATCAGAGCTAGTGCTCATCTCTGCTTGATCTAACAATCAAGAACTAAAGATCCAAATGGCAGCTCAAGCTGGTTCTTCTTTTTCTGAGGGACAATCCATAAACCGACCGCCTTTGTTTAGTGGCACAAACTATTCATATTGGAAAGCTAGAATGATGATTTTCATTCAAGCTTTAGACTATGAATTATGGAGTGTCATTATCAATGGTCCTAGCACTCCCACACACTTAGTAGACGGATCCATTGTTCCTAAGCCCGAAAGGGATTGGAATGAAAATGATAGGAAAATGGCTCAGCTCAATGCCAAGGCCATGAATGTCCTATACTGTTCTTTGGATGCAAATGAATTCAATAGAATATCCACTTGCATCTCAGCCAAAGAAATATGGGATAGGTTGGAAGTTACTCATGAGGGTACCAACCAAGTTAAGGAATCCAAGATTAACATTTTGGTGCACAAATATGAACTTTTTAGCATGGATCAAAATGAATCTATTACATGCATGTATACTAGATTTACTGATATAGTAAATGGATTAAAAAGTCTTGGTAAGACCTATACTAACTCTGAATTGGTGCAAAAAATTCTTAGGTCTCTTCCAAGAGCATGGGAAGCTAAAGTGACAGCTATCCAAGAAGCCAAAGATCCAAACAATCTACCTTTGGAGGAGCTACTTGGATCTTTTATGACCCATGAGCTTACAATGAAGCGACATCAAGAAGATGATGTGAAAAAGAAGAGGACTGTTGTACTCAAAGCTGTAGAAAATGAAAAGAGCATCAGCGAAGAAGATGAAGATGATGATGAGACTGCTCTCCTTGCAAAGAAATTCATAAAATTTATGCAAAGAAGGAGACCCTTCCACAAGAGAAAAACTGGTATTAAAATGGAAGGTGAAAAAGAAAAGGATAAGGATAAAGAAAAAGATCCCTTGATCTGTTATGAATACAAGATACTGGGACATTTTAGATCCGAATGTCCTCAACTTAAGAAGGGATACAAAAAGAAGAAGGTGTATGTTGCAACTTGGAGCAACAACGAGGAATCTTCATTCGAAGATGATTAACAAGAGGTTGTCAATATATGTTTCATGGCAAATAATGAAAATAAGGTAAATTCTGAAACCCCCAATGATGATTTTACTTTTGATGAACTATATGATGCTTTCAATGAATTGTTTAGTGATTTCAAGATTTTAAGAATAAAAAATAAAACCTTGAAAACTGAAAACTTAGATCTTCTTAAAAAGAAAAATGAACTTGTTCTTGAAATTGAAAATTTAAAATCTAAAAAGGAAGATATACTAAAGGAAAAAGAATCAATTTCTACTGAAAATCTTAATTTAAAGAAAGAGATTGAGAAATATAAAAACATTGTTGATGAATTTACAAATAGCTCAGAGAAGCTTAATCTACTTTTAAACAATTAAAGAGCTGTGTTTGATAAAGCTGGTTTAGGGTATAGACCACACATGAAACAAAAATTTATTAACAATTTCTTTATAAAGAAACCAATCAAAAATGATATTTTTTATTACCATTGTAGCATAAAAGGATATAAATCTTATGAATGTAATTATAAAATATCTCATAAGAACATAAGTCATAAAGGTAAGAAAATATGGATTCCAAAAGGAACTGTGTTTATTACTACTAACCATGAAGGACCCAAGAAGGCTTGGGTACCTAAACAAAAGATATGATTGCTTTGCAGGAGTGTCTTGCAGCCAAAGGATCAAAAAGAAAATTGTATCTTGATAGCGGCTGCTCAAGACACATGATGGGTGATAAAGAGCAATTTATCACCCTTGAAGCTAAAAGAGGAGTTGTAACATTTGGAGATAACGGTAAAGGCCAAATCATGGGCTTTCGTAAAATTTAGATCACTCCATCCACTTTTATTGAAAATATCTTATATGTAGATGGATTAAAGCATAACTTGATTAGCATTAGCCAACTTTATGATAATGGTTTCAAAGTTTCCTTTGAAGCTTCTATATGCACTGTATCGAATCCCATTGATAATAGCATTATATTTATTGGAAATAGAAATGGCAATGTATACTTAATTAATTTGGATAATTTATCTACTAATAACCATTGCATAATTGCTGATAATGCTAAGGTAAATGAGATTGGATGGCTATGGCATCGTAGACTAGGTCATGTAGGCACACACTTAATTTCAAAATTACTTAGAATGGATTTAGTTAAAGGTCTTCCAAAATTAGATTTTGAAAATAATAGAATTTGTGATGCATGTCAATTTGAAAAACAAACTAGGAATTCTTTCAAATCTAAAAATATTGTTTCCATCACTAGGCCACTCGAGCTACTACACATAGACATTTTTGGACATACTAGAACCACTAGTCTAGGAGGAAAGAAATATGGTCTTGTGATAGTAGATGATTACTCTATATACACTTGGGTATTATTTTTAGCTCACAAAGATGAGACTTTCTTGATATTTTTGAAATTCTTCAAGAAAGTCACAAATGAGAAAAATACCACCATAGTATCTCTTAGAAGTAATCATGGAACTGAATTTAAAAATTATTTATTTAAAAATTTTTGCATTGAAAATGACATTCATCATAACTTCTCAGCACCTAGAACACCTCAACAGAATGGAGTTGTAGAAAGAAAAAATAGAACTCTAGAAGACATGGCTCGTACCATGCTATGTGAAAGCCAACTCCCAAAATATTTCTGGGTAGAAGCTATAAACACGCATGTTACATCTAAATAGAGCCTTAATTAGACCAATCCTTAAGAAAACTCCCTATGAATTATGGCATAATAGGAAACCCAACATTGGTTATTTTCATGCATTTGGTTGTCGATGTTTTATTCATAATAATGGTAAAGACAATCTTGGAAAGTTTGATGCAAAATCATATGAAGGTATATTCTTAGGATATTTTACTTCTAGCAAAGCTTATAGAGTATTTAATAAGAAGTATCTGATTGTAGAAGAGTCAATTCATGTAGTGTTTGATGAATCTTTAGCATCAAGTTCTGAAAAGATAGATGATGAGGAAGATACAAATTTGCTTGAAAGAGATCTTGAAAAATTGAATGTCGATGTATCATCAGATCATGAACCTGAAGCTAAGGATGATGACTCACCTAAGGATGACGATATTGATACTACTCGTAATGATGTAGATCTACCTAAAGATTGGAGATATACTTATGATCATCCAAAAGACTTAATAATAGACAATCCATCTCAAGGTATAAGAACTAGATCATCAATGAGAAATATCAGTAATCATCTTGCATTTGTATCTCATATAGAACCCAAGACAATTGAGGAAGCAAAAAAAGATAGTAATTGGATGTTAGCTATGCAAGAGGAATTAAATCAATTTACTAGGAATAAAGTATGAACCCTAGTTGATAGACCCAAAGATTATCTAGTTACAGGATCCAAATGGATATTTAAAAATAAATTAGATGAAAATGACATTGTTATTAAAAATAAAGCTAGACTAGTTGCAAAAGGATATAATCAGGAGGAAGGAATTGATTTTGATGAAACCTTTGCACATGTTGCTAGATTAGAGGCCATTAGGTTGTACTTGCATTTGCATGTTACATGAACATTAATTTATTTCAAATGGATGTAAAAAGTGCATTCTTAAATGATTTTATAAATAAGAAAGTTTTTGTTGAACAACCACCTGATTTTGAAGATCATGAATTTCCAAATCATGTTTTTAAACTACACAAAGCACTTTATGGTTTACAACAAGCACCTAGAGCTTGGTATGATAGATTAAGAAAAATTTTTAATTGAAAATGATTTTTCTAAAGGAAATGTTGATAAAACCCTATTTTTGAAAAGAAAAGAAAAAGATTTATTGGTAGTACAAATCTATGTAGATGATATAGTTTTTGGTGCTACTAACAATCTTCTTTGTCAAGATTTTGCAAAGTTAATGCAGGGGGAATTTGAAATGAGCATGATGAGAGAACTCAACTTCTTCCTTGGACTTCAAATCAACAAGAAAGAGAAGATATTTTCATCAACCAAACAAAGTACACTAAAAAATTTCTCAAGAAGTTTGGTATGGAATCAGTTAAACCTCTTGGCACACCTATGAGTCCTTCATGCAAACTCGATAAAGATAAAGATGGTAAGCAAGTAGATCAAAAATATTATAGAGGTATAATTGGTTCTCTACTTTATTTAATAGCTAGTTGACCTGATATTATGTTTGTTGTATGCTTATGTGCTAGATATTCATGCAAACTTTGTAGCTTTCCAGGTGATCCAGAGGGTCTGTGGTGTCGTCATACGGTTCCAACTAGGGTAGATGGAACCGGGACGGGACCGGTTCCTCCATAATGTGGCAAGACAGTGGGGGGCAATGGTCGTATTCCACCCCGTGAGGGTTGGTAATTCTGCAGCTGAGCTCCTCCAACCGCAGATGATACTCGTCCAACCGTCGTTCATCCCGATGAGCAATCCATTTGTCGACAGAATATCACCTCGAAGATTCGGAAGACGAGTGGGGAGAAGATCGCCGGTGGAGAGGATGCACCTGCTCAGGCTCCTTCCCACTGCGCTGCTTGGGGAGACAGTCAGAGCGATGGGAAGGAGACCGTGGCCGTTTGGAGGTCTCCCGGCGATGAGACTTTGGAGATGCGATGAAAGGTCTCTGGAGGACTTATGCCACAATGAGACTGTAGGGAGAAATAATCACCGAGGCATGCATATTTTAATTTTGATAACAATTATGAATGTGGAAATTTAAAGATTACATATTAATCTATATAACATGCATCAAGATCATATCTTTACCTTATATTATAAGATTGTTTGATCTAAATAATACATATAAATTAAATAATTAAGATTATATCTTAATTTTAAGATGAAAATTCATACTACTCGTCTTGAAGCCTGCCTTAAGATCTAGGGATCAAATCACTTACCTTAAGAACAGTAGGTAAATCCTTTGTGCTCTGCAGCCATTCAATCGTCCGGCCTCTAGTATCGTCCACGCGAATCCCCGAATGATCAGATTTCCAAGAGTGCTAGCTCGTGGAAAAATAATTTTGCTGATCTTGAATCCTCCCAATTGAATCTTCTTCCAAGATCCACCAAACCTTTTTGACACCAGAATTACACCAGGATTTTCTATTCTAACTCTTTAGAAATTCAATTCATAACATCTCGTTATTGTAATCTGGTGAGGGATGTCCTCCAATTTATAGGCTCAATTCTAACTCTTAGAATTCTGTCGTTCGGTTCAAACCAAAGAGACGCAGCCTTTTGTTTAATTCTGACGTTTGATGAAAACCAAAGAGATATGAATTCTAATCACTTAAAATTCCATCGTCTCATTAATTCAAAGAGGCACATTAATTCCACTTTAATTCTAACACTTAGAATTTCGACGAAAATGGTTTGAAGAAGATTAAATTAAATTCTACATGAGAATTTAATCAAGTTGTCTTATCATGTGAGATCCTTTTTGCGAGGGGTTTGGGTTCGGGTTTTGGTTTAAGCTGATTTAAATTTATTGGACTGAACCTACATAGATCATGGTTATAGCCCAAATCAAATTTGTCTAGCCCTGAATCTATTTAAATCCAAATCAAATTAATTTCAAATCAATATTTGAAATTGACTAGTCCTTCTAATAGACTTAAACCAAATTGAATCTTATTCACTTGAACTTAACCCAATTGAGATAATTCAATCAATCAAATTGATTAATTAAATCATGTATGATTCTCAATCGTTGATCAACAAATAGATCATCCTAGGAAACTTCTATGCATGTGACTTTCTAGGTTCAAACCTAAGCCGGTAGCATAGAAACAACTTTTTATACTAATCGATGTGCCCATCTAGCAATGGAACCCAACGTCCGGATAGGTCGAAGAGTTGCCGAGCAAACTCCAAGAACCCTAAAAAATAGTTACCATATAATTCATCCCCTTGACCACAAATGCTAAGGATGGCTTAAGAGCCTGTCAACTCTAAACAACAAATCCATAAAGTGATTCAATTTTAGTGATCATGTGACTTTCACATGAAGTGCCTTGGCTAAGGTCTTGCTAAATTGAAACACAAGCATTTCTCCTTTTAACGGGATAGGTCAAATTGCATCTTGATCCACAACTGACTACCACAAGTACTTGACTGCACCCCAGTAACCTTTCGTAGCTGGATTAGAAATTCAGGTGGTCCGGCACCTAAGTACAATGAGTTGCTTGTAAGTCACTGGTTGTGATCTTCAGGTCTAAAGAATACTTATACCTATATCTTCTCGGATTAACTCTTGACAGCAGAGTATCCGGAAATGAGTCACGTTCGGTAAAATGTACTCCTACCCTTTCACCTGTATGTCATACCAGTGTCTCTACACTCCTTGGTTAAGAGGACAACCAACAAATATGATATACAACGTCCTATAATTGATAGAACTATGGCCCTATCATAGTATTTGGGGAACGCGAATACCCCCAAGATCACGGCTATAGCGTATATGAGTAATACAAAAAAAAACTTTTACCGTTCTAATCTATGAGTACAAGATCATACCTTCAGATTTGAACTTTCGATCACTTTGATTCAATTGCTCGACCTCAACCTTTAGCCTTCTGCCGTATTCCCGAAAATACCTTCTTTCTCTCACAAGATGGTGGGATCTCTTGGCCGTCCTAGGGTTTCTTGTTTTTCTTTCTCCAAAAAACGTTAACCCTAGCAACCAACTGAGAGGGTATTTATAGGGCTACAACAGGGACCAATAGGCAAATATGAAAAGGACTTCCTACGTAATTAAATCTCCCAATCCTATCTGTGTTAGGATTCAATTATGTAAATTACAATTCATTCCACTAAAGAATTATAATTGTACTCCTAATCATATTCGAATTTATATTTTTGAGCCTTTAATATTAAATACTTATTATCTCCCCACATTAAGATTACAGATATCCACCAATTAAATTTAATTACTGATAATATAATTTAATTGGCTTTTATTATCCTTGAGACCTATCCACTTAACTTATTTGATGTATCGGATTCAAAATCCACTTGCAAGATTTGATACAATCAAAACTTATAAGCTTCCTCAAGGGGATATCATCAGTTCAATTTATCAGGACGTGGTTTCCTTCAACTATTAATATTCACCATATATATAATGTTATTGCCCAACCCACTGAGTTTATTGACTCATATAGAATCTCACTCTATGTGTAATCAAAGCAATAATCACTACATACACGTGTCTAGAAATAAAATTCGGATTAAAGCATAAGTAATCATAATATTCATAAGGTTTAAATTATTTTATAAAGTCAGTATAAAATAATTAACTCAACTGGGTCCTATTCAATACACACAAAGTGTACTAGCACAAATAGTTAGAATAAACCATTCTCCGTAGTCAAGACAGACATACTAAAAATTTGTGCTACATTCTACTGATGGTGTGTCCAATTCCATCTAAAACTGTGAACAATAAACTTGTATTCCAAAAGAACCGATGATCTAGTCTTCTGTGTGTAAGCCGTACTCTACACACTAGATCAAATGCTCTTTGTAAATACTAGACACATGCACATATATAGTAAATGACATACATTGCTCAAAATGAATTCTCATTGAAATATAAAGACATAACATAAAGCATATCTTTTAGTCTATATCTCTATCAAGTATCATTTGGTCGCGAACTCTTTTGAGGACCTTCAAAGATAAATCCTCCTTTATCATGAAGGAAGATCCTGAGGGCTTTCATTACTATTAGGAGTTTTAAGAAGATGTTCTTGTAATGAATAAACTGTCTAATAACTTTTATTAATATATCAATTTATATGTAATTTACATTAGCACAATTATCAAATGATTGGCTTTAGGATACAATTCCCAACAAACTCCCACTTAGCCTAAAGCCACTCATTACAGTATCTAATACCCATCTTCAAGTTATTGTTATCAAACTCCTTGAAGCTGAGTGCTTTAGTAAATGGGTCACCTAGGTTTTTCTTTTCGTCAATCTTCTGAAGATTTATGTTACCTCGGTCTACAATCTCTCGAATAAGATGAAATCGGCGTAGTATGTGCTTGGTGCGCTGATGTGCTCGTGGTTCCTTTGCTTGAGCTATGGCACCAGTACTGTCACTATATAACAGGACTAGTCCATCTATGGAAGGTGCCACTCCAAGCTCGGAGATGAACTTTCGCAGCAACACAGCTTCTTTCGCAGCATCTGATGCAGCGATGTACTCTGCCTCGCACACCGAATCTGCCACTATATGTTGCTTGGAACTTTTCCAGCAAACAGCTCCACCATTTAGGAAAACATGAAACCCAATACACTTTTGCTATCATCATGATCTGATTGGAAACTGGAATCAGTATATCCAACAAGTTTTAAATCAGACTCTCCATAGACTAACCACTGGTCCTTAGTATTTCTCAAATACTTGTCTTAACAACTTGCCAGTGTTTTTCTCCTGGATCAGATTGGTATCTACTCACTACTCCTAATGAGTATGCCACATTTGGTCTTGTACATGTCATGGTATACATAATCGATCCACACTGCCGAAGCATATGAATTCGACTCATACATTCTCTTTCATTAGGAGTTATCGGATAATCCTTCTTAGAAAGATGAATTCCATTGCCTATCGAAAGATAGCCTTTCTTAGAATTCTCCATGCTAAACCTCTTAGCACTGTGTCAATGTACGTAGATTGGGATAGACCAAGCATCCTCTTAGATCTATCTCTATAGATCTTCATCCTAGGATGTAGGAGGCTTCTCCCAGATCTTTCATGGAGAATTGTGATGATAACCATGTCTTTATTCCTTGTAATGCAAGGATATCATTCCCGATTAAGAGAATATCATCTATATAATACAAGAAATATAATAACGGAACCGTTAGCCCATTTATAAATGCAAGGTTCTTCTTTATTCTTAACAAAGCCATAAGATTTGATCACATTATCAAATCGTATGTTCAAACTCCTAGAAGCTTGCTTAAGTCCATAAATGGACTTCTGTAACCTGCACACTTTAGACTCGTCTTTAGATATGAAACCTTCTGGCTGTATCATATACACTTGTTCTTCTAAATTACCATTTAGAAAAGCGGTTTTAACATCCATCTACCAAATCTCATAATCGAAGTGTGCTGCTATAGCTAGCATAATCCAAATGGATTTCAGCATTGTCACAGGAGAAAATGTTTCGTCATAGTCAATACCATAACGTTGACGATACCCCTTGGCAACCAGACGTGCTTTGTAGGTCTCTACCTTTTCGTTTGCGCCTCTTTTTCTCTTGAAAACCCACTTACACCCTATGGGTATTATCCCTTCGGATGGTCAACTAATGTCCATACATTATTTTCCTTCATGGAATCAAGTTCGGATTTCATGGCATCAAGTCATTTATTAGAGTCAGTCCTTTGCATAGCATCCATATAGGTGGTCGGATCCTCGTTGTTCTCATCGAGCTCAATAGGATCATCGTTCTGGACCAAGAAACTTAAGTATCTATCCGGTTAATGTGGTACTCTACCAGATTGCCTTAATGGTGCATCTAAAATGGGTTTTGAGTTTGATCTAATCAACTCAGATTCTAAGGGTTCACTGGTTTGTGTTGTTCCTTCTACTTGATGAACTTCCTCAAGTTCAATATTAGAGCTATTTGTTCCTTCATTAAGGAACTCTTTTTTAAGAAAAAACTGCTCTATTACTATGAACAAATTTTGTTCTTCTGTATTGTAGAAGTAATATCCTTTGGTTTCTTTCGGATAGTCGATAAAAAAATATTTGTTAGATTTGGGTTCAAGTTTGTCTGATTTTGCATGTTTCACATAAGCCGGACACCCCCAGACTCTCAGATAGATGATAACCGGTTTATGTCCATATTGTTAGTAATAGTGCCCTAGGCCTATTGTATGGACATGGTATTTTGAATATTTATGAGCATTTACTATTATCATAATTTGCATGTTTATTATATAATAATATCCATAAATAATATTATTAATTATTCTAAATGTCCCTAATCGGTTATTGTTGTGGGAATAACAATGAATTAAGATTAGTATAAAATTTGATTAATATTCATGGGATGAATATGTGTATGAGATACAAAAAAATTTATATGTATTTTTGAGAACAAATATTGGACAAGACCCACCTTGAGATTAATACATGGATCAAAGTCATAAGTTAATCTCTAGTAGTTGTGTCATTAAATCTTTAGACCTGAGATTGCTATAGTTCTCAACATGAGGAATATTATGTTTTGACATAATCAAACGTTGTCTTTAACCGGATGATTATAAAGATTATGCTTGAACATAATAAGAATCATGTAGTGAGATATGAGTGATTAAGATGGAATTTGTCCCTCTTATTATAAGAGAGATATCTCTGGGCCCCTCGATGATTGAGACTGAGAAATGCATGGCCGTGCTCAAATGAATTGATGGAGATCAAATCATTTATTTAGTCAGTCTAATTGGGTTTCGAAAAATTAAAGATAGAGCGATATAAGGTTGACTTTTTCCATGCCTTATATTCTATCAAGATATCATGTGGCAAAAGGATTATGTCATTAGCTACTTTAAGGTTGTCTCGGAACGTGAGCTTTTCATTTAACTTGGGTAGTCATAATGTCTTGCTAGAGGCCGCTTATGACTTGTAGGATCAAAAATGATTTAGGCCTACTGCCAACATTAATTGAACCTATAGGGTGCACACTAAGAACGGACAATAATGGTTACGGTTTGTTACTCTCTACAGTAATTTAAAATGATAAGATTATTTTAAATTACAAATAATAATTAGTTATCATTTAGATTCGAGTTAATTTTGAAAAATTTAAATTCGTAATTTAAATTATGACAAGTAATTAATTTGTTATATTTTCTTATTGGATAAGGAAATAATCCATAAAGGTTTTTGGTTAAAAAAATATATAAATTCCTTATTTGGTAAGGATAAGGATTTAAATTGTCATTATTTAAAAGGAGTTTTAAATAAATATTAATTAAAATCCTAGTTAACCAAAAACTCCTAGCAGACTTGTATATATATATATATATATATATATATATATATATATATATATATATATATATATACACGTTTTAAAGTCCATTTTGGGAATTTGAAAGGTTATGTCTGTTGGGGCATTTAAATGGTCGTGTCTATTTGGGCATTTGAAGGGTCGTGTCTTTTGCCTTAAAATAGATAAAGAGAGTTGGAAACCCTGGTTCATTTTGTGAAAAATGGACTTGTTGAACTAGCATTCAAAAACTATTTTGGTGTCCATTCGTGTGTGGATACTTGTAGAGGGTGGTCGTCTTTCTGAAGGCAGCACCTTTGAAGATCCGAGCAAATCTAACACAAGAATAGACAGATTATATACTGATCAACAAAAGGTAATGTTTTTCATTTATCCTTCTTTGTTTTATGAAACGCATGTGATCCTTGGTGGGTTATGGAATAGATTTATTTTGTTTCCGCTGCCATTTATTCCAATTAGATTGGGTTTTTCATTCCGTAATCCAACAGTGGTATCAGAGCCACTTGCGTTTTCATAAGAATCGAAACTGCCATGTTTGATTGTATGTATGAGATGTATATGATCTTGGCATGGTTTGCGTTCTTGTAATATATATATATTAGTGTTTGCACGAACGACATAGATAATAGGTTTTCTAAGTGTTAATTGATGAATCTATTTCCTGTAAGGATTCGTTAATATGATTAAGAATCTGAATGGGATATTGCAATTAAAGTGTTTTACATGATATATGATTTTGGTGTTGTCTTAATTAGATTAATACATGAACTGAATTCACATATCAATAAGGATTTATCAATGCTGTTTATGGTGGTGCTGATGTAACCTTAAATTTATTGATGAGATCAATAAAATTAAATTTTAGGATGAAACTTTATTGTATCTCCAAATTTTAGGAACCGCAGTACTACCTAATCAGAGCGCCTTATAAATTTAATTGGTTTTAAACAACACGCCTATTATTACATATTTTATTTAATGCAATATGTATATGCTATATGATAACATGATATGTTTTGCATGGTGTGTTGCTTTGTATGGTGTATGGTATGGCCTTGTGACCAATATGATTGGCAGGTTTTTATTATTCTTTTACAAGGGCTGTAATTATTAAATATGGCCTGCGTGCCATTTTGTTTCATTGTAATTTTTCTTTTACTGTTAGTAGTATTTGTTTATTAATTGTAATAAAACAAGAACACAAAGCAAGCCATTTGAAGTCATGCAATCCAACCATGGTGATGGAGGAGCTAGGTGTCTATGCACAAGATGATGGTCAAGTAGACATTATGGTGTTGCTCATTATTACCTAGGATTGACCATTGATCTTCATATTGGCTTATGAAGATCAATCTAGATAAGGCCATACTATGACACGTTTATTATATACATGTATGAGATGCTATGTATGATGTTTCATAAGTATGTGATGCCATGTATGATATCAATGAGTATGTGATACTAAATGCATGATGATATATGCTAATCTATCTAGATCCCTCACATAAAATCTTAAGTTGACATGCCATCCATATTTGAACACTTGTCAAGGCTTTTATCACCTTAATGTGGGTTCTACCAAAGTAGAAGTACATTGGGTTACATTAGTGAGGCAAGATGGGTAATGGTGCTACCCATATGTTTAAAAATGGTTTAACTTAATTAGGTTATCAAAACGGTTTTGGGCCTAATGGCATGAGATGGGATTTAAACATGCCGAGACATATGATGTCATAATCCCATAAATTTCTAAGAGTTGCATGAGTTGCAATTGGTAAGAGTTACCTACCTAAAAAACTTAATTTTAAGCGTCATGCCAAAGCTGACTTAAAGTTGAGTATAAATATGGATCTTAGCTCACTAAATTAATATGATTTTATCATTGAGGGTTGTTAATTTAGTGGGAGTTTTTCATAATCAAAATACTTAACGAACTTTGCATTTATTGTAGATGGCCAACAATGATAACAATTCTACTATGTCACTGCGATCAATCCTTGCGAAGGACAAACTTACTGGGACTAATTTCCTTGACTGGTTTCGAAATTTGAGAATTGTTCTCAAACAAGAAAGGAAGCTTTATGTCCTGGATCAACCTCACCCTGAAGAACCAGCCGATAATGCTTCTAGAGCTGAAAAGAATGCTTATGAGAAGCATCATAATGACTCTATTGATGTTGCATGCTTGATGCTAGCTACCATGAGTTCTGAACTTCAGAAAGATTTGGAAAACATGGAAACTTATGATATGATTGTCAATCTAAAGGAAATGTTCCAGCAACAAGCAAGGCAAGAAAGGTATGATACTACCAAGGCATTGCACTCTTGTAAAATGGCTGAGGGTGCTTCAGTTAGCGCTCATGTGTTGAAAATGAAAGGCTATATTGAGCACCTTGATAGGCTTGGATTTCCAATGAGCCAAGAGTTGGCAACAGATTTGATCCTAAATTCACTTCCTGATAGTTATGATCAGTTTATCATGAACTATAACATGAATGAAATGGACAAATCAATTTCTGAGCTGCATACGATGCTTAAAACTGCTGAACAGAATATTAAGTCCAAGCCTGGCCATATTCTGATGGTTCAAAAGGGAAAGGGCCTTATGAAGAAAAGAAAAGGAAAGGGTAAGGGAAGGGCTGGAAAGTCCAATGCTCAACCCAAGCCCAATCCTAAACCCAAGGCTAAAGCCCCAAAGGAGGGTGTCTGTTTCTTTTGCAATGAACCTGGTCATTGGAAGAGAAACTGCAAGCTGTATTTGGAGGATCTAAAGAAGAAGAAGAAGACTGGTGAGACCGGTTCTTCAGGTATTTATGTTATAGAGATTAATTTCTCTCCTTCTAGTTCCTGGGTATTAGATACTGGATGTGGATCTCACATTTGCACAAATGTGCAGGGGCTCAAAAGGAGTAGACAACTGAAGAAGGGCGAAGTTGATCTTCGAGTAGGCAATGGAGCAAAAGTTGCTGCTTTAGCTATAGGAAGTTATGAACTTTCTTTGCCCAGTGGGCTTTTGTTAGTTTTGAACAATTGCTATTATGTTCCTACAATGTGTAGGAATATTATTTCAGTTTCTTGTTTGGATAATGATGGTTTTTCTTTTATTATTGAGAATAATAATTGCTCCATTTATCATAAAGACATGTTCTATGCAAATGCCGAATTACTAGATGGTCTTTATGTTTTGAATCTTCAAAAATCCAACAATTCTTCTGTCTATAACATAACTACTAAGAAAGTTAAGTCCAATGACTTAAATTCAACCTATCTTTGGCATTGTCGCCTTGGCCATATAAATGAGAAACGCATATCAAAACTCCATCAAGATGGACTTTTGAACTCATTTGATTTTGAATCATATGATACATGTGAATCTTGTCTATTGGGTAAGATGACAAAGGATCCCTTTACTGGACACAGTGAAAGGGCCAATGAATTATTGGGCCTAATACATACAGATGTATGTGGACCATTAAGTTCAGAAGCCATAGGAGGTTACAAGTACTTCATTACATTTACTGATGACTTCAGTAGATATGGTTATGTCTACTTGATGAGACACAAATCTGAATCATTTGAAATGTTTAAATCTTTTCAATATGAAGTACAAAACCAACTTGGCAAGACAATCAAGGCACTTCGATCTGATCGAGGTGGAGAATATTTGAGCCAAGATTTTTATGACCATCTTAGAAGTTGTGGAATCATTCCACAGCTAACTCCTCCTGGAACACCGCAATGGAATGGTGTGTCTGAAAGAAGGAATCGAACCTTATTAGATATGGTTCGATCTATGATGAGTCTAACAGATCTTCCACTTACCTTTTGGGGTTATGCACTTGCCACAGCTGCGTTCACACTAAATCGAGTTCCAACCAAAGCGGTTGAAAAGACGCCATATGAGATGTGGAATGGTAAAAAGCCCAGTTTGTCTTTTCTTAAGATTTGGGGTTGTGAAGCTTATGTAAAACGTCAAGTTTCAAATAAGCTGGAACCCAAGTCTGATAAATGTTTTTTTGTGGGATATCCTAAAGAGACTAAAGGATACTACTTTTACAATCCCATTGAGAACAAAGTGTTTGTTGCTCGGAATGGTGTCTTTCTAGAAAGGGAATTTATTTCTAAAGGAACCAGTGGGAGCAAGGTACAAATCGAAGAGATTCGAGAACCACAAGATAACATTGAACCGCCTGTGGATGCTCAAAGTCAACAAACCACTGTTGACACACCACCTGTAGCACAAAAGTTACGTAGATCTGATAGGATACGTCATGAGCCCGAGAGATATGGATTTCTTGTGACTGATAATCATGATGTATTGTTAGTGGATCAAAATGAACCTACTACCTATCAAGAGGCTATGTTAGATCCAGACTCTGAGAAATGGTTAGAGGCCATGAAGTCTGAAATCCAATCCATGTATGATAATCAGGTATGGACCTTGATTGAGCCACCTGAAGGTACAAAGACTATTGGGTGCAAATGGGTTTTCAAAAAGAAAACTGACATGGATGGTAAAGTGCATACTTACAAAGCAAGGCTAGTTGCAAAAGGTTTCAAACAAACTCATGGTATAGACTATGATGAAACTTTTTCACCTGTAGCCATGCTTAAGTCTATTAGAATTCTTATTGCCATTGCTGCATATTATGACTATGAGATTTGGCAAATGGATGTTAAAACAGCGTTTCTTAATGGAAACTTACTTGAGGATGTGTACATGACACAACCTGAGGGTTTTGTACAACCTGAGAATTCTAGTAAAGTATGCAAGCTTCAAAGATCCATTTATGGTTTGAAGCAGGCTTCTCGGAGTTGGAATCTTCGTTTTGATGAATCAGTCAAAGAGTTTGGATTTATCAAAAATGAAGATGAACCTTGTGTTTACAAGAAAGTTAGTGGGAGCGCCATTGTATTTCTGGTCCTATATGTTGATGACATTTTACTCATTGGGAATGATATCCCTACCTTGCAGAGTGTCAAGTCTTGGTTAGGGAAATGTTTCTCAATGAAAGACTTAGGTGAAGCTGCCTATATCCTAGGGATAAAGATCTATAGAGATAGATCTAAGAGGCTGATTGGTCTAAGTCAAAGTACTTACATAGACAAAGTACTGAAAAGGTTCAGTATGCAAGATTCCAAGAGAGGATACTTGCCTATGTCTCATGGTATTACACTTAGCAAATCTCAGTGTCCTAACACAAAAGATGAGCGAGAGCGCATGAGTAAGATTCCTTATGCTTCAGCAATAGGATCTATCATGTATGCTATGTTGTGCACTAGACCAGATGTCTCTTATGCTTTAAGCATAACGAGTAGATACCAGTCAGATCCCGGTGAGAGTCACTGGACGGCGGTCAAGAACATTCTTAAGTATCTGAGAAGATCTAAAGATATGTTCTTGGTGTATGGCGGATTGGAAGATGATCTAGTTGTAAGTGGTTACACAGATGCAAGCTTTCAATCTGACAAAGATGATTTCCGATCGCAGTCAGGATATGTGTTTTGTTTAAATGGTGGTGCTGTTAGCTGGAAGAGTTCGAAGCAAAGCACTGTTGCTGATTCTACAACTGAAGCTGAATACATAGCAGCATCTGATGCAGCAAAGGAAGCAGTTTGGATCAAGAAGTTCATTACTGACCTTGGAGTGGTTCCTAGCATCACAAATCCTGTTGATGTTTATTGTGACAATAATGGTGCTATCGCACAAGCAAAAGAACCTAGGTCACATCAGCGATCCAAACACATTCTTAGGCGTTATCATCTCATTCGAGAAATCATTGAGAGAGGTGACGTAAAAATATGCAGAGTTCCAACAGATGACAATGTTGCTGATCCATTGACTAAGCCTCTACCACAAGCAAAGCATGATCATCATGCTAGGTTCATAGGTATTAGATACATTGATGAGTGGGCCTAGTGCAAGTGGGAGATTGTTAGTAATAGTGCCCTAGGCCTATTGTATGGACATGGTATTTTGAATATTTATGAACATTTACTATTATCATAATTTGCATGTTTATTATATAATAATGTCCTTGAATAATATTATGAATTATTCTAAATGTCCCTAATCGGTTATTGTTGTGGGAATAACAATAAATTAAGATTAGTATGAAATTTGATTGATATTCATGGGATGAATATGTGTATGAGATACAAATCAAATTTATATGTATTTGTTGAGAACAAATATTGGACAAGACCCGCCTTGAGATTAATACATGGATCAAAGTCATAAGTTAATCTCTAGTAGTTGTGTCATTAAATCCTTAGACCTGAGATTGCCATAGTTCTCAACATGAGGAATATTATGTTTTGACATAATCAAACGTTGTCTTTAACCGGATGATTATAAAGATTATGATTGAACATAATAAGAATCATGTAGTGAGATGTGAGTGATTAAGATGGAATTTGTCCCTCTTATTATAAGAGAGATATCTCTGGGCCCCTCGATGATTGAGACTGAGAAATGCATGGCCATGCTCAAATGAATTGATGGAGATCAATATCATTTGTTTAGTCAGTCTAATTGGGTTTCGAGAAATTAAAGATAGAGAGATATAAGGTTGACTTTATCCATGCCTTATATTCTATCAAGATATCATGTGACAAAAGGATTATGTTAATAGCTACTTTAAGGTTGTCTCGGAACATGAGCTTTTCATTTAACTTGGGTAGTCATAATGTCTTGCTAGAGGCCGCTTATGACTTGTAGGTTCAAAATGTGATTTAGGCCTACTGCCAACGTTAATTGAACCTATAGGGTCGCACACTAAGAACGGACAATAATGGTTACGATTTGTTACTCTCTATATAATTTAAAATGATGAGATTATTTTAAATTACAAATAATAATTAGTTGTCATTTAGATTCGAGTTTAATTTTGAGAAAATTTAAATTCGTAATTTAAATTGTGACAAGTAATTAAATTGTTACATTTTCTTATTGGATAAGGAAATAATCCATAAAGTTTTTTTTGGTTAAAAATATATATTCCTTATTTTGTAAGGAAAGGATTTAAATTGTTATTATTTAAAAGGAGTTTTAAATAAATATCAATTAAAATCTTAGTTAACCAAAATTCCTAGCAGGCTTGTATATATGTTCGATATATACGTTTTAGAGTCTGTGGGGCATTTGAAAGGTAACGTCGATTGGGGCATTTGAAAGGTCACGTCGATTGGGGCTTTTGAAGCGTCATATCTTTTGCCTTAAAGATGGAAAAACAGAGAGTTGAAAATAGGGGTTCATTTTTGTGAAAAATGGAATGGTTGAACTAGCATTCAAAACCATTTTGGTGTCCGTTCGTGTGTGGATACTTGTAGAGGGTGATCGTCTTTCTGAAAGGCAGCACCTTTGAAGATCCGAGAAAACCCAACACAAGAACAGAAGGATTACATACTGATTAAAAAGGTAATAACAAAAGGTAATAACAAAAGGTAATATTTTTGTTTATCCTTCTTTCGGTTTTTATGAAACGCATGTGATTCTTGGTGGGTTATAAATTTATTTTGTTTCCGCTGCAATTTTATTCCAATTAGATTGGGATTTTTCATTCCGTAACCCAACAGTGGTATCAGAGCCTCTTGCGTTTTCATAAAAATTGAAACTGCCATGTTTGATTGTATGTATGAGATGTATATGATCTTGGCATGGTTTGCGTTCTTGTATATATATATGATATTAGTGTTTGCACGAACGACATAGATAATAGGTTTTCTAAGGTGTTAATTGATGAATCTGTTTCCTGTAAGGATTCGTTAATATGATTAAAAATCCGAATGGGATATTGCAATTAAAGTGTTTAATATCTTGATATATGATTTCGGTGATGTCTTAATTAGATTAATACATGAACTGAATTCACATATCAATAAGGATTTATCAATTGCTGTTTATGGTGGTGCGGATGTGAGCCTTAAATTTATTGATGAGATCAATAAAATCAAATTTTAGGATGAAACTTTATTGTATCTCCAAATTTTAGGAACCGCAGTACTACCTAATCAGAGCGCCTTGTAAATTTAATTGGTTTTAAAAACACGCCTATTTTCTTTAATGCAATATGTATATGCTATATGATAACATGATATATTTTGCATGGTGTGTTGCTTTGCTTTGTATGGTGCATGGTATGGCCTTGTGACCAATATGATTGGCAGGTTTTTATTATTCTTTTACAAGGGTTGTAATTATCATATATATGGCCTGCGTGCTATTTTGTTTCATTATAATTTTTCTTTTACTTTTAGTAGTATTTGTTTATTTATTGTAATAAAGCAAGAAGACAAAGCAAACCATTTAAAATCCTGCAATCCAACCATGGTGATAGAGGAGCTAGGTGTCTATGCACATGATGATGGTCAAGTAGACATTATGGTGTTGCTCATTATTACCTAGGATTGACCATTGATCTTCATATTGGCTTATGAAGATCAATCTTGATAAGGTCATACTATGACATGTTTATTATATACATGTATGAGATGCTATGTATGATGTTTCATAAGTATGTGATGCTATGTATGATATCAATGAGTATGTGATACTAAATGCATGATGAGATCTGTTAATCTATCTAGATCCCTCACATAAAATCTTAAGTTGACATGCCATCCATATTTGAACACTTGTCAAGGCTTTTATCACCTTAATGTGGGTTCTACCAAAGTAGAAGTACATTGGGTTACATTAGTGAGGCAAGATGGGTAATGGTGCTACCCATATGTTTAAAAATGGTTTAACTTAATTAGGTTATCAAAACGGTTTTGGGCCTAATGGCATGAGATGGGATTTAAACATGCCGAGACATATGATGTCATAATCCCATAAATTTCTAAGAGTTGCATGAGTTGCAATTGGTAAGAGTTACCTACCTAAAAAACTTAATTTTAAGCGTCATGCCAAAGCTGACTTAAAGTTGAGTATAAATATGGATCTTAGCTCACTAAATTAATATGATTTTATCATTGAGGGTTGTTAATTTAGTGGGAGTTTTTCATAATCAAAATACTTAACGAACTTTGCATTTATTGTAGATGGCCAACAATGATAACAATTCTACTATGTCACTGCGATCAATCCTTGCGAAGGACAAACTTACTGGGACTAATTTCCTTGACTGGTTTCGAAATTTGAGAATTGTTCTCAAACAAGAAAGGAAGCTTTATGTCCTGGATCAACCTCACCCTGAAGAACCAGCCGATAATGCTTCTAGAGCTGAAAAGAATGCTTATGAGAAGCATCATAATGACTCTATTGATGTTGCATGCTTGATGCTAGCTACCATGAGTTCTGAACTTCAGAAAGATTTGGAAAACATGGAAACTTATGATATGATTGTCAATCTAAAGGAAATGTTCCAGCAACAAGCAAGGCAAGAAAGGTATGATACTACCAAGGCATTGCACTCTTGCAAAATGGCTGAGGGTGCTTCAGTTAGTGCTCATGTGTTGAAAATGAAAGGCTATATTGAGCACCTTGATAGGCTTGGATTTCCATTGAGCCAAGAGTTGGCAACAGATTTGATCCTAAATTCACTTCCTGATAGTTATGACCAGTTTATCATGAACTATAACATGAATGAAATGGACAAATCAATTTCTGAGCTGCATACGATGCTTAAAACTGCTGAACAGAATATTAAGTCCAAGCCTGGCCATGTTCTGATGGTTCAAAAGGGAAAGGGTTTTATGAAGAAAAGAAAAGGAAAGGGTAAGGGAAGGGCTGGAAAGTCCAATGCTCAACCCAAGCCCAATCCTAAACCCAAGGCTAAAGCCCCAAAGGAGGGTGTCTGTTTCTTTTGCAATGAACCTGGTCATTGGAAGAGAAACTGCAAGCTGTATTTGGAGGATCTAAAAAAGAAGAAGAAGACTGGTGAGACCGGTTCTTCAGGTATTTATGTTATAGAGATTAATTTTTCTCCTTCTAGTTCCTGGGTATTAGATACTGGATGTGGATCTCACATTTGCACAAATGTGCAGGGGCTTAAAAGGAGTAGACAACTGAAGAAGGGCGAAGTTGATCTTCGAGTAGGCAATGGAGCAAAAGTTGCTGCTTTAGCTGTAGGAAGTTACGAACTTCTTTGCCCAGTGGGCTTTTGTTAGTTTTGAACAATTGCTTTTATGTTCCTACAATGTGTAGGAATATTATTTCAGTTTCTTGTTTGGATAATGATGGTTTTTTTTTATTATTAAGAATAATAATTGCTCCATTTATCATAAAGACATGTTCTATGCAAATGCCGAATTACTAGATGGTCTTTATGTTTTGAATCTTCAAAAATCCAACAATTCTTCTGTCTATAACATAACTACCAAGAAATTTAAGTCCAATGACTTAAATTCAACCTATCTTTGGCATTGTCGCTTGGCCATATAAATGAGAAACGCATATCAAAACTCCATCAAGATGGACTTTTGAACTCATTTGATTTTGAATCATATGATACATGTGAATCTTGTCTATTGGGTAAGATGACAAAGGATCCCTTTACTGGACACAGTGAAAGGGCCAATGAATTATTGGGCCTAATACATACAGATGTATGTGGACCAGTAAGTTCAAATGCCAGAGGAGGTTACAAGTACTTCATTACATTTACTGATGACTTCAGTAGATATGGTTATGTCTACTTGATGAGACACAAATCTGAATCATTTGAAATGTTCAAATCTTTTCAAAATGAAGTACAAAACCAACTTGGTAAGACAATCAAGGCACTTCGATCTGATCGAGGTGGAGAATATTTGAGCCGAGATTTTTATGACCATCTTAGAAGTTGTGGAATCATTCCACAACTAACTCCTCCTGGAACACCACAATGGAATGGTGTGTCTGAAAGAAGGAATCGAACTTTATTAGATATGGTTCGATCTATGATGAGTCTAACAGATCTTCCACTTACCTTTTGGGGTTATGCACTTGAAACAGCTGCGTTCACACTAAATCGAGTTCCAACCAAAGCGGTTGAAAAGACGCCATATGAGATGTGGAATGGTAAAAAGCCCAGTTTGTCTTTTCTTAAGATTTGGGGTTGTGAAGCTTATGTAAAACGTCAAGTTTCAAATAAGCTGGAACCCAAGTCTGATAAATATTTTTTTGTGGGGTATCCTAAAGAGACTAAAGGATACTACTTTTACAATCCCATTGAGAACAAAGTGTTTGTTGCTCGGAATGGTGTCTTTCTAGAAAGGGAATTTATTTCTAAAGGAACCAGTGGGAGCAAGGTACAACTCGAAGAAATTCGAGAACCACAAGATAACATTGAACCGCCTGTGGATGCTCAAAGTCAACAAACCATTGTTGACACACCACCTGTAGCACAAAAGTTACGTAGATCTGATAGGATACGTCATGAGCCCGAGAGATATGGATTTCTTGTGACTGATAATCATGATGTATTGTTAGTGGATCAAAATGAACCTACTACCTATCAAGAGGCTATGTTAGATCCAGACTCTGAGACCATGAAGTCTGAAATCCAATCCATGTATGATAATCAGGTATGGACCTTGATTGAGCCACCTGAAGGTACAAAGACCATTGGGTGCAAATGGGTTTTCAAAAAGAAAACTGACATGGATGGTAAAGTGCATACTTACAAAGCAAGGCTAGTTGCAAAAGGTTTCAAACAAACTCATGGTATAGACTATGATGAAACTTTTTCACCTGTAGCCATGCTTAAGTCTATTAGAATTCTCATTGCCATTGCTGCATATTATGACTATGAGATTTGGCAAATGGATGTTAAAACTGTTTTCTTAATGGAAACTTACTTGAGGATGTGTACATGACACAACCTGAGGGTTTTGTACAACCTGAGAATTCTAGTAAAGTATGCAAGCTTCAAAGATCCATTTATGGTTTGAAGCAGGCTTCTCGGAGTTGGAATCTTCGTTTTGATGAATCAGTCAAAGAGTTTGGATTTATCAAAAATGAAGATGAACCTTGTGTTTACAAGAAAGTTAGTGGGAGCGCCATTGTATTTCTGGTCTTATATGTTGATGACATTTTACTCATTGGGAATGATATCCCTACCTTGCAGAGTGTCAAGTCTTGGTTAGGAAAATGTTTCTCAATGAAAGACTTAGGTGAAGCTGCCTATATCCTAGGGATAAAGATCTATAGAGATAGATCTAAGAGGCTGATTGGTCTAAGTCAAAGTACTTACATAGACAAAGTACTGAAAAGGTTCAGTATGCAAGATTCCAAGAGAGGATACTTGCCTATGTCTCATGGTATTACACTTAGCAAATCTCAGTGTCCTAACACAAAAGATGAGCGAGAGCGCATGAGTAAGATTCCTTATGCTTCAGCAATAGGATCTATCATGTATGCTATGTTGTGCACTAGACCAGATGTCTCTTATGCTTTAAGCATAACGAGTAGATACCAGTCAGATCCCGGTGAGAGTCACTGGATGGCTGTCAAGAACATTCTTAAGTATCTAAGAAGATCTAAAGATATGTTCTTGGTGTATGGCGGATTGGAAGATGATCTGGTTGTAAGTGGTTACACAGATGCAAGCTTTCAATCTGACAAAGATGATTTCCGATCGCAGTCAGGATATGTGTTTTGTTTAAATGGTGGTGCTGTTAGCTGGAAAAGTTCGAAGCAAAGCACTGCTGATTCTACAACTGAAGCTGAATACATAACAGCATCTGATGCAGCAAAGGAAGCAGTTTGGATCAAGAAGTTCATTACTGACCTTGGAGTGGTTCCTAGCATCACAAATCCTGTTGATGTTCATTGTGACAATAATGGTGCTATCGCACAAGCAAAGGAACCTAGGTCACATCAGCGATCCAAACACATTCTTAGGCGTTATCATCTCATTCGAGAAATCATTGAGAGAGGTGACGTAAAAATATGCAGAGTTCCAACAGATGACAATGTTGCTGATCCATTGACTAAGCCTTTACCACAAGCAAAGCATGATCGTCATACTAGGTTCATAGGTATTAGATACATTGATGAGTGGGCCTAGTGCAAGTGGGAGATTGTTAGTAATAGTGCCCTAGGCCTATTGTATGGACATGGTATTTTGAATATTTATGAGCATTTACTATTATCATAATTTGCATGTTTATTATATAATAATATCCTTGAATAATATTATTAATTATTCTAAATGTCCCTAATCGGTTATTGTTGTGGGAATAACAATAAATTAAGATTAGTATGAAATTTGATTGATATTCATGGGATAATATGTGTATGAGATACAAATCAAATTTATATGTATTTGTTGAGAACAAATATTGGACAAGACCCACCTTGAGATTAATACATGGATCAAAGTCATAAGTTAATCTCTAGTAGTTGTGTCATTAAATCCTTAGACCTGAGATTGTATAGTTCTCAACATGAGGAATATTATGTTTTGACATAATCAAACGTTGTCTTTAACGGATGATTATAAAGATTATGCTTGAACATAATAAGAATCATGTAGTGAGATATGAGTGATTAAGATGGAATTTGTCCCTCTTATTATAAGAGAGATATCTCTGGGCCCCTCGATGATTGAGACTGAGAAATGCATGGCCGTGCTCAAATGAATTGATGGAGATCAATATCATTTGTTTAGTCAGTCTAATTGGGTTTCGAGAAATTAAAGATAGAGCGATATAAGGTTGACTTTTTCCATGCCTTATATTCTATCAAGATATCATGTGACAAAAGGATTATGTCATTAGCTACTTTAAGTTGTCTCGGAACGTGAGCTTTTCATTTAACTTGGGTAGTCATAATGTCTTGCTAGAGGCCGCTTATGACTTGTAGGATCAAAATGTGATTTAGGCCTACTGCCAACGTTAATTGAACCTATAGGGTCGCACACTAAGAACGGACAATAATGGTTACGGTTTGTTACTCTCTATAGTAATTTAAAATGATGAGATTATTTTAAATTACAAATAATAATTAGTTGTCATTTAGATTCGAGTTTAATTTTGAGAAAATTTAAATTCGTAATTTAAATTATGACAAGTAATTAATTTGTTATATTTTTTTATTGGATAAGGAAATAATCCATAAAGGTTTTTGGTTATATAAATATATATTCCTTATTTGGTAAGGACAAGGATTTAAATTGTCATTATTTAAAAGGAGTTTTAAATAAATATTAATTAAAATCCTAGTTAACCAAAAACCCCTAGCAGACTTGTATATATAAGATATATACGTTTTAAAGTCCATTTTGGGCATTTGAAAGGTCATGTCTGTTGGGGCATTTAAAAGGTCGTGTCTATTGGGGCATTTGAAGGGTCGTGTCTTTTGCCTTAAAATAGATAAACAGAGAGTTGGAAACCCTGGTTCATTTTTGTGAAAAATGACTTGTTGAACTAGCATTCAAAAACTATTTTGGTGTCTGTTCGTGTGTGGATACTTGTAGAGGGTGGTCGTCTTTCTGAAGGCAGCACCTTTGAAGATCCGAGCAAATCTAACACAAGAACAGATGGATTATATGCTGATCAACAAAAGGTAATATTTTTCGTTTATCCTTCTTTCGTTTTTATGAAACGCATGTGATCCTTGGTGGGTTATGGAATAGATTTATGTTGTTTCCACTGCCATTTTATTCCAATTAGATTGGGTTTTTCCATTCTGTAATCCACCACATACCACATCTCATGTGGAGTTTTAGAAACATACTTACTTGGAACCTTATTGAGAATATGACAAGCTAATTCTAATGCATATCCCCAAAATGATATTGGCAAGCTTGCAAAACCATCATGGACTGAACCATGTCTAACAGAGTTCAATTCCTTCTTTCCGACACACCGTTATGCTGCGGTGTTCCTGGAGGAGTCCAGTGGGAGAGAATTCCATTCTCCCTTAAATATTTTACAAAGTCATTTGAAAGGTATTCGCCTCCTCGATCTGATCGAAGGGTCTTAATACATTTTCCTGTTTGTTTTTCTACTTCTTTATGATATAGTTTGAACATTTCAAACGACTCAGATTTATGTCTCATAAGATAGACATAACCGAACCTAGAAAGGTCGTCTGTAAAAGTAATGAAGTAGTAATATCCACCTTTGGCATAAGTGCTCATTGGTCCACATACATCAGTATGTACTAGACCCAATAGCTCTTTGGCTCTTTCACTTTTTTTAAGTAAAAGATGACTTGGTCATTTTACCAAGAAGATAAGATTCACGGTAGTTAATGATTCACAATCATCAATTCGAAGGATGCCCTCCTGAGTTAACCTGTTTATTCTGTTCTTATTGATATGACCCAGCTGATGGTGCCAAAGATAAATGTCTTGTTATAGGGCGCTTACTTGATTTGTACACTACATTCACAGGCTATAATAATATAAATGCCATTAGATAAATGCCCAGTCATTACAGCGACTCCATTCATAATGATATTCAAAGTAACATCCTTTATTGAAATTTTATAATGACTTTTGGCCAGAAGGCCTACAGAAATTATGTTCAACAAGAACGTTGGGTAAAAATGACAATCATTTAGTACAATGACATTTCTATAAAAACTATTTCAAGAACTCCTAATGCCAGAACTGGAACTAATCTTCCATCGCCGACATTAAAAAATTTTTCATTGTCCTCAAATCTTCTAGTGACATGTAGTCCTGCAATGAATTGTAAATGTTAAAAGGACTCTCGGTATCCAATACCTAGGTCTGATTATCATATACAAAAAATTACAAGGTGTTATCATATAAATATCTTGTTGAGCAACATCTTACCCCTTTTTCTTCTTTGGCCTGTTTGAATCAAGTGTGGCAGTATAAAGAGGACAGTTCCTCTTCCATTGCCCTTGCATCTTGTAATGAAAGTATTCATCTTGACTTTTATCAACTTTCTTCTTCTGCATCTGACCACTTATAGATGTCCTAGTATGTTGCACCTTTTTCATTTTTTTTTTCTTCTTCCCTTTCCCAAAGGGTTGATGCCCTACCTTAGATCCTTCAACCACATTAACCAAACCCTTAGAGAGCTGGTTATCCTTCTTAAAGTTCTGTAACAACCCCAACAAACCGTGGTAGTTGACTGTAGGCTTTGTCATTCGAAAATGAGTAAGGAAAGGTCGGAAGGATGGAGGCAAGAATTCAGGATTGCATCTTTTCCAACTGTTCATGTAGGGGAAAGCCGAGCTTGCTTAGGAGTTCTATCTTTTCGATCATGTACAATACATGATCAGTGATAGGAGATCCATCCCTCATTCGAGCATTAAAAATAACACAACTAGTCTTGTGCCTTTCAACGTCGTCGGGTGTACCGAAAGATTCATTCAACGCTTGAATGATTTCTTCCGGCTGAGCATTCTTGAATCGTGACCGAATTCATCGTTCATTGCTGCTAGCATGATGCAACGTACACTAGTTCTATCATTGAGCCACTTCTGATAAGTGTCTTTATCAGAACTTTGGGTGTTTGCATTAGGTATCTTTGGTACAGGATTATTTAGAATATATAGAATCCTCTCATGCTCAAGGACGATCTTAAGTTTTCTGAACTAGCTATTGAAATTTGAACCATTCAACTTGTCACTATCCAATAGGGACCTTAATGATAAATTAGTGGCCATTTTCTGCATAAGAAAAACTAAAGTTTATTAGAATAAAATTGATTCAGTCTAAAGACTTGGACTTTAGTCTAAAGATTCTTCCACTATTTTATTCAAATTGGCAGCCTATACACCCCAATTCGAAGAATTATTCTTAATTCTTTAGCGGACACTAAGATCCACATAAACTACATACAGGCCCAAATGAAGCTTGGCCAACCCATATGCATCTAAGAGTAGGTTCAAAACCAATTGTTTCCCCAAACAATTCTTAGTGTTCAGTTTTGCCCCATGTTCCTCTTCAGTAGGCATGGAGTGCCTCCGCTGAAAGTTTTGGTTAGGTCCAACCATTAAATGATATAATCAGTGTAACCTATCAATAGACAACCAAGTCCGAGTGAAGCTCGGCCCACCTGACTATCTATGTAATAGTTACGCTGACTTATCATATAATGAATGATAATTCCGATGGTTGACAAGCACCAGGCATGGAGTGCCTCCAATGATTATCAAGACATCGGACTCATTATCACTCACCTTAATGGGAGGCTATGATCTATTTATCATATGACTATTTCATTTAAGGACCTAATAATTTTAGAGGATTTAATAATCTGAAGATAAATTGACTAATCAAGTTCTCCCACTGAATCTATAAAGTCAGTTTAATGAGACAAGATTATGTCAGTTTAAGTGGTACCTAAATCAGTCAAACTGATTTTCTTACAGGCATGGGTCAACCCGAATCAGGTAAATGATCTGAATCATAAATGGTTCACCATGATGACTAGGTAAGTGAGACCGATGAAAGGGATATGCCATTAACTCGTTAAAGATGCATCAATACGAGTAGCTCCCAATTAAAAACCATTCAATTATTGATCCTAGAGCAACTTGCCAACTCACCTTGACATCATATGGTGAACCAATTTTGATTTGACCATCTAAGAGATTCATGCTCAACCACGAAGCCTAATCTACTTCCATTTGGTTTAATCAAAGAGAAGGACATGATCAACTATAACTATTGTTTGATTTAGAGCATTCTTAACCTAACTAATTAATTTAGATTTGATCAAATACTCTTTTAGTCCAGTTGATTTAAACCTTAGGGTCTAACCCTTTATGGACCCGATTAGCTAACCCAAAAGATTAAATATATTTATGTTTAAATGTCATATATTTCAATCAAGCATCACTTGCATTATGTTACTACTCATAATTCCTATATTTAAATCATATCTAAAAGATTATGAATTAATATTTGACATTCAAATAAAACTCTCATAAATATTTGTATGTTTCATACATAGACTACAAGCCATCATATCTTATATCTATGTTTTTATCCTAAATATGCAAATATCATACTTTTATACAACATCAATATGTATCAAATATAAAACATCTCTTGAGAGTGTGTGTAATTAGTGTTTTGATTCCAAAGATCAATTTAAATTATCTTTTGACTAAGCATCAACCGCACGGCAATATGTCACAGAATACCTGTTGAATGAGTAATTTGGATTTTTAATCCATCTATGACCAAAAGCCAGGTGAATCATTTTAGCCATAATTACACAATTAATAAGAACATTAATTTCTATGCAATAAATTAGATCAAGATGAAACCATCGCTCTGATACCAATTGTAAGGAGAAATAATCCCCTATGCATGTATATTTTAATTTTGATAACATTTATCAATGCAAAAATTTAAAGATTACATATTAATTTATCTAACATGCATCAAGATCATATCTTTGCGTTATATTATAAGATCGTTTGATCTAAATAATGCATATAAATTAAATAATTAAGATCATATCTTAATTTTCAAGATGAGAAGTCATACTACTCGTCTTGAAGCCTGCCTTAAGATCTAGGGATCAAATCACTCACTTTAAGAACAGTAGGTAAATCCTTTGTGCTCTCTAGCCGTTCAATCGTCCGGCCTCTAGTATCGTCCACGCGAAGCCCCGAATGATCGGATTTCCGGGAGTGCTAGCTCGCGGAAAAATAATTTTGCTGATCTTGAATCCTCCCAATTGAATCTTCTTTCAAGATCCACCAAACCTTTTCTGACACCAGAATTACACTATTTTCTATTCTAACTCTTTAGAAATTCAATCCATGACACTCGTTGTTATAATGGTGAGGGATGTCCTCCAATTTATAGGCTCAATTCTAACTCTTAGAATTCTGTCGTTCGGTTAAAACCAAAGAGACGCAGCCTTTTGTTTAATTCCGACGTTCAGTGAAAACCAAAGAGATATGAATTCTAATCACTTAGAATTCCATTAAAGAGGCACATTAATTCCACTTTAATTCTAACACTAAGAATTTCGACGAAAATGGTTTGGAGAAGATTAAATTAAATTCTACATGAGAATTTAATCAAGTTATCTCATCATATGAGATCCTTTTTGCAAGGGGTTTAGATTCAGGTTTTGGTTTAAGCTGATTTAAATTTATTGGACTGAACCTACATAGATCATGGTTCTAGCCCAAATCAAATTTGTCTAGTCCTAAATCTATTTAAATCCAAATCAAGTCTAATTTCAAATCAATATTTAAATTGACTAGTCCTTCTAATAGACTTAAACCAAATTGAATCTTATTCACTTGAACTTAACCCAATTGAGATAATTCAATCAATCAATTGATTAATTAAATCATGTACGATTCTCAATCGTTGATCAGCAAATAGATCATCCTAGGAAACTTCTATGCGTGTGACTCTCTAGGTTCGAACCTAAGCCGATAGCATAGAAATAACTTTCTATACTAATCGATGTGCCCATTTAGCAATGGAACCCAACGTCCGGATAGGTCGAAGAGTTGCCGAGAAAACTTTAAGAATCCTAAGAAACAGTTACCGTATAATTCATCCTCTTGACCACAAATGCTAAGGATGGCTTACGAGCCTGTCAACTCTAAATAGCAAATCCATAAAGTGATTTCAATTTTAGTGATTATGTGACTTTCACATGAAGTGCCTTGGCCAAGGTCTTGCTAAATTGAAATACAAGCATTTTCCTTTTAACAGAATAGGTCAAATTCCATCTTGATCCATAACTGACTACCACAAGTACTTGACTACACCAGTAACCTTTCGTAGCTGGATTAGAAATCCAGGCGGTCCGGCACCTAAGTACAATGAGTTGCTTGTAAGTCACTGGTTGTGATCTTCAGGTCTGAAGGATACTTATACCTATATCTTCTCGGATTAACTCTTGACAGCAGAGTATCCGGAAATGAGTCACGTTCGGTAAAATGTACTCCTACACTTTCACATGTATGTCATACCAGTGTTTCTACACTCCTTGGTTAAGAGGAAAACCAAAAAATATGATATACAATATCCTATAATTGATAGTACTATGGCCCTGTCATAGTATATCATTTGGTCGCGAACTCTTTTGAGGACCTTCAAAGATAAATCTCCTTTATCGTGAAAAAGATCCTGAGGGCTTCATTACTATTAGGTGTTTTAAGAAGATGTTCTTGTAATGAATAAACTTCCTAATAACTTTTATTAATATATCAATTTATATATATTTACATTAGCACAATCATCAAATGATTGGCTTTAGGATACAATTTCCAACAGAGACCGGCTGGCTCCATGACCCTCCACGTGGAGTGGAGGGAGCTGAGGTGGCAATGGCGTAGTGGTGGACACTGCTCCTGCAGCCCCCGAACCATCACCATCAGATCCTGAACTTGCTGGGTCAGTGTATCGAGCCGATTAGTTGGCTAAACTGCGGCTGTATGGGGCGGAGCAAGGAGGTTGGTGCAGACACCAAAGTTCGAAAAAGGCTTTTATCTAATTCAGTATGGCTTTAATTTTTCATGTGTCCTATAAATAGAGTAATAATTTTACTTCTTTGAATTTGAGTCATGTAATTAAAGTTGGTTTATTTCAATTTGGGTTCTTGAGTCCAAGTAGGGTCAAATTGGTTTGTATTTAATGAGTTTAGTAGTTGGGTCCAAGAGAGGTATGGAATTGGGTTCAAGGTAAGCAAGTGAGCTTGAAGATTAGAAGCTTTCAACCACTCCAACAAATCAATCCAAGGTGGACGCCACTTCAGCAAGCATTTTGGGTGCCATGTCAACCTCTTGGTGTACACCTCATCAAGCCATATCACTACATTCTACGTCACCAAGGAGAATTCAAATTCAAAGGAACTACCCATTTTTCTCTCCTCTTTTTAAGCTTAGTTATAAGTTGTTTCAACTTCCCACCCTTATAGCTAGCTTAGGTTGCAACTTCCCAACTTCCATGAAAAGCTTCATGTAATTTAAATTTTTAAAAGTCCCTTGGAGGCTTATAAATACTACTCCAAGCTCTCTTATAAAGACAATTTATGATGAATAAAAGTTGAGTTTATTTTCTTTCATTTGTATTGGCCAATGTCCTCCGAGAGGGAGTGGGTGAGAGGCCCTTAGCTACTTTAAGAAAGTCATCTCTACGCCAAGATTCATTAGCCATTCTCCATTCCATTCTACCATCCCATCCCATCTTCCAAGGTGCAAGAAGACTCCACAAAGAGGCCGACCAAGCTACCTCAAATCCGCCAAGCTTCATCTTAACTTCAACCTGCCTTCCTCTTCCTTCATTTCATACTCCACCAAATTTTTATGTTCTTAACTCTAATTTGATTTGTGTAGGATCCCCGGAAATTTCAGGTTCCAAAGAAGAAGGTCTTCCGTGACGTGAAACAGATACAAGAAGTCCTGCAACTAGAGAATCTCCTTGTCATCCAAGAACTTCATCCTTGAGTGTAAACCTTCTAATCTCTGATATATTGATGGCCGGTACCCCTCTTTCAACATTTTTCGATCTAAAATATTAGAGTAACTAAGCCCTAGCCTGTATGGTTTCTTAACCACAAATATCCTTTCTCTTTACTATTTTGAAGGATTCTCCTCCAAGTCTAGTTTAACATGCAAATCCCTTCATAAAAATTTCAGCTCTTTTACATGAAAATGTAGCCTAGCTTCACTTCATTTTTCATTTAGTTATTACTATCTCTTCATAGATTGCATCATTTACATCTTCCCCCCCCCATCAGAGGTCGGTCTTCGGCTGCTCAGCCCGCGGGAGGTGCCCCCAGCCTGACTAGTGGAGGCTTCCTATGCACGTGTGATCACCATCTTCTTCTTTGTAGGTGTTGAAGGGTTGCAGATACGTCTAATAAATGTGTTGCAGTCAACGCTTATGCCACCCCCCTTCCTGGCGCACCAATCTGTTGCTGCCAAATCACTTCCAGAGAGCGTCGGGCAGGAAAAGGACTCTGTGGGCCTTCAAAAGATGGTAGGACCACTTCCTTTAGCCGAAGACCTGCAACAAAAGTTTCGGGTCGGTGGTTCCGGCGAGAACCCTCCGATGCTCTAGTTAGTGGTATGGAGAACAGCACTAAAGGTGGATCGTTCAGAATGAATCCCCTTTCTCGTTATGAGTGAAGGTTCTTATACCTGTTCAGAGGTTCCTCTTACCCTTCGGGGATGACCATTGAATCATGTCGTCCGCTAGGATCGCGCTGTAAGTGGTAGGTGGGTGCATAACCGCTAGATGTGCGCCATAAATAACTGTAACCGCCCGTAGTCTTAGCGAAGAGTGAGTTAGTGGGTCACATGGCAGACCTAGGCACTTATCAGTCAATGGGGACGATGTTTAAGGTTAGTTCCTCAGCCAAAATTAGATGTCGAGAGCATGTCGAGGTCGAGGCCGAAGCGAGGCTTGAGGCCGAGGCGGAGGCGAGGCTCGAGGCTGAGGCCGAGGCCGAAGCGAGGCTCGATGCCGAGGTAGAGGTGAGGCTCGGGGCTGAGGCCGAGGCCGAAGCAAGACTCGAGGCCGAGGCGAGGCCCGAGGCCGAGGTTGAAGCTAAGATGAAGTCCGAGGCTAAGGCCAGCTACCGAATTATTACTCGGCTCCAAGAACCGTGCAGACTGTTAATCTACCATCTGGGAGCGTGATCAGCCACATCACAATGTATCTCAAGACAACTCCCATCTCAAGTATTGAAATGGGGAGGAACGGTGGCATGCACCATTCCATGGTAAAAATGGGATGGCTTCACTTAAAACCTTTAGTGAAACAACCAATTGGAATGAACTCATCGTACCTTTCGGAATGCCTCAAAAAATTCAGGGTTAAAACAGCTGTACCATGGTCTAAAAGTGTCTTCTTGCAGCCTCATGAATTTTTTTCCTTGAATAGAATGGTTTAGTGAAATAATTGCTAAACCTACTCTATCTTCTAGTACAGCTGGGTTGGTCTCAGTTGAAAGTGGAAGCCATTCTTGCATGTAGGAATGCTATTGTAGATAGCAAAATCATGTGTCAGCATCCTGCTAAAAAATTTCCATGCGAATCTATGACTCTTGAATAAGGTTTGCCTAGCCAACTAGCTCATTTAGTCCTGTCAAGTTTTAATTTTAGTAATTCCTCTATTAAATGATCTCGAATTTTCTTCTACAAATTGAAACACTTCTTCAGGAAACTTGACCAAGTTCAAGTTCCTGTCTGATTGGCTCATATTCTTGTAAGATATGTCCTTTGTACAGGAGGCGTGTGAGTAGGATCATAAGTTCATTTAATGGCCAACTACTGGAACCATGAACTTTGCAGAGGAAGACATATGGCATGCCATGCTGATTTTCAGGAACTTATGTTAATTGTTGGAGGTTTCAGACATTTATTACTGCAATGTGCATAATATTTCGTTTGATTTGAGTTAGCTCTATATTCGTGGTGCAAAGTAATCAATAAAGTTAACAAAAGAGAACTTCTAGTCTGCTGACATTTGCATGTATTTTGATGTGGCTGATCGAGTAGTGTTAGAGATAATGGAGAAAGCAACTGACGGAGCCCCCGCCTCAGCCTCCGAGTCCCCCTCGGTTTCGGACTCCGAGGTCCCCTCGGCCTTCGAGGTCCCTCGGACTCAGACTTCATGTCCCCTCAGTCTCGAACTTCATGTTCCCTTGGCCTCGGACCTGAAGTCCCCTCGGCCTCGGACTTCATGTTCCCTCGGCCTCGGACTTCATGTCCCCTCGGTCTCTGACTTCATGTCCCCTCGGCCTCTGACTTCATGTTCCCTCGGCTTCGGACCTCATGTTCCCTCGGCCTCGGACTTCATGTTTCCTCGACTTCGGACCTGGAGTCCCCTCGGCCTCAGACCTCATGTCCCCTCGGCTTCGAACCTTGGGTCCCTCAGGTGTCTCCTACCTCAAGTTGCCTGACACCACCACGTGGTCCATCAACCGTCCGCAGCTATCACGTGGTCCACTAACCATCTGAAACCGCGCGTGGCCCCTGCCCATAACGGCGCACGCCTGACATGACTGAGCCTACCTACCACCCGTGGTGCATGCCTGGCAGGTGGCTGGCGGGGCAAGACACCTCTGACATGCCCAGTATCTGTTGCAACCTGTCACTATCAACCTGGCCGCTTGTCCGCTACCAGACAATGGCATCTTGAAATCAGCCACCTTCTAGAAGCAGGAAAATGGATCCTCGAACAGGTATAAAAACCCACACTCACAACGAGGGAGGAATCTGAACTCAAGCTCTCTAGCTATCTTTCTGTTAGCTCTTTTTCTTCACTATTCCCAAGTCACTTACTTGAGCGTCAGAGGGTCTTCACTGGTGCAACCGATCTATCTACCTCCCTTATAATTTTAGATTGGTGAATAAATTATTTTACTCCCCTTTTGAAAGTTTGGAGTTGTTCTCTGATAGAAAAGGACCCAAAATAATCCTAAACAATTTTTTATAAAAGTTGTTTATAAAATTTTTATATCCATCATGCAAAGTTTTTCTATCATTTTACCATGGTCTACCAAGAAGTGTCAAGCATTCATAGGCACAATATCATGCATGACTTCATCTTCAACTTTACTTCTTTGTTGTTCTTGTCAATTCAAAAAAACTTGCAAGGGTGTGGATGATCCTATCATATTTGTGAAAAACTAGCCTGAACAATTATGACATCATAGACTTGTACGTAGATATTGCAGTATATAACTCATCAAATATTATAATATATGATGATAGTTTTATGGCTCAAATATTGTAATATATGATGACATCATAGACTTGTATGTAGGTATACCTGACAGTATAGACGATGAGTTAATGTGAGAAATAGACTTTAGTGTCTGTTGTGTAACTTTTTTTTTTTTTTTTTTGAAATGTGCTAATTTTGTTTTATTTTATTCATATTAGTTACAAATAAAAAATTATGTTAGATTTTTTTTTTGGACTCTATTTGGATTGATGTCCCTTTGTCTTATGGTCAAAAAATTTTAAAATTATTTTTTTGGTATTTATTCTTTTTGGCCATTTTGTCACTCAAAAACGGCTTTTGGAATTACCGTCTAAACACAGCATCACTTTTGCAACTTTACAATAGCTTTTGGTCTTTAAGAGCCAAATCCTTTTACAACAAAAACATTTTTTAACCTCAAAATGTAGCTTTTTCTAAAAGCTATAGCATCCTTAAATGGAACCTATAGGCATTGATAAGAATGAATAGTCAAGTGAAGCATGCATTAAATTCAAGGAAGGAAAAGCAAGAATATCCATCTCCCTTTTGTGGGATAGTCATTCAAATCAAATGAAGTTCTAGCTTTGGAATTGTCAATCATTATTGTCTTTTGGTAGAGATTGAGTATCAGCAGTGTTGCATCCATCATGTTGAACCATGGCAATATTCACCAATGGGATTTGGTAGTAGTTGTCAGATTTTAAATTTATTATGGGTTATCATTGATTACATATTTCTATGTTTGCAAAAAATGAGTAGAATGTGATTCAGATTAAATGAATGCTAAAAATGAGTCGAATGTGATTCAGATTAAATGAATGGTATAAGTTCAGCTAAAGTGCATGATCCACTAAATATTAGGTTAGGTCTATATTAATGGTTTGCATATGTATATGGTATGGAGGTATAGGATTGGGTCATTTGGGCTTCTTAATGGGAGAGCCCAATGGTTATTTTATTTTATGATCCAATCTCTACTTTCATTTTAATCTAACGCTAACTCTAAAAAATCTCTTATATAAAGAATTAGAGGGTTGTATATTAATTTTTAAAATAAAACATAAAAGTATAAAAAAAAGGGATTAAATATAAAAGTTTAAAATCTTATAACAGTGAGATTACCAAAAATGAAATTAAAATCAAAAATAGCAAGCAGTGGGTGATCAAAAATAGAGATGACTTAGGATTATACATAGAGTCATGACATTGCAACCTTTGTCCTTGCTAATGGAACCAAAAGGGTTAGCATGCCCTTTTTTTTGGTTTATTTTCTTAGATGCATGTTCGAATTGAAGTTTTTTATTTGGTATGATATATTGATTTCATGTAAATGATAAAAAAAGTAAAGGTAAATATGCTCATGACTTTAGATTCATGCTTGGTTTGATATAATTGGCCATCAAATTATTTAGTTTGCACTTTGTCTTCCTTAGAAGATTGATAAGTGGATGGCTTTAATTGAAGGAGGTCCAAAGTCATTTTGATGTCCACTTCCAATCACCTACAATGTACCAAAGATATGGACTTTGCTTGGACATTACCAACGTGGCACTTTATACTCGGTCAAAACCAATGAATTGAAAACCACATGATCCTTCAACGTTAAATTGAAGGTAGGCTAGAGAAAAAAAATAAAAAAAATCAAAGTCAAAAAGATGGCAAATGATAGGTATTCATAGTTGCCATATACTAATCGCTTAAGGACTATTTCCACATTGAAAGTATTAATATTATTTTATTTTTTAAGCGTAGGATGGTAAGCAAGGTATTCATGATTGTGATGTATTTTTAGGTTAAGGACTATTCTCACAATAATTTTTTTAATTTTTAAAAAGGTAAAATATTAATCAAGATAATAATGCGTAGTGAAAGCATGTATTGTTAATGAGAAGGGATAAATTATAATTAATTTTTTAAGTATAATTTAATTAATTTTTTATATTATCATTTAATTAGCCATTAAAATTAAAAAAAATAGTCATATGAAAATAATCATAAAACTTTATATATGAATTTAATAAAAAATAACTTAATCAAAAGTTATTTGTTGTTACTTGATATTCACGTTATCACTGTAAATTTTAACGGCTATTAAATGATATGGATATTGATGCGGTTTTTCCTCGCGGAACTTAAAATTCTTGATCAAAAGTCAAACCTCAATCATCTATCGGCCGTCCAATATTCGTCCGTTGCCGGTGACGGCACGTCACTAAGCTGACGTGTTGGACGTGGCAAGGCTTTCCCTGAGTAGTTTTTAAAACCGGTGCTTTTGGCACCGGTTTTAAAATAACGGATAGGACGAACTATGTTGGTGAAATAGTGTTAAAGTAAAAAATATTATTTAAAATAAAATGAGAGAGTATAAATTCAAGTATATCATGTAGGTTAAAATCGTCACTGAAAGTAGCAATTTCAGTTTAGTTGGATGGTTTCTACATATTTTTTTAATTATCAAATGATTCGAGCGTGATCCTTCTTAAACGCTCGAAGCCTTCCAGCGATCTTAACCCTCTATTATCTATTATCTTATTATATCTATTATGTTGTTATAGATAATAGATATAACAAGATAATTCTAATTAACAAGATAATAGATATAATAAGATAATTTTGATTAACAAGATAATATATATAACAAGATAATTCTGATTGATTGTGAATCATTAACCATCATCTAATCCCTTTTTGATTTGCTAGAAGATTATGCGAAAGAAGGGATTCGTAGCGTTTAAGTTCCGTTAGGAAATTAAGGCCGTTAGAAAGTTACCACTTGAAGTGATGATTTTGAGATAAAAATCATCACTTGAAGTGATGATTTCAACTCAAATAAAATTGCTACTCCTAAAATCACCACTTCAAATGATGATTTCAACTCCATTTGAACGATTTCATTAAATTAAAATTATCATTTCAAATAACGATGTAAAAACCATTTCAAATTACCATTTTAAAAAAATTACCATTTCAAATTACCATTTCAAATAACGATAAAAAAAAAAATATATTATTTAAATAATATTTTTTATTTTAACACGATAAATCTTTTGTTTCATCCTTTTATTTTGAAACCGATACGAAAAGACACCGGCTTAAAAAAAAAAAACTACTCCTTTCCCGTAGTTCCTCGATCTATGTCGGCAATCGACAATCCCAGCATGTCCCCGTCATCGGGGAGCTTCTTCTGAGCGGAACCATTCGGTCGCTTTACAAATCCCCGCCAGCCTCCTCGGATGAGGAGCGTTAATAAATTAGCGAAACAAACAGAGAGCGAGAGAGAGAGAGAGAGAGAGCAACGGGCGACCGAAGAGAATTTTCGTCACAATCTAGGATGAGTCCGCCGGAGAAGGCCTCCGCCGGCGGCGACGGACGCCACATCTCGACTGTTCTCATCATTATAGGTACTGAACTCGGTTTTGGCCCTCTCTCTCATTCTCTTGACATTGGGATTTAATTTCCTGATTCGATCTTTCGACGGTGCTGCGATCCGTAGCGATGCAGACGGAGGCGCTCCCCCTTGTCAACAAGTTCCAGCTTTCCGAGGACACCGATGGATCCCTGTGAGTATATATGGCTTCCATCTTGCTCATGAAATTTGATTGCTCGATCTGATTGATCGTCTAGAGATAGGAGTTAAATTTCGGCTAAACACTGCCTGTTTAGAATGAATTCTGAGTGGATACGATGTCGGGGATACTTTGTGCGGCAATGCAAGCTTGAATTTGCAAGCTTGAATTTTGAGTAGACAAGTGGAAAGAATTCAATTCTTAAGGATGAGGTTGTTGAGAAATTAATTGTGTGAGACCATGGATCCTTTCACTCCCGGATTCTTGTGATGCTGAAATTTGTCATTTAGATTGTTTGGATATCTTGGAACCTGTGGTAGATAGTGATTGGCTTATAATGATGCTGGACCGTTAGGAGTTGTGATGAGTGAAAACTTTCCTTGTTGCCTAGTAAAAAAGCTGCATAGTAAACAAGGATTATTGGAAGCGTGTGAAACAATAGCAACGAAACCTTGGTAAGGACATCTTACCTAATCTATCCAGGTCAGTGTTATGATTCCTTCAATTCTTCACTTTCACTAGCTAATTTCATCAGAAGGTTCTAAAATGATTAAAGGCAGAAGCAAGGAAGTTTGTCTTAGTAAGGTAAGGGGAAATTACTTGGATCACATATTATTCTTGTGATGTGTGTATGATGCCAAGTGCAAACACATATTATGCATATGAAGTATGCGTTAAATACTTCCAACTCTTTGCCTTCTATTGTTCTTAGCATAGATATCTATGACTAGTGTTAGGTCATGTAAAATGGTGACTGTGACCAGTTGATAACAAAATAGTGGTGAAGATAGAGATGGTGATGTGATGGATACTAGAAATATAGTATCTAATGATACTTTTATTCGCCATTGTGGTGAAGATAGAGATGGTGATGTGATGGATACAAGATATATAGTCTCTAATGATGCTTTTATTCACCATTGTGGTGAAGATAGAGATGGTGATGCGATGGATACAAGAAATACAGTATCTAACGACACTATTATCCACCATCTTCTTTTTTCCATGGACATGATCATATTGCTTAAGGTTGTACAATGCCAAGCTACTCCAAAGAGCATTCCTTTTATGGTAAAAATGTGCAAAAAGCTCTGTACAGTGGTACATGAGTCATATATTATCTGAGTTAATATGTCACTATACAACACACAACTAGTATTTAAAATTTGGTTTTTGACTTATGTTCTTGTTCCTTATGAATTTTATGGCCTATAGTAGATAAAATATTTGAACATAGTTCCTGCTTGTCCTCATAGCTTATCATTTTTCTTTATATATGCCTAGTCATGTGTTCTAATCCAACGTTCATATTGGTATCCATTAAAAGCTGAAACATTTTGGCTGATAGACTAGCCTCAATATAATATTTATTTACTTTCTCTCAAGTTTAAACTTCATGCCTCAAGGATGAATCCATTATTTTCATGCTTCATGCATAAGATATCTCAATCTCTATTTTATAATTATCTTCCTGTTTTGGTCCTATTATATAATCTTCCTCAATCTTCTATACAAATTCAAGCCCTTTACCATGGCTAGGCCTAGTTGCCATTGCACTTGATTCTATTTTCTTAGATGATCTTTGATGTTCATGCTAATCCTTTTTCTTAGGTTTACTATCCCTCCATGCTAACATTTTCATCATTAATGCTCTAGTCCTAGGTTTCTCTAATCTATCATGTTATTCATAGTTGAACATGTCAATCATAAAACTTGGCCAACCCTTGTTTCTTTTTTTAAGGCACAACTAGAAGTACACTTTTACTTAGGGGTGAGTAACGGATTAAGATAACCCGAGAACCTAAACCTATTCGATCTAATAATGTTGGATCAATTTGGTTCTTAGTGTTAATAAGGTTGGTTCTTGATCAAAATTTTGAAACCAATTCCCTTTGGGTTAGTTCATAGTTTTAGAGGTCAATTCTTTGATTCTGACCTGAAAAGCTGGCCATCCTCTTTTTTTAGAGAAATTTTAAAAAATGCAGTATTCGTAAGGATTAAACTTAGGACATCGCATACAGATCATAAGTTATCTATTATCTTTACTAAAAGACTTTAAGTATTGGATGATTCAATAAATATTATACTCAACTCAACTCATCTAAGCCTTTTTCCAACTACATGGGGTCGGCTACATGAATCTTCTTCCTCCACTCTGCTCTATTTAGGACCAGGTCGTCATTTAAATTATAAATAGTTATATCTTTTTTAATTATTTCTGCCCATGTTAGTTTAGGTCTATCTCTACCTCTATCCTTATCATGAATTATTAAAAGATCATTCTTTCTAACTAGAGCATCTAAAGGTCTCGTTGCATATGTCCAAACTATCATAATCGATTTTCTCTCATTTTATCTTCAATTGGGCAACTCTTATCATTTCTTTTATATATTTATTTCTAATTCTATCTTTTAAAGTTTTACCGCATATCCATCTTAACATACGCATTTCTGTTACACTTAATTTATTCATATGTTGTTTCAATACTGCCTAACACTCTGTTTCATATAGCATAACTAGCCTAATAGCAGTTTTATAGAATTTCTCTTTCAATTTTAATACTTCCGAAGTACTCCTTTACTTAATCCATCCTGCTTTAACTCTATGATTCACATCTTCACCTATTTCACCTTCTTGCTGGATAATTGATCCCAAATACCTAAATTTTTTACTCCTTGATATCTTTTGGCTTGCAATCTTCACTGTTTCTTCATTTGTATTTCTACTCCCACTAAAATTATATTTCATGTATTCAGTTTTAGTTCTACTATTTTTAAAACCTTTAGATTCTAAAGCCTTTTTTTTAATCTTTAGCTTAGTATTTATTTCAGATTTAGTTTCATCAATCAACACTATATCATCTGCAAATAATATACACCATGGGATATTATTTGAATATATTTGGTTAATTTATCCATAACTAATACAAAAAGATACGAACTTAAGGCAGATCCTTGATGTAAGCCTACAGTAATTAGAAACTCACTAGTTTCTTCTATTATTGTTTTAACAATAGTTATTGCTCTATCATACATATCTTTTATCAATTCTATGTACCTTTTGGTAACTCTTTTTTCTCTAAAACTCATCATATTATTTCTCTACTCTATCATGTGCTTTCTCTAAATCAATAAAGACCATATGAATTTAACCAGTAGGCATATGTTTTTTATTAAACGCAACTAAGAGAAAATTTAACCAGTAGGCATTAGACTTGTGCCAAATAAAAAGAAAAAAATCAGTTCCACCTTGACACCAATCTAGATCCAAATGGATTGATTGAGTTGGTTCTAGGATAGCTCTAGGATATGGTCTATCCGGTTCTAGGTTCAAAATTCTAGAACTGATTTTGTTGAGTTGATTCTAGATTCTAACTAGAAACCGACCCAACCCAATCCGGCTCACTCCTATTTACGCATTCTCTATATTAAGATTCTATAGCATATGCCATTTTATGCATTGCTGGTAGATGTTTTGTGATTTGTTTTACATACATACATATACATATACATATACATACATATACATATACATATATATATATATATATATATATATATATATATATATATATATATATATATATATATATATATATATGTATATATGTATATGTATATGTATATGTATATGTATATGTGTGTGCATGCGCCCACTCTATATTTGTTAAATTATGGTCAAACTCTTCATTATTTTGTTTCTTCACTTTTGATTGTTGAGTAGTTTTGTCAACTGAAGTGGAAAACAATGTAGACTCACTTAACTTCTAATTTAAATGCTTCTAGTTCCTTTTTAGGTAATCAAAATGCATCACAAATTCTACAAATTTTATACATTCTTTTCTTAGTCTAGAAAAAAAAATTACATTATTTAATTAAAGTTGGTCTCTTTTGGAATTATTTTTTATCTGTTCTAGTTGCAATTTGTGACCTACAATATTTGTTCTTTCTCCTTATTGGTGTTCTGGCTTTATCTTTTCTTTTTTTTTAAAAAAAAAATTGAGTTCTTTTATAGCAGGTTTCCTAAAGGTGTTCCATGGGTTAGATACCATGGTTCGTACAAGGAATTGCACATAAATTTAGTCTGGCCAGGGAAAGATTCAGTTCTGGGTAAGCTTTCCATTTTTTTCCATTATCAATGCATGAGCTGCATGATACTGGCCATATTTTTCTTTGTCAAGTGGCCGCATAACACTGAGATCTCATACAAAAGAGTTACATAGCTCATGTTTAACTCTATATCTCCCTTTCATTTAGCACCATGCAGGCTATGTTCTTGAGGAACATTATAGAAGTTGTTGCTTGTTTGTTCAAGGGTTTTTATTTTAAACAATTTCTCTTTTCAATCCCTTACCAAGCTTTGAATAAGGATCAATTTCCCAAAGCATTGAATTGGAACATATGTGATATTTTAGTGTGAATTCTCTTCAAGAGTTCAGTAAGACTGACTGGTTAGTGACATTGAAGTTCCAAACAGTGGTGTCAAATGTGGATCTTTTCTTTTTGATTTTTCATTTAGATTTTTGCATGATGTAGTGAAGAAGTTTGGTTTTACATATTCTTAGTCTGTTTTATGTTGAGGCCAAAACTAGGGTGGGTATGGATTTAAACTCCAATGAGGAGATAGGGATGTTGTGTTGGTGTTGTACAAGCCTTTTCTAAAAGGTGAAAATTCTAGTACATAATGTTGGAAAGACATAAATCTATACTGCTTCAAGAATAGCTTAGCTTGTTGCAATTTTGCCATGGATCTATAATATGCTAAGTTCTAATGTTATTTCTCTAGACAAATAAACTATAACTGTTCCAAAATTAAAGTTGTTAAGGTTATCACTATGCAATTTGCTATTTATGGCCTATGGGCATGGTATATGAAGGCAAATATGGTTAGGCACAAGAATAATAGGATCTTGTTTATTTAGAGGGAATTGAGGATGGAAAATAGAGATTTTCAGGAAAATGGAAGAAAAAGCTCTTGTTTGGTTGGAGGTTTTGGATTTGGTCAACGAAATTAAGTTATTCTTATGGGAAGTTACTTCTCATATCTGTACGGAAAAGTGGTACCCATAAGAGAGGTGGGACAGTTGTTTTCCAATACGAGGAGGTTTTTTATTCTAACAATGCCCTCAAGCTTTAATAGCTTATGTTAAGTTTGATAAATTTCTAATATCTTAAATTTTTAGAAGGAAATGATGTGATAAGGCAAGCTTTAAGCTTCACTACTGAATTAGTCTATATTCATTTAATTATACCCTTAAACATAGGTGCATGGCACTGCTATTACTTTTAATAATGTTATCACTGTTGCTTAAAGATCCTGGCCTCCCATTGTGTTGAAAGTTAATTTTAACAGATCTATGAAAAGGAACGAAGGAGGTGCTGGACTATTATTATTGATTCTTGTGATAGGCTTGCCTATGCCGAGAAGAGGAAATTACTTTGTTGTTTAGTCTCTTTGCCAACCAAATTTGCAGGTTATGTACAGGAGCATATATGGTATTCTCTACTTGCTTCTCAAAAAAGTGGGTTGCCAACTAAATATGAGACAAAAAAGACTATGCTTTAAGGTGCGTTGACAACTAAATATGAGTCGGAAAAAAAACTATGCTTCCAAAGCCTCTTTTCTATGGCCAGCCAAACATAACAAAACTATTTTTGCAGGAATTAAAAACTTCTCAGAAATCCATGTTCGAGACATACACTTCACAGGAATCCATTTTCTGGTATTATCTTTCTGTTTCCTAGGCGAGGTCTAGATGTACCAAGCTAGATTGGAAGTGAAGCGGGTCATGGGATACGGTTAGACTGGGAAGAAAATAACAAAACTAGGTAACATAGCTTTCTAAAAATATTTGAATACTTATCAACTTAAAAGTAAAAATAGGAGAGGCAGCAATAACTAATGATAGAAAAAACCACCACCATTGGCAATTGTATGTGATGCCATTAGTTTGTAAAACATAAATATTTTTTCAATTAATGGTAAATAGAGTCGATTAACATTGGGCCAAGCTGGGCTATACACTTGTAACTAAGCAGCTAGGCTTGATGTTGATGCGCAAGCCTACCTAACTTAGCCATCGAACCTATAGTTTTGGCCAAGCCTGGTACCATCTCAAAGAGCCATTCCTAGGTCCAAATTCATTTCCTCCCTCATTGGGATCTAATTAGGGTTTTCCAGTGCCCAAGCTTGCAAAATTTTGAGTTAGGCTAGGCGGGTCACTTGGCTTGTGATCAACTCTAAGAGTGATGGAGTAAGAAAGAGAGTGATGAAATTTGGAGGAGTTTAGATGTGGCTAATTCAGCATGAGTTCAGTCAAATCCAAGCCTAGAAGAGGTTTTCTTTTCCCTGTAAAAATGCCTGAAGATCACAAAATTCAAGAGAAACCTTGTTACATTTTTCAAGAGAAACTTTGTTGATGTATTTCTGTAGTTTCAGAAAAGAAATATGGTAGTATGTTTGCACTACATTTGTGCACAAGCTGATCGTTATCGTAATAGAAACTGTAAAACCACCAAAAAAACAAAACTAAGAAAAAACTGCATTTTTGGGCTGTAAAATAACCATAACCCTAATAATAACCCTAAAACGACAGAGAAAAAATGGAAACAGAAAATTTGGGTTCTGGCGGCAGTATGGATGCGTATCTGGACTATATTGACCCGGTTCCTAACCAATGCTGATACTGGTATGGGTACTTTAGTACTTGTTTCAGGCCTTATGTTTTTCTTCAGACATTCAGAAGAGAATAAAAAGGCCAGTAAATCTAGATCAATTACCTAGGAATAGCAACAGAAATGACTCAACTGCGGCAGCTATAGTTTATTGTTCCAATGAAAATAACCCAAAGTAATATCTCTTTTATAATTCCTTATTTTGTTTTATAGGTATAGAATCCTTTTTTTCTGCTACATTTGATTTCTCATAATATCTCTGTTCTTGCAGGAGTTGATAGTATAGGCACAATCTCAACATCTCTGGTCACATATGCTTCTATTCAAGCATTGAAGCCAGACCTCATCATCAATGCAGGCACTGCTGGTGGCTTCAAGGTATGTTTTCTACTGGGTGACTGGGATTTTTGTTACCTAAAATCCATCCAAATCATAATTAACATAGTTCAAGTCAGTGTTGATACATCATGACAAGCAAATCAAGATTTAACCTGTGAAGGAAGGTATCACTGTTCAAATTCCTGTTTATGCATGAAAGTTTCACATCCAATTGTTTAAACCTCATCCTTAAGTTAATTCTTTAGATGAACAAGGGACATCACCGAACCTCTAACCAATGTGAATCATAATTGCACATCAAATAGAAACTTCGATATATAAACCTTAAGAAAAACATTGAGAATCCTTATTACTTAAAATATTTTTAAGACTTTGTAAAATTCTTTTGGATGTCAACAACCTTTCTCTGTTTTTGTTGGCATTGGGTGGGTTTGCTTTTGTTTTTCTTCTTGTTTGTTTTTTATTCCTTTTCTTTTTTCTGCATATGGGCGAGTGTTTGTGTGTGTTCCACTGGTTGTCTGGTTGTCTCAAAATAAAAATATTGATGCATGTCTCAAAATGAAATGGTAGTGGATAGCTTGCCTTCAGGTTAAGGGACCTGATGCACGCCATATTTAAGGAATCTAGTTTTTTTGGTCTACAATGTTATTTTTCAGGAAGTGCATTCTTAATGCTATTATATGAAAGAAATATATAAACTTATCATGGTAAAGCTTTTCTTTTTAATTGACTAGTGGAATTAAATTCCCGCTTAAATGATTAGAGGGATGTCATTTTAGCATACTTCGACAGATGGTCTATGGTGTCAATTATTTAAGTGCATATTCATAATTAAATAAGTACCAGTTGTGAGGATGAACTAATCCCATTGTGTTATATGCTATATTATCTCTCACTACAAGATCCTTATGAAATTGTACATGCTAATGATTTGAGGATAGAAAAATCCTATGTTCCTTACCTTCAGAAAGACTTTTGTAGGTTTTTCCAAAAATAATTCTATCGGTCTGGTTTTTTCATTTTATTTTTTTGAATTTTTTCTGTGTTCTCTCCTTGTTGTTCTTGCACCGAACTTTCAAAAACATGCTCATCTGGTCCTTAAATATGTCACCTATTTATATTTCTATCACATTTACAATGTAGACCTTTGCTTGCTAGTCAACTATTTGGTATTTGCTAATTAAAGTTGCTCTAAGCTCTTGAAATGGAAAATGTTGAGGGGTAAAATTGCTGTGTATCAATAATCGTGCATATGGCTAGGGCTGGCCCAGATTCTTACCCGCTATGCGACACCCGCCCAGATAAGTCGGCCTCGATAAGTTGGGGCGCCTTAGCCTCTTGCCGAGCCAAGGACTCCTAAGGCGCGGATCATCTCTCGGCCCCAGCCGAGCTATATCGTCTCTCGGTCCCGCCGAGCTATGTCATCTTTCGGCCCCTCTAGCCGATCTTTCCCATCGCTCGGCCTAGCCCGAGCGATATCTACGCCTCTGTGGAATTCGACGCAGGAGAACCCGAATTCGTGAGATTTCAAACAAAAATCATATTCGGGAGTGACCTAAGACCCGCGAGAGTGGCCTAGGGCCCTGGAGCCTATGTCCTCACCACATCTCGAGACATCAACGAGCTCTCCTAGCCGTCGATCCCCTAACCAACAAGATACGAATCCTACTGACCTCATAACAAACTGGATTCAGATCCTAACGACTTTCGGACCCACGCCCCCAGGGAATCAGGTGATCTTTTATAAATAGAGTCGTTTGCCGACCCTTAGGTACGCGCACACTTGCTCACTGGAACCCTCTCTCCTTCTGCCTTAGCTTCCGCCATTAGCGCTCTGCTCTGCTCAGAGCCCTGGAGGGACTCTTCAGCGAGAGCCTTCTCCTCATTTCTGTTGATTGCTGATCTTCACTGACTTGAGCGTCGGAGGGTCTTCCGCAGAGGGCCACCCCCAACGCCTCTCGCATGAGGACTGTTTTGCAGGTCCACCAGTCGAAGATCCCGCATGCAGCCCGACCATGCCCGAGTCAGAGGACAGATTTCGGCAGCAACAGATTGCGCTAGAGGAAGGGTCCTCAAGTCCATAAACTTGTGATCCAGGAGATAAGGATCTCGATCTGAAAGAGAACTCCTCCCATGGCCAACCGAAGAAAGGCTACTCCGAGGTCCGAGATCAGGTCGCCTCCCAAAGATGATCCGGCGAGCAGTGTTGTGCCACCACCACCGCCAGTTGAGACTCCATCGCCACTGGTGGCCCCGGTGACCCAGGACCAGTTCGCCGCACTGGTCCAGCAAGTCCAGGCTCTGGCCCACTGATTCAGGGCGCTCCGAAGCCCCCCATCCGGTGCTCCTGCCCCTCATCCCCCTGAGGAGGATGCAGCCCCCGCTCATCCAGCGGCCTCTTCTTCCGGCCCGCTTGAGGTTGCGGACCTCCCTCGCCGTCCCAGAGAAGCTGAGCTAGCTCCCCAAGGAGTCCGCGGCAGAGATCTCCCTAGATCTCGGCGGGCCCGATCCTCTCCCCGGTGTTCTCTCGCGATGATTCAACACCGTCTCAGTATCCTCCTCGTCCTGCCCCTTCTGCTTTTCTTGATAGGGATATCCGCCGCCAGCTCCAAGAAATGCGTCAAGAGCTAGACGCCGCCAAGCAGGCCCATCCGCTTCAGAATAAGGCGGAGCAGGCATCCCCTTCTCTAAGAAGATCATGGAGGAAGTGATTCCCTCCCACATCAAGCTGCCTGCCATCGAGCCTTATCATGGCTCCTCCGACCCCGACGATCATCTTAGCAGCTTCCGATCGATCATGATGTTCCACGGGGCATCAGATGCGATCCTCTGCCGCGCTTTCCCTTCCACCCTCAGGGGATCTGCTCGAACCAGGTTCAATGCTTTGAAACCGGGTTCGTTAATTCCTTCGACGAGCTGAGCCGCCTTTCATCAGCCAGTTCGTCAGTAGCCGCCGTCACAGACGGAGATCCGACTCCCTCTCTGAGGTTAAGCAGAGAGAGGGGGAGTCTTTGAAGAAGTATCTCGGCCGTTTCAATACGGCCATGCTAGAGGTGGACCACCTTAATCATGAGGTGGCCATTTTTGCCCTAGCGGACGGAGTATTGAAGGAAAGTGATTTTTACCTGGCGTGGAGGTCAGCTACCCTCCAAACCTCTCCGACATGATGGCTCTGGCAGACAAATATGCAGAGTTGAAGAATCACGGAGAGCTGCCCGAGCCGAGCTTACGAAGAAGACGGAGCCTAAGGGCTCAGATAAGCGCCGACCTGCCCGTCAGCCAAGCCCGTCTCGCCGCCAAAGGATTCCTCAGCCGCCCAAGGAACCGCACTCGGAGCCCGCCTAGGAGGTTCAATCGATTTACTCCGCTCACCGCCCCAAGAGTGAGATCCTTATGGAAATCGAGCGCCAACTCCCTCGACCTCCTCCTCTTCGAGGAAACGCTGCCCGGAGAGACCCCGCCAAGTATTGCCGCTACCACCGCGACCATGGCCACGACACTGAAGAGTGCTGGCAACTAAAGAATGAGATCGAAAGGCTCATCCAGCGGGGTAGACTGGATCGGTTCAGGGGAGCCCCCGAGCCAAGAAACGGGGGCGATCGCCGGCCTGAGCCCCAGCAGCAACCTCTTCCTCCCCCAAATCCTCCAGTCGCTGGCCACATTAATGTGATTGAGGCGGTCGGTGGTCCTTCAGGCGGGAGGGACGATGAAGAAGGTTCGACGCCGAAGAAAGCGCGAACTGACGAGCTCTCTTTCTCCAGCGATGACTTCCAGGGAATACAGTTCCCACACGATGATGCGCTGGTTGTATCTCTCAATTTGAACAACTATGATGTAAGCCGAATTCTCATTGATAGTGGAAGCTCCGTCAATGTTTTGTACCTCGATGTGTTTGTGAAGATGAAACTTCTCATGGAGAATCTCCGAGCGGTGGACTCCACCCTAATGGGGTTCACCGGCGATGTAATCACCCCGGAGGGGGTCGTGACCTTGACGGTCCGAGTAGGAACCTGGCCTTCCGTTGCCACTGTGCTGCAGATTTCTTGGTGACCAAGCTTCGGTCGCCTTACAATGCGATCTTGGGAAGACCCGGCTTGATGTCTCTCAGAGCCGCCGTCTCCATCCGCATCTTGTTATGAAGTTCCGACCGAGCGAGGGGTTGGTGTAGTTCGAGGAAGCCAAACTATAGCTCGGTAGTGCTTCGTCACCAGCCTGCAATCCAGATTGCCCGAGGTTGACGGACTAGACGCTCGGGAGGATTTCGCCGAGCAAAAGGAGAACCAGCCGAAGAGCTGGAGGAGGTACCGCTGGACGAAGCTCGGCCCGACCGAACCATAAAGATCGGGTCGCTATTGAAAGGGAAGCCCCGACTGGAGCTGATCGACTTTCTCCGAAGAAACGCTGATGTCTTCGCTTGGTCAGCTTCCGATATGCCCGGGATCAGCCCGGACGTCCTCGTCCACCGTCTCAATGCAGACGAGATGTCCCGGCCCGTGAAGCAAAAGAAAAGAAGCTTCGCCCCTGATCGGCAGAGAGCAATTGAAGAAGAGGTGGACAAGCTCATCAAGGCAAACTTCATTCGGGAGGTGAATTATCCAAGCTGGCTGTCCAATGTTATGGTGAAAAAGTCGAACGGTAAATGGCGAATCTGCATCGACTTCACCGACCTTAACAAAGCATGCCCGAAGGATAGCTTCCCTCTCCCCCGGATCGACCAGCTCGTGGATGCCACCTCCGGCCATCAGATGTTGACCTTCATGGACGCCTATTCAGGCTATAACCAGATTCGGATGGCACCCGAGGACGAAGAAAAGACTGCCTTCATAACCGATCAAGGTATCTACTGTTACCGAGTCATGCCCTTTGGTCTGAAAAATGCAGGCGCCATTTACCAAAGGCTGGTAAACAAAGTCTTCAAGGAGCAGATCGGCCGGAATATGGAGGTGTATGTCGATGACATGCTGGTCAAAAGCAAGGAAGCATCCCAGCATATTGGGGATCTTTCTGAAAGCTTCGCGACACTCCGAAGGTATCGGATGAAGCTCAATCCAACGAAGTGCGCCTTCGGTGTCACCTCGGGGAAGTTTCTGGGCTTCATGGTTTCTCAGCGAGGCATCGAAGCCAACCCGCAGAAAATTCAAGCGCTTCAGCAAATGGCGCCCCCAACATCTATCAAAGAAGTCCAGCGCCTGACGGAAGAATTGCGGCCCTCAACCGCTTTGTGGCTCGGTCGGCCAGAAGAGCCTACCTTTCTTCAAAGCTCTTCGATCTGCCAAGAATTTTCAATGGACTCCCGAGTGCCAAAAGTCATTCGAGGACCTCAAGAGATATCTTGGCTCGCCACCCCTCCTCAGCAGCCCCAATCCGAGAGAAATGCTGTTTCTGTACCTGGCAGTCTCTGAAGGCGCGATTGGCTCGGTTTTGGTCAGAGAAGAGAAGAAGACCCAGAAGCCGATCTACTATGTCAGCAAACTTCTCCGGAACGCCGAGACAAGGTACACCCGAATCGAGAAGCTGGTTTTGGCCCTGATAATATCGGTTCGGAGATTACGACCATATTCTAAGCACATTCTGTGACGGTCCTTACCGATCAGCCCATCAAGGCGGTGGTCCATCGCCCGGAGACATCAGGAAGAATGGCTAAGTGGGCCGTTGAGTTAAGCGAGCACATATCCGTTATCAACCTCGCCCAGCCATCAAAGCTCAATTCTAGCTGATTTCCTCCTTCAGTGCACCATCCCGAAGATGGCTCCGCTCCGAGCTCCCCCGAGCATCCAAGATCTGACGCCCTGTGGCTCCTCCACGTCGACGGATCCTCCAATGCCAATGGCTCCGGTGCTGGTTTGATCCTCACCAGCCCCGAGGGATGACCTTTGAGTACGGCATTCGATTCTCCTTCCCAGCCTCCAACAACGAAGCCGAGTATGAGGCCCTGCTTGCTGGACTCCGAATCGCCCGTGATCTGAAAGTGAAGAGGCTGAATGCCTTTACCGACTCTCAGTTGGTGGCCGGTCACGTGCGGGGCGAATTCGAGGCTTGGGAGCCAAACATGATTCGGTACCTCCGGCAAGTGCGGGACTTGCTTTCTCACTTCTCTGAATTTGAGGTTATCCAGATCCCCAGATCCAAAATGCTCCTGCCGATCTGTTATCCGGCTTGCGACTGCGAATCGATGAGTGTCGAGCAAAAGTTTCCTTGAAAATCCTGGAAAAACCCAGCATCGCGAGGCGGACCGAGTGATGCAGATTGAGGTCGAGCCATCCTGGTTCGACCCAATATTAAAGTATCTTAAAGAAGGGTCGCTCCCAGTCGACCGTAAGGAAGCAAGGAAGCTGAGATTACAAGCTACCCACTATGTGCTAATCGACGATCAGCTGTACAAGCGGTCCTTTTCCATGCCGCTACTCAAATGCCTCCGTCCGTCCGAAACTGATTATGCTCTTTGGGAAGTACATGAAGGAATCTGCGCAACCACTAGGGGGTCGATCTCTGTGCCACAAGGTACTGCGCCAGGGATATTACTGGCCTACCATGCAAAAGGATGCCGATAATCTCGTTCGAGCCTGTGACCCATGTCAGAGGCACTCTAGCATCCAGAGGCTCCCCTCCGCTAGTTTGGTCCCTATTTCCTCCGCTTGGCCTTTTGCTAAGTGGGGGATGGATATTCTCGGCCCTTTTTCCCTCACCACTGGACAGAGAAAATTTCTGTTTGTCGCCATCGACTACTTCACCAAGTGGGTCGAGGCCGAGACAGTAGCCCAGATAACCGAGGCTCGGGCCAGGGACTTCGTGTGGAGATCCATCATTTGTCGCTTTGGCCTCCCGCATACCATCATCACTGACAATGGCAAGCAATTTGATAATCCCAAATTCCGGGAGTTTGCGAGGATCATGGCATCAGCCATCGCCTACCTCAGTGGGGCATCCGCAAGCCAACGGAGAAGCCGAGTAACAAACCGGACCCTACTTCAAGGGATCAAGGTTCGGCTCACCAGAGCCCAAGGCAGATGGGCGGACGAACTTTATCATGTTCTATGGGCCTACCGCACTACCCAGAGAGTCCCCACCGGCGAGACCCCGTTCCGGATGGCCTTTGGCACGGAAGCCGTCATCCCGTGGAAATAGGCCCCCCTCTCGCGAGTGGAAAGCTACTCAGAAGAAACTAACGACGAGCAGCTCCGAACCAATCTCGACCTGGTGAAAGAAATCAGGGAAAAAGCTCGAATCAGAATGGCCGCGTACCAGCAAAGAGTGGCCGCTACCATGCCTCTAGAGTCAAGGGCAAATCCTTCTCGCCCGGCGATCTTGTCCTCCGAAAAGCATCCGTCTCCAAGCCGCTGGAGCAAGGAAAGCTCTCTCCAAACTGGAAGGCCCCTACCAAGTAGCGGAAGTCATCGGGCCCGGCACCTACAAGCTCCAGGACCTGAACGGGAAATCCATTCTCCGGACGTGGAGTTCGACAACCTCCGCATATATCACCAATAGAGTACGCTCTCTATAAACTCGCCCCATTTACAGCTTTGGCATCTTGTTTTATGATCCGCGGCAAAACCGCTACGGTTGTTCTTTCAAAAAGTCGCAATAGAAAACAGATGCCGTTCGCGCATCCATTCTCGGCACGACCGAGCCATCTCCTTGAGCCAAATCTCCATACTCGGCTAGGCCGAGCTCTGAGCCAGAGCTACATATCTCGGTTAGGCCAAATTACATCCCGCGAAGGCTTGGTATGGCCGAGCGCTCCCGGCGCTGGGAGCCATGTAATCTCCAAATTCGCCTTTTCGGATTCGGGCAGCTCAAACCGGCCAACCAAACGCCAGATATCGTTCGGATTCGGGCAGCTTACAAGCCCCGGCCGAACCAAACAATCTCCGAGATATATCGTTCGGATTCGGGCAGCTTACAAGCCCCGGCCGAACCAAACAATCTCCGAAATATATCATTCGGATTCGGGCAGCTTACAAGCCCCGGCCGAACCAAACAATCTCCAAAGCCTCGTTCGGATTCGGGTAGCTTACAAGCCCCGGCCGAATCAAACGCCAAGGAAACCTCGTTCGGATTTAGGTAGCTTACAAGCCTCGGCCGAATCAAACGTCAAGGAAACCTCGTTCGGATTCGGGCAGCTTACAAGCCCCAGCCGGATTAAATAATCTCCAAAACGTCACTCAAGGTTCAGGCAACTAACAAGCCCTGATCGGAACCAAAGTGTAAAAACTTTGACGACAATCGAGTGATACCGGTGATCTTCAGCAACAATCGAGTGATATCCTGAGGCTTCGCCCTATTCAAGTAATTTCTCCAATGCCCTGACGCAACTAAGGCGTCCTGTTATACCTCGGTAGAGGCAACGACCTCCCATTATTTGACAGCAAAAACATGCCACGAGGTGTTTTTCCCCGAAGGAACACCTGCTTCGTTCTGCAAACAGGATCATGCTTACTTCATGACTCCACAGGACCGCCCAGGTCCCTTTTGACTCGCGCATGGATATACGTGTTCTCTGTTGAGGACCGGACATTAATCTTAGCAAGAGCAAAGCAGCAACAGTGCTGAAATATGCTGCGACATAAAAAGCATAATATGGGAGCAACAACTCTCAGCGCAAAAAGAAGCAGGTGCTAAAGAAGGAAGGAATGAAAACTTTCTTTATTTCCTCGTCAAAAGAAAAGTTACAACATCCTGAAAGGAGTTACAAGTGCATCAAAGCACAAGAAATAAAAATGAGTAAATAGCTCGGCCGAACTGCTCCAGTCAGCTTCAGTTAACAATGATGCTTCGGCATCCGACCCAAAAGATCAGGCGACCAGCCAGCTCGCCCTGATAGATGGCAAGGCCGGCTTCCACGGGTCCTTTGGATGAATTAAGAGATCCAAAAAGAGGCACAGACCCGTGGATGCATATGCTGAGGAAGCTTCCCCCTGGGTAGAATGCTGGGCTGCAGGTCGCTGCCCAATTGAGAAGATAGGGGATCATCAGCCCCACACTGCTCTCAACTCTCTCTTCACATGGCGAAAGATTCCCCACACAGAGGGGCTAAGCATCCAGCCAGAGGGAAAAGGAAAAGTCCGCGCATGCTACGGGGGTACATGTGCACTTCCTACCCTGTGACCCCCGTAGCAAACCATAAAGGACACACAGAAAATGCATATGTGCGCTCTCTATGATCTCAGCGGACCTCTTGTGCGCTCTCCATATATCTCCGAAGTCCTCCCTTGAGGGCGAGCTGCTCTCCAACGGCTCCTTCGTCACCCCGACTATCGTAGGAAGGTGGCTTACAAAAGGAAAACTCAGTCCCTCTACTTTCAGCTTCAGGGACGCAGACATCATGAAAACTTTCACAGCTCACAGAGAAGAAAATTTTGAGGATGGCCTATCACGGCCCCTTCTCCCTTTTTATAGGCAAAATGGACCGGGAGCAGCTGTTAAAGCAGTAAGCCCGAGGTTCAAAACGCCCAATCCACGCTGCCACGTGGCCTCCCAGGATGAAAATAGCGCCCTTCGATGTGCGCCAAACGCGTTGTTCAGCCCATGACATATGCCAGAAGATTTTCTCTGATCCCGGATCACAGGGCTTAAATGCATAAAATCGCCCGTTGATCTTAGAGATACGGTCAGACCTGGGAAATCACTCGGTGAAAGTGACACCCTCCAATGGCAAACAATCGCTTGCGTCGTACGTCAAAACGACCCGCCTTGGAAAAGGTCAACATAATAAGTGTCCCTGGAAAGTACCAAGGCAATCTTTTGTAGGTTATAGGGCCGTATCATCCATTTCGGCAAAAAGGAGGATCGACTCGCCTTGGAAAAGATAAGGCACTGACAGAATAATAAAAGGGCGCAGAAGCCAAGTACTCCTCAGTGAGGACATCTCGATATCCTCCGCTCCGGCCCAACTGCCTGTTATGCCTCAGCATAAACCGAGATATTGCACTGTGCTTCCGCCCAAGGCCAAAATTGCCTCCATACTTCGGAATAAACCGAAGTATCCCCTTTCCGCTCAGCATGACTGCACGTGATCTTATACTTCTGTCCAGTCTAAAGTAACTACTTTTGTCTCAATGAAAATAGGACACGATATAAGCCCCCCAACCTATACCTAGAATGCGGAAGCATCGGTTAAGGTCGGAGTGCACGTCCTATGAATGTAAGCCCCGACCTATACCCAGAATGCGTAAGCATCGGTTAAGGTCGGAGTGCACGTCCTAGGAATACAAGCCCCGGCTAAGACCGGAGTACGTCTTTTGACAAAAATCTCGACAAAAACCGAGCGATATGCAACGCCCCAATGAAACCTACGAGCCCCATTTACCTCGGGAGAATGTTTCGTTCCGTAAGACTTGGACGATAAAGGAAGACACTTCAGAAATGGCAAACAAACAAGAAAGTTCCAATAAACCTTTCTTCGTTCACTACAAGAGGGGAAAAATAAAGAAAAAATACATTAGCCCTCACAGGGGCTTGCTACCTTCTCCGAACGATGCTGAACTCTCCCCATGCCGTGGAGCTGAATCAGCCAATTGCTGTCGAAGGGATGCCACCTCCCGCTCCAGCCTACTGTTGGCTTGGCAAAGGAGCTCGATCTCTCTTGCCGAGAGAGCCATGTGTTGCTCAGCCAGTCTCCGGACTTGCTCGCGGTCCGCAAGTAGCAACGCCAGAACCTCCCCGTCCACAGTTATCGTGGTACGGCCTCGGCGAGGCACCCCAAAGCCACCAGCAATGCCACTTGGCATCCCATTTGACCTCCCTCCATTCTCGGAAGCCATCCTGTTACTGTAAGCTTGGACAGGCCAACAGGAGATCGACAGAAGAATTGGTTAACAATGGCATACCATCCACCGGTATTTAAATTACCTCGGGCGAGCATCCCGATCACCCGAACCATCAGTTCCAACGCCACTACCATAAAGTCTTGCCATGCGTCACCGCTTCCGTGGCCGCGTGCGGGAGGCGAGGAATCGCTCCCCCTTTTCCAAAAGGATAAATAAATGACGGCGTGCCGGTAAACATCCTTCTTCTTGGTACCAAACTCCCTTCGAAAGGCGCGCCCGCCCCTTCGCCTTGCGCGGCCGAGTTATCGAACTTCGGCTCTGACCAGGATACCTCTGCAATCCTTGGCCATCACCTGCCGAGCTATCTTATCTCTCGGCCTAAGCCGAGCTATCACGTCACTCGGCTTCATCAGAACTATCTTATCTCTCGGCCTAAGCCGAGCTATCATGTCATTCGGTCCCAGTCGAGCTATCCCTATACCTCAGCCTTGACCGAGACATTCATCTAAATCCGAACCAAATCGATCAAACGACGTGAACAAGTCATAACTTGTTCACAATCGAAAGGAAGTCTGCAATAAAAAGATTGACTAAAAAGGTAAGCAAATGGGGGCCGATGGCCCATTTATTGAAAACCCAGACCAAACTACATATCTAAAAAAGGCAAAAGTACACAAATAACTCTCAGGGGTCAGAAGCTGGATCAGTTCCAGCAGTGCCCTCAACAATGCTCGGGGAAGCCTGGCTCGCTTCGCCCACTTCAAAGGTTGTCTTTTCCTCAGCGACGGACTTGAGGCGTCCTTCAGGGGCCGCAGCCTCACTAGCATCCAGAATAGCGTCGAGGTCGACGTCCGGAGCATCATCGTATTCATCCTCTTCAGCTCCTGGGGTACAAGCCTCAGAGGTTTCAACATCCAAGAAGGAGAGGTCCCATTCTGGATGCTCCTTGGATATTTTACTTCGAACGTCCTCCACCCCAAGCTGGAAGGCATCGGCACAATTTACATCTTGCTCGCCCCTGAGCAGAGCGAGCCGCATCTCGGCTTCAGCAGCTTGATTTCGAAGTGAAGCGGCCTGCCCCTCTGTTTCAGCAGTTTGACTCCGCAGCAAGCCGATCTGCTCCTCGGTCTTAGCGACCCGCCTTTCGAGCTTTGAGCTCCTCTCTCGGCTGGATGTCAATTCCTCTTGCAAGGTCCACATATGGCTCTGATTCTCCAGCTCCACCTTCTTCATTGCAAAAACAAAGTTAGCCAGTGCCATGGTGAGCTAGCAAGGGAAGCCAAAAAGGGGTAGTACCATACCTCCTCCTGCCGGGATAACTTCTGGGTCAACTCCTTGACCTCGTCAAAAGCCCTTAATTTATCGGCCTTAACCCGCTCGATCCTGCCCTTGAGATCGTTGATCTTCTACTGCCTACTATCAGCTTCTCCCCAGCCTGGGAGAGCTCGCTATCGAGCTGGGTTAACCTTTCCTGGTGCCATTTGATCCTGTCATCCCTGCTATACCGCGGTTGAGCTGTCGTACCTTCTCCTCCAACTCGCCAAGCATCTTGTTCAGGCGATTTCTCTCCTTGACGGCTTCTCTCTCTGCCTGCCTAGGCTCTCATTAAACAGTTTCTTGACAGTCTCCATTTCTCCAGCATGCTTAGACTTGGTCCGCGATAACTCCAGGCATGCGTCGTCATACCTCGTTAGAAGCCCTCGTAGCTCTTTAACTTCGAGCCTCAGCTTGGACGCGTCATCTAGGGTGGCCTGATGCAACACCCTCATCTTCGCCAAATTCTCGTTGGCGGTACCCAGAGGTTGCTCAAACGTATCAGACGCTCCGCCCGCGATCGAAGCTCAGCGCTAACTCTCCTGGCCTCGGCGCTGGCCCCTGTCGCCAGATTCAAGCGCCAGCATAGCGCCCTGGTGATCAAAGCACTCTGCAGAATGAAGCACAAGTAAGAAGAGAGCGACCAAGCTAACCGGAAAGCATTCACTACTCGGGAATAATAACTCACCCGGGAGATGTAGGACCTGGCTAGCCCCATGAGGGTAGAATTGTTGATCTCGAGGAGAAGATGGGCTTCCGTCGCCACGCCCTGCTAGCCAAACGCGGCATCAACTAGGTCTAGATTGCGAACTCATTCGCCGAGGGACCTGCGCCTGGGTACAGTGCTGACCTCATTAGGGCAGCAAACGCCGCCTCGATGGCCGATTCCGAGCTACCGGACTGACCGTCGCCGTCCGAAGGATCGGTCCGGATGATCTCCACTAAGAAGCCTTTGCCCTTTCGGCCTCCCTTGGCAGAATGCTAACCTGGGATGCCTCGGATAACTCGGCCAGCCCAGGTGCCAGTTTACCCGAAACTTTGGTGGAAGAAGCTTTGGCCGCAAGACCTTTACCTTGCTCTCTCCCCTTGTCTGAGCTCCTTCCCTCGATCATGGGTACCTGCTCCTCCCCTACAGGTTCTGCCAATGCCTCGGTCTGTTCACCAATCTCCTCAACCACTCCAGGAGGAAGTCCTCCGACCGTAGGCCCCTTTTGAGCCTCCACTGCAGCCGGCCCTACATCGCCGCCCCTAAATCCCTCCTGTCCTCCCGCCAAAACCAGAGGCATTTCCTCGCTCGAAGGAGGACCCTCGGAGGCACCGACCTCCGCCGTGCAACCTATTGGCTCACCTTCAAAAGAAGAGGCTCCCAGACAAGCCGACGGAGTTTCATCCGGGCTATCTACTATTTCCACCACTAGAGGACAGGAACCTCAGCAGTCCTCTCCGTATCTCCTCTGCTTTCAGCGCCTCCGCCGCGACTGTTTCAACCTCTGGCAGCGCTCCTCGGAAAAACGAGCTACCTTCTCGGGCTTGCGTTTCTCCCCACCGCGCTCTCCCTCGGGCGCTTGCTAAACCCTTTCTTGACACGGCCTGACAGTTTAGACTTCTTGGCTGCAGGAACAGAGAGCAAGCGGTCAGATCGAGACATACTTGCTCGAACGAAATCGACAGAAAAAGAAAAAAAACTTACTATGCGGGTCAAGGAGGCTAAGCCCGACGAAAAGAGCCTCCTTCGACAGTAAATCATTGGCCGAAAACGTCCTACCGTCGCGAAGGACCTCCAAGTCCTTCTCCTGCTCAGATAGAGTCGGATGTGCTTCCACATCTCGAACAAAGTTTTCCCATCCCCGGGGAAAATCGAAGCCGATGTTCCCCTCGGCAATAAAAAACCTGACCTTCCACTCCTTTATAGACGATGGCTTATCTGTTATCGTCTTGAAAGACCTCCGGGATCCAATATAAGGCCACTCTGATTTCCTTCCAGGCATCAGATAATAACAGGCACGGAAGAGAGGAAGGGTCGCCGTTACCTGAATCCGGCTACACATTGAGATAAACCTGATGACGCTGCGCCAACTGTTGGGAGCCACCATCGTGGGCAAATATTGTAGAATCTCATGATTTCTTCACCAAGGGGTGAAGGGAAATCGAAGGCCCACCTTCAGACTGTCTTCATAAAGAAAGACCCGCGCTCCAGATCTTGCGAAACCCTATGATCGGGTTCCGGCAATGTCAGAATGATATCCAAGGGAATGCCATACTTTTGGCATATTCCCTCCAAATCCTTGGCGGTAATCTCCGAAACCATATCATCGGGGCTCATCATCCTGCTGGCCGAGAGAAGCACCGAGCGAAACTACAGAGGAAGCAGAGAGCAAGATTCTCCAAAGAAGAACGATAGAGCGCTATGAACAGGGATGGCACCGTTTCGACTTTGCTTTCCCTCAAAGAAACCGCCTTAAGAGAAAGATAGGGCGTCCCAACCGAGACGCCCGGAACCGCCATTGCGGACGCGTAAAAACCGGGATTTGCTACGTGGCAATTCCCCAACCGCTATCTCAAAGGAGCCTTATGTGACGTGCCCTGCAAAGGCACATCTCACAAAGGCACGGTGGCCGTGCAGCATTAAATAGGGCATCATTATGCAGGCTGTCAAACCCGGACCCCTCCGTTCAAGTCATGCCACCTGCAATTATACTCCCTACGCCCGAACTTACGTTTCGAACTAGGGAGTGGGGGGCATGTGTTGAGGGGTAAAATCGTTGTGTATCAATAATCGTGCACATGGCTAGGGCTAGCCCAGATTCCTACCCGCTATGCGACACTTGCCCGAGATAAGTCGGCCTCGATAAGTTGGGACGCCTTAGCCCCTCGCCGAGCCAAGGACTTCCAAGGCGCGGATCATCTCTCGGCCCCAGCCGAGCTATATCATCTCTCTCGGCCCCAGCCGAGCTATATCGTCTCTCGGCCCCAGCCGAGCTGTCATCTTTCGGCCCCTCTAGCCGATCTTTCCCATCGCTCGGCCTAGCCCGAGCGATATCTATGCCTCAGCGGAACTCGACGTAGGAGAACCCGAATTCGTGAGATTCCAAACAGAAATCATATCCAGGAGTGACCTAGGACCCGCGAGAGGTGGCCTAGGGCCCTGGAGCCTATGTCCTCACCACATCTCGAGACATCAACGAGCTCTCCTAGCCGTCGATCCCCTAACCAACAAGATACGAATCCTACTGACCTCATAACAAACTGGATTCAGATCCTAACGACTTTCGGACCCACACGCTCTCAGGGAATCAGGTGATCTTCTATAAATAGAGTCGTCTGCCGACCTCTCAGGTACGCGCACACTTGCTCACTGGAACCCTCTCTCCTTATGTCTTAGCTTCCGCCATTAGCGCTCTGCTTTGCTCAGAGTCCTGGAAGGACTCTTCAGCGAGAGCTTTCTCTCCATTTCTGTTGATTGCTGATCTCCACTGACTTGAGCATCGGAGGGTCTTCCGCAGAGGGCCACTCCCAATGCCTCTCGCGTGAGGACTGTTTTGCAGGTCCATCCAGTCGGAGATCCCGCGCTGCAGCCCAACCGCGCCCAAGTCGGAGGACAGATTTCGGCAGCAACAAAAAAAAAAAAAGAAGGAATCAGAATCAGAATCACCCACCATATGCTTGCTTTTTCCATGTCTACCACTGTCTAGTATCCAACTACATGGCAAGAGCACCCTCTATGACATGACCTCTGTTATGTTCTTTGGCTACACTGTTTGACCTCTCTCCTTCTGAGCATGATGATCTTTTGCAAAATATATGTGATTCTTTGTCCTAAACCAAAGGGCCTATTTCAGTTTTTGAGAATTTCTAAGAAAAAATACTTTGAAGTAGATGTTCAAATGTTTGTCAACTATGGAGTTTCTTTATCTTGTGTGGTAGTTTTCATCTTTCTTCGTTATTCCCTAATTGACTGTCCTTTTTTTTTCAATGATGTGGATAGTGACTTGTATTTGTATTTAGATTTTCCTGAACCATGAATAGTTTTATTTAATTATGGTTGTTATATTATTTCTTCTTTCCAAACAATAGTGATTGTGTATATTAGTTGCCCATAGTTTTCTGCTTTTATCATATTTTCCCTTTTGGTCACAATATATTTGGATTATACAACAAGAATAAAAAGTTACATCTCAGGCAAAAGGAGCATGCATTGGGGATGTTTACCTCGCATCTGATGTTGCTTTTCATGACAGAAGGATGCCAATCCCTGTGAGTTTTTCTACACTGATTAGAAACTTATTTACATTTACAATGACTAGTTTTCTTTAGTTTCATTGATACAATAGCATTTGTAGCGGTTGACAATGAATTCTCTTGTTTTGTCTAAGGAAATTTTCCTGTTTGCAATGTTAAACATCTGTCTCTCTTTATTAAGTAAGTTTTTTTTTTTTTGCCCCAAATAAAAGTCCTGGAACATGGTGTTATTAGAGAGGTCCTTGGTAATCAAAAATAACTTTTGCCATTTTAGTAGTTCATTTCTTATATTTAATAGGTAACCCTTTATGAAGGTAAGCCTTGACACAATAATAATGTTGCTTTGTTGTAACTTAGAGATAAAAAACATGGAATCAGCCTTTCCATATATAGGAGGAAGGCTGCGTACATCTAACCCTTCCTGGAGCCTGCAATAGTGAGAGCCCTACAATAGTAACCCTTTGTTTTTTAAAACACCTAGTTTGCACCATAAAACAAGTTTATATTTTTCAATATTAGAAAGATATTTTGTGGCACAACAAGGCATGCTATCAAAGGACAACAAAATCACCTTCCATCATTAGCCACTTTTTTCTATTCGTAAGAGGTGGGCCTGTCATCATTTAAAAATTATTCAGTTATAAAAAGCTGGAGAATATACTATGTTACTGTGGCTAAACATACCCTGATGCTTCCTTTGTGTCCACCTTTGCTCATATTTTCAGCTTCCCAGCTCCAAAATTATTCGGATAGATGATCAACAGATAAGAATTGGAATTGTCATGACTAGGGATAAGAAAATGTGAGAGTTCTGCAACTTTAAAGAGAGATTATATTCTAAGATTAAGAACATTTTTAATAAAAGGGAAGAATTCTACTATATTTTTCCTTACCAATCTTCCAAAAGACTGTAGGAGACACAGCGTTGGCTTGTAGACCACCTAGCACCTTGTCACTGGGTGGGTGCGTTGAGGTCAAGGCAGCCAAGATAAAAGAGGGAAAAATAAAAGAACATAAAGAGAAATCTATAACAAAATGAATCCAAAAAATGAAATATAAAATATCAAATAAGATGTATTAGATTGATTGGAAGGAGCAACTTAGCAACATTCATACTAATTCATAAATGAACCTCCTACTTGACATTGTAACATAATGCAAAACATTGAATGGGGCACCTAGGCATCTTTGAATAGGCAGCTGATTTTTAAAACGTTGTTTGTAACTAACATGGGACTGTTAAGTGTGCAGAAAGCATAAAGTATTGGTTTTACCAAAACAAATTGCCACTTGGACTAAATGGAAAGTGTGCTGAGCTCATTACCACAACAATGTAAAAGGAGGAATGAGTTCAGAGCCGGAAGAAGGGTTGTGAAATTCATCGTTGAAGTTAATTAAGCTAACATTTTAATAGTTGAGTTTTATAGCTATCATCCCTTATTATATGTATGCATGAAAGCTGGAAGGAACACTTTTTTTAATTCCATAACCTTTATAGAAATGTTTTATATTGAAAGTACAGTTTATATAAATTAAACCTGATTAAGATTTAGAGTCTTAAGGGAATGTGTCTCCAATGCAGCTATTGCATCTCAGAAGATGGTCATGATATCTGATATCAATCTTTTTATCACTGCTGCATATGATATGGGGATGTTGAGGTAGAAGTTTGAGACTTGATGCTCTTGTTGTAAATAGCTAATTAGCAATATGAAGAATATGATGAACGATAAATCAGGAAGAAGATTATTAGATAAAAGATTTTCAGGATATGATGTTGAAATTCTGCATATATTTCCATTTAGTAATCATCTTCCAAGCTTTTTCCCATTAAAATCAGTTTGTCAACAATGAAGCACAACTTTATGTCAACAAGTCTCTGCGAAGGGTGCACATATCTTTTATGACTGGTTGTTGATGCCAATAGGCCAGGCTTATATGTGTATGTTTTTGCATGTTAGTGGTTACACACGCGGATGGTTATGCATGGGATGCATGTGTATATGTGGGCAGTAAGTTTTGTTGGCATAATAAAAAGGATGTTTAGAGGACAGTTTCCGTTCATGGCTTTCTTCTTCTCTGTTATGCCCATTAGTTTCTTGGCACACTAGCAATATGTTGAAGTTTTGATTTTCTCAATTCAAAGAAATCATTTAATATTCATTTCATTTTACTGATCAGGCCATTATATGATGGGCAAGAAGTTTTTTTTAATATAATTCACTATCCATAATATTTTACCTAATTTGTATACTGATGCAGGTTTCGATATGTATGGAATTGGAGCCCGGCGAACATTCTCTACACCTAATCTTCTAAAGAACTTAACTTGAAGGTGGTTACCTCTTACCACATTTTGATCTAGTCCGTCTCAAATTATAATACAAAACCCAATAGGGTTGGGCATGCATATCACAGGAAATTCGGATCAATATGCTTTAATACTTAAACCAGCACATTTAGTTTATGAATGTTAATTTTCCTTCCCTTCTGGAAACTCCTATTCCATCACCATGATGCTTAATAGATGAGCGCCAACGAAGGTCTAGGTTAGCCTTGGTCAAAAATAGTGACCATTTCAGAATATAATTCATCTTCCTTTCAATTCAGGTGTATGGATTATATCCTACCTAAATGGAAGTGGACAATTCTGTTCACTTGTTTGCCATTTTCTCCCCATAGACTATCATAAAGACTTCTCCTTAAGTACTTATTGGGAGATTTTTTTTAACATTTTTATTTCTCTCAAGTGAAGATTCTCTTAACAGGTGAATGCTCCTGCTTTTGTCACAGGTGGGAAAATTGTCTACGGGTGATTCCTTGGATATGTCACGCAGGATGAAGCTTCAATTCTAACAAATGATGCTACAATTAAAGATACGGAGGTAACCTCTGCCCTTTTGTTAAACATTTAATGAAGCAAAAATTTCGGATGAAATACATACAAGGAATCAGTAGATACTTTCATCTTTCCCTCTACAAGAATGAAAATTAGTGAGGAAAGAGAATAAAAATCATAATCTTAACAATGTTTTGGTCAAGGTTGTCTTTTTAGACAAAAGTCAGGGGTTTCAGAAATTTGTGGGTTGGGCAGCTGGATTGATGCTGGTTGCCTTAAAGTGCAGACACAAAAGCTTGTCTCTATGGTCATGAAAGGATAGTTTTAGCATAGATGCAGATTACTTGCACTTCCTTGCAAGAGAGTGAAGTAGTCAAAGAAGATCCTGAAAGAACTTTTTTGCTGTCTTGCTTTTTGAAGATAGATATATGCATTGCTTGTGATGTAAGTTTTGATTTATCAACTAAGTTTGAATATCATAAATATTAGCTTTGAGAGGTAGCAGCTGATGTAATTCATTAAACTCAGCTTTGTAGGTTGGAACGTAGACCAAGAATTAAAGACCTGCAATTGGATGGTAGATGGAAAATAAGATAGGTGCAGGGTGTGGAATGTCCCACCCATCATGGTCAAAACCAATAGGAACAGGCCGATGGGGTGAAATCATAATCTTTCCCGTTATCCATTTCAAAGGTCCACTATTGTCAAAGATTGAGAACAAGAGGGAGAGAGAGAAAAATAGAAAAAGTGAGAGGAGAAAAGGGCAAGAGGAAGGAAGCAGATTCAACTTGTCCTTGATGCATTCCAGCCTCCTTAACACCAGAAAATATCACAATGTCTCAAACACTATTTAATCTTGGAAATTAAAAAAAAATCATTAAAATCTTTTAAGATGAAAAACTTTTATTTTTTTTTAAAAAAAAAAAAAGAAAAGATGCAGTAGTGTCCCTGTGTTAGTATGGTGCAGGCACTGAACTAATGAAATACTGATGTAGGTCTTGATACTGATATTTCAGACATTGGCAAAGACATTTTTTCCTTTAAGCCCAAATTCCTTTTGAGTCTTCGATCTATATTTCATTTGGACTGTTAAGCTTGTTTGAACTTAGTAGTTGCATGATCATATAGATTTTTTGAGGACTTGCAGAACGTCATGTTTATTTATTTTCCTGTGATGACTTGTCTTAGGCCCTATTTGGGTGTTGGAAAAACCTATTCATGCAGCAGGTCTTCTCAGCAGGCCCTCCTTCTTAAATTATGGTGCCATGGTGTGCTTTTAATCCCTATTTCCAGGGTCAAGGTAAATCCCCTCTGAAATCAGATTAACTGAACTGCAAAAATGGAATTAGTTGTGTTCCCTTTTTTGGGGGATAAGGTAAATCACCTCTAAAATCAAATTAACTGAACTGAAAAAAATGAAATTAGTTTTACCGCTGCTGCCCCAATCTCTTCAAACTTCTTACCATCCACTGTAGTGTTAAAAGAGAAGGCCCACTGGGAAGATCTTATTGTCAGATAACATCCTGCTGGCATCTAAACAGGCCTTTGATGTCTTGGGGTGACAATCCAACATTTCAACCTCTGCATATTGTGTTCACAACCTCAACCACAGAATGCATGGCAACATGCAAGAACTACCGAACAAGAGTCTCAGAAGAATTTCCTTGCATATTCTTGCACATTATAAAGAAGAAGATTAGATACATGAATTTCTGTGTAATTCTAGGAACTCTTCTTTATTACATGCTTGTGACATCATATTAAGCTACATTGGGAATGTAAGAAACTTGTAAGGGATTACAATTAAGTTCAAGCAGTTCAAAAAAAATTGTAAGAAAGCTTTCTATTCCCCTCAAGAATAATTGATGCTTAGTGTTGATCTGAATCCAAGTCAGTTCTCCCAAGTCCAAAGCACCGAGCTTTAACATCTAGCATAGAATGTGCTCAACTGCTGTGGACAAGATCGCTGAGTTAAGATGAACCTATTTTTTGTTGATTAATATGAAAGGAAATATGTAAATGATCCCATTAGATACCTCACATGCTATATATCAGCATTGAGTTGGAGTGAGATGTATGGGAGAGTACTTCCAAGTGCAATATGGGTGTGGAATGACGATGATCTTAAATTTTAACATTAACAGCTATATCTGGAAATTGTTAGAAATTGCTGAAAGGATTAGTTTAGGCCATTAATTAGCAGTGTTCATTGATGAATCATCTTATTTTTATTATCGCTTGTCATTTTGTTACTGATATGGGAGAAGGCTTGTTTAGCGTTACACCATGTGATCTTTTGGAATCCATTGTTTGAGATAGCCTTGCTAGGGAAGTGTATTTCATTGTTTGATGGAGTCAAGGGACATGCTTTTCCTTTATGATCATTAACTGTTTGGGAGCTTCAAGCATTAGCTTGATTATTTTTTGTTTCCAGAATGAGTGGAAATTAGGGGATATTTCTTTGATTATTTTGATTTCTTTTTTTCAGAGCATTAATCCAGTTCTATTGATTTTAGGTCTTCTGGTAAATGCAGATTTTCTGTGAGATGCTTCTTGCTGAATGCTAGAATGATAGTCATTTCAGGTTTTCAATCATCATAGTTCAATAAGCTTGTTTAAAGGGGTAATTGATGGTTGGCATCTTATCTCGAGGAGTGTTTGGTAATTGGTTGGTTTAGATTTCACTTTCTAGCACATAGGAGTCTAAACTGTATAAATATTGATTATGGTCCTTTTCTTCCTTTAATAATTTTAGAGAGCAGCGATTTTTAGATATTACTATGCAATAAATCATCTGCTTGAATGGCCTTTTCTGTTTCAACCAGATACTAATTTTGAGAGAGAGAGAGAGAGGGAGAGCGAGAGAGATTCACAAGCTGCCAAGATGCCTGTGAAACTGGTGGCATTTCAAAAGAAACAATTATGACAATGAGGATTACAATGGAAGTGCATTATGATCTGTTGCTTATGTATTTTATCAATGCATACAATGTATGCAAGCTATTGGCAAAAACTGTTCAACACATTCAAATCTGTTTCAGCCTATGTTTTTTACTATGTTTTCCCTGATCACTCTGATAGTTGTTTCATCATGATGATTATGAATTCTTTTACGCCGAAAGAAGTCAGTTGAAAATAAAAAAGAAGTCAGTGACATTTTTACAACATCTTGACTGCATTGGAAAGCTATATATAGGCTAACATGGACAGAGCATATACACATCTTGTTTTAGATCTCGTGTGTATCTGTTCTAATATAAATATATTATTGATAGCACGCTAAAAGATAGCTGTTTTCTTTTGTTTTATTACATCATTGCAAGAAGCTTGTTTCTTATCTTTAATTAAACAGCATGGTAACTGTGCTATACACCTTTTCTTAGGGAGCAGCAGTGGCTTATGTGGCTGACTTACTGTCAGTCCCAGCCATCTTTGTTAAAGCTGTGACAGACATTGTGGGAGAGAAGCCCCCTGCAGAGGAGTTCTTACAAAACTTGATATCTGTAACCGCTGCGCTGGACCAGGCTGTTGGCCAGGTGATGATTTTTTTAAGTGGTAAAGCCTCTCTGAGCTTTGAAGGCTATCCCTTGGCCATTGATAATCCAGTAAATCAAGGGTCATTGATCCTGATGCTGTTAACTAAGGTGCTATGTCGTACGGGTGTCTGATTAGCCTGATGGAACTTCCACATTATATATATGCACTTTATGAGGAGGGCTAGCTGTTGCATAGCTATTTTTTCACAAAGCCCCAAACATTTTTCTTGTATAAAATCCGTTATTGATAAAATCTGAAGGTTGGGCATCCTGCTGTTTGAGGATTGTTTGCCTACATAAAGATAGAAGTTTATATGCTTGTATCATGGAAACTTTTGTTAAAATGCTGTTCCATCTTATCATTGCCTTGCGTTTTAAGAACCTACAATAAAGCTTTTACTTCGTATGTTGGGGGGCAGTCATACCTGGTGGCTAAGCGGTTTTCTAGTCTAACCGAAGGTCATATCGAATGGAGAAAAGGAGAGTCGTTGAACAGAAACTCTGCAATGTCATTCGCGATTTCATCGTCCGAAGTAATAGCGTCATGATCATAGAGTTCCGCCCGAACTTTTAGGGACAACGGGATGATCATAGAGTTCCGCCCGAACTTTCAGGGACAACGGGATGAGCTGCCCAGGACGCACATCTATTCGCTCATTTTTTTTCCTCCGAAGAGCATGCTTTGTTTATGCCATTGAGAGCTGATGACGCCCAATCATCGATTCTGAAAGAACGAAGTGCTTCTTCAACCTTCGCTTCATCGGATTGCCCGCAAAGAAGTTTCAAGATCGGAGAGGATCTTCGGTGGGACCCTTCGATGCCCAAGTTAGCGACTGAGGTCACAGCTGAAAAGGGGGCTCGAATGAGCCATTTTTGGTATGGAAAAAGAGATCAATCTAATGCCGCGAGATTACCCCCCCTCGAACGTCCGCGAGCGTCCGATCGCCTTCTCCAGCGAGCCCGAAATCTTCTGGCGAGCTTCTCGCGTCTAGGAGCTTGCAAAAAGTCCCAGGGGCCGGAGATTCCGGCGGGGACCCTCCGACGCTCAAGTCAGTGCTTTGGGCAACAACCATGAGCTTGAGGAAGCTTGAAAGAAAAGAGAGAGGCTCGGAGAAAGCTCTCTGTAAGCAAAAATGAGCGTTTTAGAGTATTGTTGTGGGTTATCAGTTCTTAGCTCATTCAGTTACCTGGTCGGGGTCCCTCTTACTCATTTATAGGTGCTTAGAGTTTGTCTGGCTTCACTAGTTGAGGCCTTGTAATGATGACCTTGATGGGTGAAGTGTCAAAGCTAATGTCTGTGAGGCATGGGGTTCTACCACTTGTCAAGCATTTAAGGTGATGGCAGCAATGGCAGAGCTTGCTTCCTTCTTTGATATATCAGGACTACAGGTCAAGTCCCATCAAAGTGGATGGCTGCAGCTGGTTGGTGGATCCTGTCCCATCGGAGAGGGAAAGCAGGAGCCATCCTCCCCGGCCAGGAAGTGCCGGGCGGGACTGGCCCGGCCGGCTCGGAGATGCCGGGCCGAGAAGGGCCAGCTAGGATGGCCGAGGACGACTCGGCGGGCTTGAAGACGCCGGGGCCGAGGGGCCGGCCAAGGATAGCCAGGGCCGACTCGGTGGGCACGGAGATGCCGGGGCTGGCTGGGAAGTGTCGGGGCCGGGGCCGCCTAGCTTGGACACGCCAGGGGCCGGCTAGGGAAGTGCCGGGCCGCTTGGGAGGTGCCGGGGCAGCCTAGCTTGGACACACCGGGGGCCGGCTAGGAAAGTGCCGGACCGCTTGGCTTGGACACGCCGAGGTCGACTAGGGAAGTGCCAGGCCGCTGGGAGGTGCCGGGGCCGCCTAGCTTGGAAACGTCGGGAACCGGCTAGGAAAGTGCCAAGCCGCTTGGCTTGGACACGCCGAGGGCCGGCTAGGGAAGTGCCAGGCCGCTTAGGAGGTGCCGGGGCCCCCTAGCTTGGACACGCCAGCGGCCGGCTAGTAAAGTGTCGGGCCGCTTGGCTTGGACATGCCGGGGGCTGGCTAGGGAATGCCGAGCCGCATGATAGAAGGGCCCTTTGAAGACCAAAAAAAAAAAAAAAAGGGCTCCATCAATTTTCATCAATTTTTCTCCTTTATGGTTCAATAATACATCCGTAAACATCGGCGGGGCTTTCCCATTGAGTGTAACCGCATAGGCTTTCCAGTGATGCTGTACATATTCCACGCGATATATCTACGGCTGATTTCGTACGAAATCCAAACCAGCATGTCGACATTGATGGTGAAGTACCAGGCCGTAGTTTGTGATTGTGCCGTAAAGGTTGCCTGATTTCTCACCGTATATGTCATGTGAATACCTCCACCAGCGGTTGTCCTACAGGGCATTCTTCGTCAGCGGTTGTCCGCATTCTTCGTCGTTCAAGGCGTCGTCATCGTCATTCGAGGCGTCGTCATTCAAGGCGCCAGGCGAGCTTAATGCCTTAATGAATTTAGTCATTATCTTTCGCGCTGCTACTATCAAAATGGTTGCTTGATGCTTCCTGGGTTTAGCTAAAGCTGTAGTGCTGTAGTCCATTAATTATCAAACAATAGCAGATCCATCACATCATATCTAAAAAAACCTACGGGAAAAACAAATCAAAACAGATTCCAAAGATATATACCGAAAAAAAAAAAAAACCTAATTCCCAATTCACTCAACAGGAAACCCACCAAGAAAAAACTCCAGAAAGAATTAAACAAATCAAAAAAAAAATCCCTAAAACAAACCAAAACAGACATAATCGAGAAAACAAATCCACAGAATCACAAAGAAAAAACAAACCAAAACAGACATAATCGAGAAAGCAAATCCACATTGACTTAACACTTGAAAGAATCAGAGACGAATCCTCCTTACCTGACTCGAGATTAGGCTTCAAGAACCTCAAAAACCCTAAACTTCGGCCGACAGAAAGAACGTAAGGCTCCGGGTTCTGAACGATGGTGGCCGCGGCTCTGGAGGCCGTAAGGAAGCCGAGAGAAGAGGAGGGGGATGGAGTGGAGATCGAAGGGCGGTTTCTTGGGGCATCTCAGCGATCCATCCATCCAACCGACGGCCAATAATAAAGACTCGGTGCTTTTGAGCCGACGTTTTTCACACTATTTAGACGCGGATAGACGGCGGCTTTCCCTCTATAAAGTAGGGCTAAAACCGAATCAGATACGGATAATAATATATTTATATTTATTTCTATATTTTTTAATAAATATAAATATAAATAAATTATTAAATGAATATTTAAATTTATTTTTATATTTGTAGATGTTTGTTGCTTTGGAAAGAAGGAAGCTTGTTGGCATGTTTGGACTAATATTAATTACTATATTTAGTATCAGACATGTAATATTAAATTCTTAAAATATTTTTAAATTAAATTTATTAAAAATTTATATATTATATATTTGATTTTAAAAATTATATTTATAATAATAATTTTTTACATTAATTTGTATTTATAAATAATATTTAAAGCTAATAAAATGCTGAAGGCCATTGATTGAAAAAAAATTTTGCGATGTGTCATAGGCCGCTAGACAATCGAGATTCGCGGCTCGATTATGTGGTTCTGGATATTCGACATGGAGGTTCCAGCAAGATCCATAACGAAAGATGTGAATAAAGAGCGATTAAAAAAATTATGAAAAAGTAATTATCAGATTATCATATATTTGGTCTTTCATGAGTAATCCAGATTACCATTATTATCATTCAAAATATACCAAACCGATTATCTAATGGGATCATTTAAATTATCGATAATCTGAATAGATTATAGGCTACCAAATGCCATGAAAGGGTTTTTGGAGAAATATAGCGATGGAAAAATTCATTCGTTACGTCTTATATTCAAATAAACCTTATTTTTGGTCGCTATGCTTTATGTATGAAATAAACCTTGTTAGCAACAAAAAATTTTCATCGCTATGTTTTATGTATAAAATAAATATATTTAGCGGCAAAAAGTTTTATCATAATTTTATATATATAATAAATAAATAAACAACAAAAAATTTTCATCGCTATGTTTTATATTGAAATAAATATTATTAGCAATAAAAATTTTCATCGCTAATTATATATATATATATAATAAATAAATTTAGCAACAAAAAATTTTTGTTGCTATATCCATTGCTGAATTTTTATCATTTTGATCCGTTAAACATCTGAAGCTATTTGTAACGAATATGGATCCATCGCTAAATTTCATCGCTATTCCATCCTTTTTTTTGTAGTGACATAAATTTATGCTATGTTCTAAGAAAATAATATTTTATGACTAGCAGCAAACTAGTCAAGTAGAGCTACATGAATTATTGTGTTATAGAAAAAAATAATATTATGCTTAACAGCAAGCCAGTCAAGTGGAGCCATACAAATTTATCATGTATACTAGAAAAATATTTTATGACCAGCAGCAAACTAGTCAAGTAGAGCCGCATGAATTTAGTATGTGTTTTAAAAAAAATAATATTTATGATTACACACAACTAATCAGGTGGGACTACATGAATATATTGTATGTTATGAAAAAAATAATATTTATGGCTAGTAGCAAGCTAGTCAAGTGGAGCCGCATGATATTATGTCTAATAGAAAAAGTAATATTTTATGATCAGGAACAAACTAGTAAAGTAGAGCTACACGAATTTACCCTGTATTCTAGAAAAAATAATATTTATAACTAGCAGCAAGCTAGCCAAGCGAAGCCATGAGTTTATTTTGCGGACCAAAAAAGAAACGATGCTCATGACCAGAGGCAAGTGAATTCACAGCCTTTGTAAGTTTTGAAAAATCTCATTCAGCAATTTAATTATTTCCATGTGTTCCGTCCAGTCCAAAATTTAATGAACGTGATTTTTCTCTCATGGAGCTCTAATAGATTATAATTACACAAAATAAGACCAATATTTTGATAAGTTTAAGAGATTTTAATGCTTTAAATAAAGAATGGAGCACTTACCGAAATAAAGAAAATGAAGAAATGGATCCCTTATGTAGATCGGTTCAACATGCTTGGCCCGCTATATTGGTCGTTCTACGGGCCACCGTGCTGTATCGATACCTCTACTACAGAACATAAGCTGTGCCAACATGGCCCATCAATATTAAAGGTAGGGCTGTAATTGAGCCGAGCTTTTTGATGCTCAAGCTCAGCTCGATAATAAATACTTGAGCTCGAGTTTGTTTGAATTTAAAAAAAAAATTATTTATTTTATTAATTAATTCTCTCTTTATTTTTTTATATAGATTATATTTTTCTTCTAGTGTTACCATAGTGGTTAGTCCAATGTTTCTTTGCAGTAATTCCTTGCAGCTGCTGTGTAAGTCACCTTTGTTTTCTTAATTAACTTAGTCAAGCCACTATTTTTGCAATTACTGTTATGATTTCTCCATTAGAATTTATTAGAATTGGACTTGATGGTTGACAAATTGTTTCCCAAAATTCTAAAAGGCTCTGTTTTTTCAAATGAAGGGCAGTCAATAGGCAATCATTATGGTTTGTTTTTGACTTGTAGGTTGTGACCTTTGCTATGGCACCAACATCTGATCGAGTGAATTCCTAAGTCATAACAGACTTGTAGGGTATTGACATTTTCTGGTGCAGAATTCCTACAAAGTTTATAATGTGTAAGTGAATGCTTGGTCTGGTACTACTCTAAAATGATGTTAATTTGGCAAGTTTATAATTTTGTAAGTCATCCTTGTTGACAATTGGCATCTTAACAATCAAATCGGTAAAACAGAAAACCAAAAGAAAAAGAAAGTTCTTGAAAATAAAAAATAAGAAAAATTAATTAATTAGGAGTTTTTATTGAAATAATCTTAAAAAAAAAGGAAAGGAAAAGAAAAGAGAGGATTGCAGCATGGACGTATCGAACTGATTTTTTTTTCTCTTTTCTTTTCTTTTCTCATATTAGAAGCAAATGAGGACAAATAAAAATAAAAATTAATTACTCAGGTTTGCTACCCTCCATTCTTATCAAAAATAAAAAAAAGGAAAAGAAAAGCTTACTAAAAATCTTTAGATATAAGAAGGGCTTCTTGTCCTTGTAGTCCTCTTCTATCCCTCTTCGATAAAGCAAGATGACGGATGGAGGCGAGATCTGGGTGCTGGAGGTCAGATCAGAGTGTTACAAAGAAGAGAGAGGAAGCAGTAGGGTCAAATAAAATCAGGGTCAAGGGGAAGAGTTTTAAGGGTTTTAGCGACGGTGAAGCGATGCACATAGCTGTCACTCAACCTAGCGACAGCAAAAATCCATCGCTAAATCATTCATCACAATTAGCAACGAAAATTTTCATCGCTAAAATTAGCGACGGCGAAGAAAAATTTTTATCGCTAATTTTGGTGACAGAATTTATCGTCGCTAATTTTAGTGATAGAAATTTTCATCGATAATTGTGCTGAATTTTTTTGTTAGCGACATGAAGCTGTTCATCGCTACAACTGTACAGCAACGAACAGCTTTTGTCGCTACAACAGCGACAGATAGCTTCCATCGCTATATTAGCGACGACTGTTGTTCATCGTAAAACCTTCTTTATATGTACCGTCATAATTGCTGGCGTCATGTCTTGCCGCCATAATTAGCTACAACATTTAGCGGTGGAATTTTTCTATAGCAATTTTTATCGCTAAATCATCGTAAATTCTAATGCTAGATTTTTTAAAAAAATTTATTATTTTCACTCGCCAATTCGTTGATAATCCGAAGCTATTTGCTATGAATATAGATTCGTCACTAATTTTTATCGCTATTTTATATTATTAAAATATTATTTTATTATTTTAATATTACAAATATAGCCTCATATAATTGTAAAATATCTTAAAACTGCATGAGCTTGCCACCTTTATATTTATATAGAAGTATATTCATTTCTTGTGTAGTAGATCATGATATTAGACTTATGTTATTATATTCTTTAAAATTATGATTTAATATATTTTTTTATGAATCAGCTAATAAAATTGCAATTGTGATAAATTTATTTCAATCTATTTCATTTGTTGTATGAAACTCGATATTTTATTTTTATTTTATTTTAAAATTAGTAAGAATTAAAATAAAAATAAATATTTTAATATCAAAAATTGGGTTGGTGGTGAGAATGAAAATAAGGAGTTTATTAAAAATAAGATAAGTGGGGATGGAGATCTCTGTGAAGATAGGGATTCCTATAGGAATAGGATGGAAAAGTCTCTATCCTCGTCGACAGGGATGGAGATGGAGACGAAAGGCTAAAGTAGTGGTGGGAATAGGGACTAAGGCTGTGTTTGATAGCTTTTTTGCTATCCCTGGATAAATATACATGATAGCATTTGAGGGGATAAGCACCTTTTTAAAATTACCACTCTGCCATCAAGGGAAACTTTAGTTATTCCTGGATTCCCCTATGGAATAAGTTCAGAGGATAACACATGGTTAAACATGGGTTATACCCTTTGGTTAAACTTTTTTAGCATTATCCCTTATAGCTATAGCATTTGAGGATAAGGAGCGATATTCAGGGGATATCTTCCTTTATCCATCATATCAAACAGAGCCTAAGAGTGACTCTCCACCCATGCATGCTCCATTACTATTTCTAAGCAAGAGCTTTATATTTTGAAGGTAAAATCCAAGTCGCTTATCTGCGGAGGTTGAGGCTAATTTCGTAAGTGCCCAAAGGAAGGGTTATTAGAGTTGGACTCCTGTTCGGCTTTAACAAGTAGAATCTTCTAATCAGGCAAGAAAAGGATTTATCTTCACAAAAAGCAATAGAATCCATTTGAAGTGGCTAATAATTACTCCAGATAAGGATTAGGGTCTCAAATAAGTCGGCACCTTTCTTGAGATAAAGAGATAGGTCGTTCAATATAAATAATCAGCCATGTCATATCCAGTCTTCGTTGTCTATTAGCATCAAACAAATTTCATAGAAGTACATTGAAACTCAAACACAATTATATAATCATTGTAATAACCACTGTAGCTGAGTACTAAATCTTTGCAGTAGAATATTTTTGATATTTGAGTCTTTTTTCCTGACTTCATTGTCAGCATCTACACACACACGCCCACACACAGACACACACACACACACACAATATTTTTGATATTTGAGTCTTTTTTCCTGACTTCATTGTCAGCATCTACACACACACACACACACATATATATAGCATGAATTTGCCTGCATATATATCCAATATTATATAATATGCAAAAATCAAATTAATTATAACATTTATTTCTGTTGCCGCCGGGATCCGTCCTCCGACTCGGGCGCGGTCGATCCTCGGGAAGCGGGGTGCGGCGGACCTGCAAAACAGGAAGCCCTGCACACGGAAGGACACCGGGGGTGGTCCTCCGCGGAAGGCCCTCCGACGCTCAAGTCAGCGAGGAAGGAAATCGGCGATCAACCAGACAAATGAGGAGGTGGATCTCTCCGGGAGACCTCTCCAGGGGGGCGATCAATCGGAGGCTCCGGTAAGAACAGAGCACCGACGAGCTGCCGGGAGAGAGAGAGAGGTAACCCTGGAGCTCTTCGTGTGTCGAGGGTTGCGTACCTGAAGTGATCTGCCAAACTGGTGTTTATAGACTGTCACCTGGGAACTTGAGCGTCTTCTGGAAGGTACTGAGGTTGTTAAGATTCGAGGGTAGACAGAATCAGGCCGTTGTGGGGCCGTTAGAATCCACGCCTTGTCCGTTAAGGGATCGACGGCTGGGAGAGCTCCTCGATGTCTTGGGATCTGGGTGAGTAGACCTGGGGCGGTTATAGTAGGTCTTAGGCCACGTCTCAATATGATCCCCTGCTCAGGGTGCTGCTCGGGTAGACTTGAACTCTCCTGCGCCAGGTTCCGCGGAGGTGGACGTCGGGGCGTGGATCGCAAGGTAGCAGCGGGCTATGGAAGCCCGGGGGATACCGAGCTACGGAAGCCCGGAGGAGGCCGAGCTACGGAAGCCCGGAAGAGGCCGAGCTACGGAAGCCCGGAAGAGGCCGAGCTACGGAAGCCCGGAAGAGGCCGAGCTACGGAAGCCCGGGGGAGGCCGAGCCACGGAAGCCCGGAAGAGGCCGAGCTACGGAAGCCCGGAAGAGGCCGAGCTACGGAAGCCCGGGGGAGGCCGAGCTACGGAAGCCCGGAAGAGGCCGAGCTACGGAAGCCCGGAAGAGGCCGAGCTACGGAAGCCCGGGGGAGGCCGAGCCACGGAAGCCCGGAAGAGGCCGAGCTACGGAAGCCCGGGGGAGGCCGGGCTACGAAAGCCCGGAAGAGGTCGAGCTACGGAAGCCCGGAAGAGGCCGAGCTACGGAAGCCCGGAAGAGGCCGAGCTATGGAAGCCCGGGGGAGGCCGGGCTACGAAAGCCCGGAAGAGGTCGAGCTACGGAAGCCCGGAAGAGGCCGAGCTACGGAAGCCCGGGGGAGGCCGAGCCACGGAAGCCCGGAAGAGGCCGAGCTACGGAAGCCCGGAAGAGGCCGAGCTACGGAAGCCCGGAAGAGGCCGAGCTACGGAAGCCCGGGGGAGGCCGAGCCACGGAAGCCCGGAAGAGGCCGAGCCACGGAAGCCCGGGGGAGGCCGGGCTACGGAAGCCCGGAAGAGGTCGAGCTACGGAAGCCCGGGGGAGGCCGAGCTACGGAAGCCCGGGGGAGGCCGAGCTACGGAAGCCCGGAAGAGGGGGTCAGCCTTAGTCGTCTTGCATGAATATCAATGCAATGATGATTTTACCCCCCAACACATGCCCCCCACTCCCTAGTTCGAAGCGTAGGTTCGGGCGCAGGGAGTATAAGTTCAAGCGGCGCGCTCCGGATGGGACGTTTTGGCTTAAACAATTCGAGCAATGATGCCCTAATTAATGCGGCAAGGCCATTGTACCTTCGGAGGAAAGGCTCCTCCATTATCGACGGTTGGGATCACGCCACGCCTCGAATTTCGATCAATCGGGTGTCTCTCGAGGCGATTCCGGACGCCTTGAACGAGACGCCCCGCTCCCCAGGGCGATTTCTTAGCGGCGAAGCGAAGTGACGGCCGCCCCGTGTATATATTTGTATATCGTGCATGCGCGCTTGGCGTCTTCTTGTTTTGAATCCGAGTGGTTTTGGGGCCTTTCATCTTCTCCGACGCTCATTGCCTTCGCGGGATACTTCTTTCAATGGCGATGAGCCCGGACGACGTAGCCTCCGTGGTCGCTGTTGAGGACCTGGGGAGGATTCACCAACGGTATGGTTTGCCCTTGGACATCGTCCTTCGAGTGCCGGAACCCGAAGACAGGGTTACCCGAGATTTGGAGTCCGGGGTTTTCATCTATGAAGACAGCTTGAAGGCGGGTCTTCGTTTCCCTCTTCATCCGCTAGTTAAGGAGATCATGACCCACTACAATGTCAGCCCGTCGATGGTGGCTCCAAACAGTTGGCGGAATATCGTCGGATTCATTTCGATGTGCCATCAGATCCAAATCACTGCAACTCTTCCCCTTTTCCGCACCTGCTACCACTTGACTCCCGGGAGGAAGTCGGAATGGACCTCCATCGGGCCTCGGAGGTCTTTCAATGTTATTGCGGACAAGCCTTCTTCCATTAAGGGGTGGAAGAACCGGTTCGTGGTTGCGGAGGGGAATATCGGTTCTGACTTCCCTCGGCGATGGGGGGAAGTCGCAAGGGATGCGGAAACGCATCCCGCCTTATCGGCGCAGGAGGAGAGGGACCTGGATGTCCTTCGCAATGGGCAGGTCTTTTCGGCCAACGACCTGCTATCAGAGGGGGCCCTCTTCGCGGCCGGACTTAGCCCCTTGGACCCGCAAGGTGAGTCTCTTTTGCGTCGTGTATCTTTTTTGATTAGCGCGCTTGATTCTGAGCATGTGTGCTTCGACATGGCAGCCGCGAGGTCGGCATTGTCGAGCCTTTCTAAGAGGAAGAGGGGGAAGCGCCCAGGGGAAGGCAGCGGTGCGGACAGCGGTCGGCCCATAAAAAGGGTTCACGCCTCAGCGAAGAGTCCGCCGGACGTCGGGGCGGTTACGGCAGGAACGCCGGGGGCGACGGAGCCCCTAGGGAGGGAGGTTATGGTCCCCGACCCTCTCGTGCTGGAGATTTCGGACAGCTCAGATGAGGCTCCGATGGCTCGTCCGATCGCGTCCCCCTTGAAAGAGGAAACCGTGACGGGTCCGGCAGAGGGGGCCATAGTAAAGGGGCCCATTGTCCCCACGGGATTACCACCGGCTCCAGCGGAGGAGGGGGAAGAGACAGCCGCAACGGGGGAAGTTCAGAGGGAGCTCCCGCTCGGTCTATCCGCCGGGGAGTCTAGCAGCAGTGAAGTTGGACCGCCCTCGATGGGTCAAGAGGTGGTTCAAACTGAGACCTCGGGGGAGCCCGCGGAGGGGCCACAGACGGTGGCTACTGGAGAGAGCGTACCGGTGGAGGGAGCGCAACAAAGTGAGGGTCCCACGATCGGGGCCCCCTCGAAGGAGATTTTGGGGAGGCTGGCTCTTGGGCTGGCCGAGCTATCAGAAGAGGCCCAAGCCAGGGCCCTGATGGAGGAGGCTGCGAGGTTGAAGGCTTCTCAGCTGGGGATCGGCCAGGCCGGTCCCTCGGACGGGACCGGTCAACCCGGCAGCTCGGAGATTAATGTTGACGAGGCGTTCTCCGCCATGATACGGTCGGTCCTGCATCCGGGTGCGGATCCGACGGCAGACGAGTTTGCTGACCGGGAGTTGATAGATGCTGCATTCGGGCAGCAAGGTGTAGCTGAGAGCATTCATCTCCTCCCCGCCATAGATAATACAACTTTGATAAAGATGAGTCGGGACTATGCTTCGAAGGTGAGTGAGTCATTTTCCCTGCGTGTCAGATGTCACCCGATTGACTCCGTTTCGCTTACTCAATTTTTGCCTTTGTAGGGGGTTTTGATTTCTCGGGCAATTGGCTGGCGCTTGAGTCTGGCGACAGGGGCCAGTGTCCAAGCTCGGAGGGTGAATGCCGAGCTCCAGTTGCGGAAAACGCCTGAGGAGTTCGCCGAGCTTATGGACAGGATGGATAGAAACTCGAAGGCGGCCAGGGTGGCACACCAGGCTGTCGTGGACGAGGTGTCCAGACTAAAGCGCAGGGTGGAGGAGCTGCAGGGACGCCTGACGGAGAGTGATGACGCATGTCGGGAGCTGGCCAAGATCAAATCAAAACACTCCGCGGAGATGGTGGCGATGCGGCGGGACCACGGCGAGAGTCTGGGCCGGTTGAGGAGAGAGGCCGATGGCGAAAGAAAACGTCTGACTAGAATGTTGGGCGAGGTGGAGGAGACGCTGAAAAGGCGCGATGATGAAATCGCCGAACTGAAGGATAATGCGAAGTGGCAACAAGGAATAATGGATCGGGTGAATGGCGAGTTGTCGCAAGCTCGCGGGGAGATTGAGGCCGGGCGATCGAAGATTAGCGCCCTGCAAGAGAGGGTCGAGCTGGTCGGCGCTGATAGGACCAGGGCCCGGAGCGAAGCCGAAGGCTTAGCCAAAAGGCTGGCCAAGCGAGAGGAGGAGGTACGCTCTCATCTTACCCTCTTTGTTTTTCTACTGGCCCCTTGCGATGCCGATTGATCTCGACTTTTCCAGATGGCGAGGATGGGGTCGGAGTTTCGGGCTCTCCAAGGCGCGCTCGCGTCTGCTCGCAGCAGGAGCTCGGAGCTCGAGGCACGGGCTAGTGAGCTTGAGGGGCAAAACGCCATGTCGAAGGCTCAAGCGATCGAGGCTGAGAAACGGGCCGCTGGGGCCAACACGCAGCTCGCCATACTTAAGGGGCGGCAAGACGCTATGAGTGTAGACGCGTTCCGCCACGGGATGGAAGAGTGCAAGCAGAGGATACTCGGCGGGCACCCGGAGTGGGACCTTTCCTTTCTGAGCCTCGACGACTCCGAAGATGGCGAGTCCGAAGAAGAAGGAGAGGCAGATGCTGACGTTTCCGACGCTGAGCCGGGCGGCTCCCCTGGTCCCAGTGAAGCTGTAGCCTCCGGGGGACGGTCGCCAACCATCACTGGAGGGGTGAAAGTATTAGAGAGGGGGAATCTAGCCACGCGCCTGTAGATGTGGCTGAGGATACTCCCACAGCTGGTGGGGCTCCTGGCTCTTAGGGGCCGCTCTTGTATCTTGCATTTTTAGACATTTGCTTGACACGTCGTTTCAAAGGGATTTCTCGTTTTTATTTGAGTATTTCTCTGCGTGATTTCGCTGTTGAGTGGCTCATGACTCGCCGATATTCTTGGGCCACCCTTAATTCGAAATCAGGAAAAATGGGTCGGTTTGGACCGACAAATCAAAGTGGATCGGTTATGACCGACGAGCGAAATAGGTCGGTTCGAACCGACGGATAGAATAGGTCGGTTAAGGCCGACAAACAAATACGGGTCGGCTGGGGCCGAGGGATGAAGATGGATCGGCTGAGGCCGACGGACAAAGATGGGTCGGCTGGGGCCGACGGACGAAATAGGTCGGCTTGGGCCGACGGACGAAATAGGTTGGCTAGGGCCGACGGACGAAATAGGTCGGCTTGGGCCGACGGACGAAATAGGTTGGCTAGGGCCGACGGACAAAAATGGGTCGGCTAGGGCCGACAGACGAAGTAGGTTTTCGCGCTCCCTGCCATTCCGTCAGCGCTCTGCCATCCCGCAGACAATTCGGTTTTTCTTTACTATAAGTGGAGACACGGCAGAGCGGGGGTATAAAGCTGTATCAGAGCTTTCCGGAAGGTGCTCCTTTCCCATGCAGGTTACCTCGTTGCGATGCGCACGCAACCGTCCACTATTGGACAGTACCCTTTCAAAGGACGATTTTCTGAGCCCGCCGATTTTCGAAGCGTCAGCGGACGATTTTCTGCATTTAATGACTGCGATCCGGGGTCAGGAAAGGATCTCCGTACGCGTCCCGGTTCAGGCGGTGGTTCGGCGCGCAGTGGGGTGCTACGCCAATTTCTGGGGACCACGTGGTAGCGTGGGACAGGTGTTTGAATCTCGGGACTTTCAGCTCTGATGGCTCGCCCCAAGTCCTTTCTGCCTATAAAAAGGGGAGAGAGGGGTTTTCATCTGGCTATCCCCAAAGTTTTCTTTCTCGCTGGAATTTTTATCATTCTCGTTTCTCTGTTACTGCGAGTGGAAGGATCGTCCCTTCTTTTTATGGGCTCCTTGCCGCCGGATAGCTGGGGCGACCGGGGAGCAGCTGAAGGATGGCTCATCCTTAGGGGACGAGTCTCGGAGATCATATGGAGAGCGCACATGGAGGGGGCAGAGATCATACGGAGAGCGCACATATGCGCTTCCGTTGTGGTCTGCGGCTCCTGCTGCGGGGGTTGCGGGTCAGGAGGCGTATGGACACCTCCGTAGCACGCGCAGACTCCCCTCTTTCACTGGCTTAGGTTCCCGCGCCTTCTCTGAGGGGAATCCTTGCCACGGGAGGGAGAAGATGGGAGCAACCGGGTTCGGACGGCCCCCGGTTCCCCTGAGTGAGCGGCGACCGGTGGTTCGGCACTCCCTTCTAGGGGAGTGGATCGGGCCTTTGGGATCCTCAGAATCAGCATCCGCGGGCCATGCCTCAGCTTGGATTTTTTAATTCATCCTGCCCAAGCGGACTTGGCCGTTTCCTGGTTTGCATGATTTCTCGACCCGGATGTTGGAACATCATAGTTCTCAAGGCCTGCCTTGGGGCAGTTGCCCGAGTCTTGTATTTGTCTTTATGCATTTCGATGTTTTTGTAACGCCTATGAGGCATTTGTAATTGATCATGATGGGCAATAAAGAGAGTTATATGTTGTTTCTCAATTCGCCTTTTCTTGTGCCGATCTCATTGCTATTTGTCGTTCGTGGGGCATAAAAGTGTCCCGTTCGTCCTTAGACGAGGATTCCATGATGCCCGAACTAATTGAGGTCCGTATGCAGCGGTGCAAAGATAGTTCGGCGAAATACACTCCTTGCTTAGGTCGGGAGTCTGGTATTTTGTGCTCCGTTTTTATCGGAGCCCGAAGTATCGTGGGTCGGCTTTGGCCGAAGTTCGGGGAGTTTTCAACCCTTTTTGCCATGGTTTAAGGATTTAGTCCCTCGAGATAGTTGAGTTTCGGAGAACGTCTTACTTGGCTCTGCCAAGGTTTGAAGAATTTTGTAACTCGGCACTGCCGAGGCTTGGAGAGAATTTCGCTTGGCCATGCCAAGGTTCGGATAATTTTGTGGCTCGGCCCTGCCGAGGTTCGAAGAATTAACAGCTCGGCCTTGCCGAGGTTCGGAGAACTGCTAGCTCGGCCCTGCCGAGGTTCGGAGAGCTGGTAGCTCGGCCCTGCCGAGGTTCGGAGAACTGTAGCTCGGCTCTGCCGAGGTTCGGAGAACTGGTAGCTCGGCCCTGCCGAGGTTCGGAGAACTGTAGCTCGGCCCTGCCGAGGTTCGGAGAACTGGTAGCTCGGCCCTGCCGAGGTTCGGAGAACTGGTAGCTCGGCCCTGCCGAGGTTCGGAGAACTGCCAGCTCGGCCCTGCCGAGGTTCGGAGAACTGGTAGCTCGGCCCTACCGAGGTTCGGAGAACTGGTAGCTCGGCCCTGCCGAGGTTCGGAGAACTGGTAGCTCGGCCCTGCCGAGGTTCGGAGAACTGCCAGCTCGGCCCTGCCGAGGTTCGGAGAACTGGTAGCTCGGAGGGAGCGAATCAGTCGCCGAACGGAATGGTCGGCGTGTTTGCCACGCTTTTACTGGCGGTGCCCTTTTCGAGGGGACAGATCGTCGATCGGGCGTCGGACTCTGTTCCCACACGTTTTTCGAGAAAGGGGGTGATTTTAAAAGGCTTGGGGAAGCGTCAAAGCATTTATTGCAGGAGGCGGCAGATCGGGAAGATGCTCTGTTTGCATTTTCCGATCTGCCTCGGGATAGGGCGCGACTTTTCGGATTCCGTACGCATTAGAACGGCGACACATGGCAAATCTTTATAGGTCGGCGTCTGCGGTACGGCTGATCGGGATACCTTCCTGGCGGGTATAAATATGACCGAGGGGGATTGGTTTCGGCCATCCCTCGGTCTGAGCTCCGAAAAAGAATGGCCTCTCCAGCGCGATCGCCGAGTGATTCGTATTCCTCGGTCAGCGGCCCGCTGTACTCGGAGGGGAGGAGTACCTCCATCACCGTCGATGGGCTGACCCTCGCGTCTGGCTTTGCAATCAACGAGCAGCTCGCGAGGACTGCCGAGGAACTCTTGGATGTCTCGGTCCGGGAGGCGGAAACCTTACGCCGGATAATGGACCGGCAAGAGGAGGAGATCGTGTCCCTCCGTCAGCAGGTGGCCGACCTGGCGGGACGTCTGGAGGAGCTGTTGGCCTTTGGGGGCGACTAACTCCGGGGCCTTTGCGTCGGCGCGTCTGGAGGAGCTGTTGGCCTCTGGGGGCGACTGACTCCGGGGCCTTTGCCCGTTCCCGTTTTCGCTTTTGTTTTTCCGTGTTTTGTGCCTCGCAGTAGTTCCTTTTTGTTTAAATGAAAAATAGACTCGTTATCAGGAATCTATTTCTTCTTTGAGAATGATTACCTCAATACGCTCGACGGACTTGGGTGTCGGTTTGGTCCCATCGCCCTGCGTATTAATCGTAGATATTTCGAATGACGAGCTACAGGGGGGATCACCCAAAGGTTTTCTACTGCTAGGGAGAATTTCCCAGCCCAGCCTGGGGCCCTTGGCCGGTTACGTGAGGCTTTATAGCCTCTTGGGGGAGTTCTGCCGATGGTGGCATTTTTTCGCATGCCGATGGTGGCATTTTTTCTCTCGCGTCAATGGTTTTTTACTCAACGTGCTCGTCTCAAACCGGACGAAGTTTTTCGGGTACTGTTTGGGGTCGTTCGGCTTTGGTCGAGGCCCATGGTTCCAGACCCTTTTACCGGGGTTTTTAGCCCGAGTGATTTTTACCTGGCCTTGCCATGGCTTGGTGAAACATTTCACTTGGTCCCGCCATGGTTCGGAGACTTGTTGCTCGGCCCTGCCGAGGTTCGGAGAAGTATTTTACTTGGCCCTGCCAAGGTTCGGAGATTTGTTGCTCGGCCCTGCCGAGGTTCGGAGAAATGTTTTACTTGGCCCTGCCAAGGTTCGGAGATTTGTTGCTCGGCCCTGCCGAGGTTCGGAGAAATGTTTTACTTGGCCCTGCCAAGGTTCGGAGATTTGTTGCTCGGCCCTGCCGAGGTTCGGAGAAATATTTTACTTGGCCCTGCCAAGGTTCGGAGATTTGTTGCTCGGCCCTGCCGAGGTTCGGAGAAATGTTTTACTTGGCCCTGCCAAGGTTCGGAGATTTGTTGCTCGGCCCTGCCGAGGTTCGGAGAAATGTTTTACTTGGCCCTGCCAAGGTTCGGAGATTTGTTGCTCGGCCCTGCCGAGGTTCGGAGAAATGTTTTACTTGGCCCTGCCAAGGTTCGGAGATTTGTGGCTCGGCCCTGCCGAGGTTCGGAGAAATGTTTTACTTGGCCCTGCCAAGGTTCGGAGATTTGTTGCTCGGCCCTGCCGAGGTTCGGAGAAATGTTTTACTTGGCCCTGCCAAGGTTCGGAGATTTGTTGCTCGGCCCTGCCGAGGTTCGGAGAAGTATTTTACTTGGCCCTGCCAAGGTTCGGAGATTTTCCTGTTCAAGCAGATAGCTCGGTCGTGCCGAGGATTGATAAGCAGCATCTATTTCCATTTACGATTTATGGCAATATGGGATATAATCGATTCACAGAATAAGTTGTGGGAAAATAGACAACTGGCGGGGCGTAAAGGACATACCCTATTGATAGTATTTGCGGAGGTTGTCCGAGTTCCACGTTCGGGGGACGGATTTCCCTTCGAGGTCCTGCAGCTTGTAGGTTCCTGGCCCAATGACCTCCGTGACTTGGTACGGGCCTTCCCAGTTCGGCGCCAGCTTTCCTTGCTCCAGCGGTTTGGATACAGAGGCTTTCCGGAGGACAAGGTCGCCAGGAAGGAAAGTCTTCCCCTTAACTCTGGAGGCATGGTACCGAGCCACCCTCTGTTGATAGGCGGCCGTCCTGATTCGGGCCTTCTCTCTGACTTCCTCCACCAAGTCGAGGTTGGTGCGGAGTTGCTCGTTGCTGGCTTCTTCCGAGTAACTCTCCACCCGCAAAGATGGGAGGCCCACTTCCACAGGGATGACGGCCTCCGTACCGAAAGCCATTCGGAATGGGGTCTCGCCCATTGGGATTCTCGGAGTGGTGCGATAGGCCCACAAGACATGGTGCAGCTCATCTGCCCACCTGCCTTGGGCTCTAGAGAGGCGAGCTTTGATTCCTTGGAGGAGAGTCCTGTTGGTTACCTCGGCCGCTCCGTTGGCTTGTGGGTGTCCGACCGAAGTAAGGTGGTGACGAATTCCATGCTCTTCGCAGAATTGGCGGAATTTGGAATTGTCGAACTGCTTGCCGTTATCGGTGATTATGGTGTGGGGGAGGCCGAACCGGCAGATGATGGACCTCCACACAAAGTCTCTGGCCCGGGCTTCGGTGATTTGGGCAACGGCTTCCGCTTCAACCCATTTGGTGAAGTAGTCAATGGCGACAAATAAGAATTTTCGCTGTCCCGTCGCCAACGGGAATGGGCCGAGGATGTCCATCCCCCATTTGGCAAAGGGCCAAGCGGAGGATATGGAAACTAGCTCGGCGGAGGGGAGCCTCTGGATGCTCGAATGCCTCTGGCAGGCGTCACAGGCTCGGACCAGATCGTCCGCATCTTTCTGCATGGTCGGCCAATAATAGCCTTGCCGTAGCACTTTGTGACACAGGGACCGGCCTCCCAGATGGTTGCCGCAGATCCCTTCATGTACCTCCCGTAGAGCGTAGTCCGCCTCGGATGGGCGGAGGCATCTGAGCAGTGGCATGGAGAAAGACCGCTTGTAAAGCTGGCTGTCGATCAATACATAGTGGGTCGCCTGCAGCTTCAATTTCCTGGCCTCCCTTCGGTCGGACGGGAGCGACCCTTCTTTAAGATAGCTGAGGATAGGGTCGAACCAGGATGGTTCGGTCTCGATTTGCATCACCCTGTCAGCTTCCGTGATACTCGGCTTCTCCAGAGTCTCCAGATGGAATTTTTGTTCAGCATCCATTGTCTCCGTGGTTGCCAATCGGGAGAGTAGGTCGGCACGGGCGTTTTCCGATCTAGGAATTTGAATGATTTCAAACTCTGAAAAGTGAGGAAGTAGGCTGCGCACCTCTTGGAGATACCGAACCATATTGGGTTCTCGGGCTTCAAACTCCCCTCGCACATGGCCGGCCACCAGCTGGGAGTCGGTGAAGGCGCTAATCCTTTCCACCTTCAGGTTGCGGGCGATCCGGAGACCAGCCAATAGGGCCTCGTACTCGGCTTCGTTGTTGGAGGCCGGGAAGGAGAATCGGATGCCATACTCAAAGATCATCCCCTCCGGGCTGGTGAGAACCAAACCCGCACCGGAACGATGGGCGTTGGACGACCCATCGACGTGAAGGAGCCACCGAGCTTCAGGTTTTGGTCCTTCGGGACTTTTTGGGGTAGAGCCGTCTTCCGGGATGGTGCACTCAAGGAGGAAGTCAGCCAGCACTTGAGCTTTGATGGCTGGGCGAGGTTGAAATTGTATGTCGTGCTCGCTTAGTTCGACGGCCCATTTGGTCATCCTCCCCGATGTTTCTGGACGGTGGATCACCGCTTTGATGGGTTGATCGGTCAGGACCGTCACTGAATGTGCTTGGAAATATGGTCGCAGCTTCCGGACCGAGGTAATCAAGGCAAGCACTATTTTCTCGATCCTGGTGTACCTCGTCTCCGCGTCGCGGAGCAGCCTACTCACATAGTAGATCGGTCTTTGGATCTTGCCTTCTTGCTTGACCAGTACCGAACAAACTGCTCCCTCGGAAACGGCCAGATACAAAAACAGAGTCTCCCCTGGGACCGGACTACTGAGAAGTGGAGGTGAGCCGAGGTACTTCTTGAGATCTTGAAATGATTTCTGGCATTCAGGAGTCCATTGGAAATTCTTGGCCGATCGGAGGGTTTTGAAGAAGGGGAGGCACCTCTCGGCTGACCGAGCTACGAAGCGGTTGAGGGCCGCTATTCTCCCGGTCAGGCGCTGGACCTCTTTAATGGACGCTGGGGGCGCCATTTGTTGGAGAGCTTGAATCTTCTGAGGGTTAGCCTCAATGCCGCGCTGGGAGACCATGAATCCGAGGAACTTCCCAGAATTGACGCCGAAGGCGCACTTGGTTGGGTTGAGCTTCATTCCATACTTGCGCAGTGTGGCAAAGCTCTCCGCGAGGTCCTCAACATGCCGCAGCGCTTCCTTGCTTTTGACCAGCATATCATCCACATACACCTCCATGTTCCGGCCGATTTGCTCCTTGAACACCTTGTTGACCAGGCGCTGGTAGGTCGCTCCTGCATTTTTAAGACCGAAAGGCATAACTCGGTAACAGTAGGTACCTCGGTCGGTTATGAAGGCTGTCTTTTCTTCATCCTCGGGGGCCATCCGGATCTGATTGTAGCCCGAATAGGCATCCATGAATGACAGCATTTGGTGGCCCGAGGTGGCATCCACAAGCTGGTCGATCCGAGGGAGAGGGAAGCTGTCCTTCGGGCATGCCTTGTTGAGATCGGTGAAGTCGATGCAGATCCTCCATTTACCATTCGACTTCTTCACCATGACGACGTTTGACAGCCATCTGGGGTAGTTTACCTCTCGGACAAAGTTGGCTTTGATGAGTTTGTCGACCTCTTCCTCGATGGCCTTCTGCCGCTCTGGGGCGAAGCTTCTCTTTTTCTGCTTAACAGGCCTGTGCATCTCGTCCACATTGAGACGATGGACGAGGACTTCGGGGCTAATTCCTGGCATGTCGGAGGCGGTCCAGGCGAAGATGTCCGCGTTGCTTTGGAGGAATCTGATTAGCTCGCGACGAGGTTCTCCCTCAAGCAGCGACCCGATCTTTGTGGTTCGGTCGGGCCGAGCTACGTCCAGCGGTACTTCTTCCAGCTCTTCCACCGGTTCTCCCCGTTGCTCGGCGAAATCCTCGCGGGCGTCTAGCCCGTCAACCTCGGGAATTCTGGACTGAAGGCTCGTGACAAAACATTGCCGAGCCATGGCTTGACTTCCCCGAACTACTCCAACTCCTTGCTCGGTGGGGAACTTCATCGACAGATGCGGGATAGAAACAACCGCCTTAAGAGACATCAAGCCGGGCCTGCCGAATATGGCATTATACGGGGACCTGAGGTCGGTCACTAGGAAGTCGGCTTGTACAACGGTTACAAAGGGCCAGGTTCCTGCGCGGACCGTCAGGGTGACAATTCCTTCTGGGATGATGACGTCGCCGGTGAATCCCATCAAGGTGGAATCCACGGCTCGAAGGTTTTCCATGAGCAATTTCATCCTGGCAAACACATCGAGGTACAAAACGTTCACCGAGCTTCCACCATCAACCAGGATTCGGCTTACATCATAGTTGTTCAAATTTAGGGAGACAACAAGTGCGTCCTCATGGGGAAGCTGTATCCCAAGAAGATCATCATCAGAAAAGGAGAGCTCGCCCGTGCGCGCCTTCTTTGGCACCGGTGCATCACCATTGCCCCCGGAGCCCGATCCGCCGGCCTCTTCAATCATGTTGATGCGGCCAACCACTGGCGGATTTGGAGGAGGAGGGAGTTGTGGGAGCTCAGGCTGGCGATCACCTCCCTGCTGCTGTGGCTCGGGTGCCCTTCTGAACTGGTCCAAACGTCCCCGCCGAATCAGTCTTTCGATCTCGTTCTTCAGCTGCCAGCATTCTTCAGTGTCATGGCCATGCTCCCTATGGTAGCGGCAGTACTTGGCGGGATCTCTCCGGGTTGGGTTCCCTCGGAGAGGCACTGGTCGGGGAAGCTGGCGCTCTATTTCCATGAGGATTTGTGCCCGGGGCACAGTCAACGGAGTGTATCGATCGAATCGCCTAGGGGGACTCCGGGAGCGATTCCTTGGCGGTGGCGGAGGGACTCTTTGGCGGCGAGGTGGGCTTGGCCGACGGACAGGGCGGTGTCTGTCGGGAACCTTGGGCTCTTGCCTCTTCTTCGTCTGTTCAGCGCGGGCCAATCTCCGCGACTCCTCGACCCGAGCGTACTTGTCCGCAAGGGCCATCATATCAGACAGACACGGGGGGTAGCTGACTTCCATCGCCAAATAGAAGTCGCTCTCCTTTGAAACTCCCCCCGCTAGGGCGGACATGGCCACCTCATGATTAAGGTGGTCCACCTCCAACATGGCCTTGTTGAAACGGCCAAGATAATTTCTCAAGGACTCCCCCTCTCTTTGCTTGACTTCGGAGAGGGAGTCGGATCTCCGTCGGTGGCGGCGGCTGCTGACGAACTGGCCAATGAAAAGGTGGCTCAGCTCATCAAACGAATCGATGGAACCTGGTTTCAGGGCGTTGAACCAGGTTCGGGCGGATCCTCTGAGTGTGGATGGGAAGGCCCGGCAGAGGATCGCATCAGATGCTCCATGGAACATCATTATTGACCGGAAGCTGCTGAGATGGTCGTCCAGATCAGTGGAGCCGTGATAGGGCTCGACGGTCGGCAGCTTGACATGGGAGGGGATCACTTCCTCCATGATCCCCTTAGAGAAAGGGATACCCTGCTCTGTTTTGGGCTGAGGCAGGTGGATCTGCTTGGCGGCGTCCAGCTCCTGACGCATTTCTTGGAGTTGACGGCGGATCTCCTCCTCGCCGGCGAGAGGAGCAGCCGGGCGGGAGAACCGCAAGGACGGCGTCAAATCATGGCGAGACGTCGCCGGAGAAAGGGAGCGGGCTCGCCGAGATCTGGGAAGATCTCCATCGCAACCGGTTCGAGGGACCGGTTTGTCTCCTCTGGGGCGACGCGGGGGGTCCGCTGATTCAAGCGGATCGGAGGAGGAGGTTGCCGGCGAAGAAGAAGTCGCCGTTTCTCTCTGGGGGTGTGGAGCAGGAGGAGGTGCAAGACGCTCCTGGACCAGGTGGGTGAGAGCCTGGACTTGTTGGACCAGCGTAGCAAACTGGTCCTGGGTCACCGGAATGGCAGGCGGCGACGGAGTCTCGACAGGTGGGGGTTGCGGCGCTGCGGCGCCAGTCGGATCAGGCCTCTGGGAGGCGACCTGATCGGGAGCATCAGAGGTTGTTCCTCTCTTCCGGTTGGCCATCAGAGAGGTTCTTCTCCGGATCAAGATCCTTGTCTCCTTGTTTCAAGTTTTAATGGGACTTGAGGCCCTTCCTCTAGCGCCAATCTGTTGCCGCCGGGATCCGTCCTCCGACTCGGGCGCGGTCGATCCTCGGGAAGCGGGGTGCGGCGGACCTGCAAAACAGGAAGCCCTGCACACGGAAGGACACCGGGGGTGGTCCTCCGCGGAAGGCCCTTCGACGCTCAAGTCAGCGAGGAAGGAAATCGGCGATCAACCAGACAAATGAGGAGGTGGATCTCTCCGGGAGACCTCTCCAGGGGGGCGATCAATCGGAGGCTCCGGTAAGAACAGAGCACCGACGAGCTGCCGGGAGAGAGAGAGAGGTAACCCTGGAGCTCTTCGTGTGTCGAGGGTTGCGTACCTGAAGTGATCTGCCAAACTGGTGTTTATAGACTGTCACCTGGGAACTTGAGCGTCTTCTGGAAGGTACTGAGGTTGTTAAGATTCGAGGGTAGACAGAATCAGGCCGTTGTGGGGCCGTTAGAATCCACGCCTTGTCCGTTAAGGGATCGACGGCTGGGAGAGCTCCTCGATGTCTTGGGATCTGGGTGAGTAGACCTGGGGCGGTTATAGTAGGTCTTAGGCCACGTCTCAATATGATCCCCTGCTCAGGGTGCTGCTCGGGTAGACTTGAACTCTCCTGCGCCAGGTTCCGCGGAGGTGGACGTCGGGGCGTGGATCGCAAGGTAGCAGCGGGCTATGGAAGCCCGGGGGATACCGAGCTACGGAAGCCCGGAGGAGGCCGAGCTACGGAAGCCCGGAAGAGGCCGAGCTACGGAAGCCCGGAAGAGGCCGAGCTACGGAAGCCCGGAAGAGGCCGAGCTACGGAAGCCCGGAAGAGGCCGAGCTACGGAAGCCCGGAAGAGGCCGAGCTACGGAAGCCCGGGGGAGGCCGAGCCACGGAAGCCCGGAAGAGGCCGAGCCACGGAAGCCCGGGGGAGGCCGAGCTACGGAAGCCCGGAAGAGGCCGAGCTACGGAAGCCCGGAAGAGGCCGAGCTACGGAAGCCCGGAAGAGGCCGAGCTACGGAAGCCCGGGGGAGGCCGAGCTACGGAAGCCCGGAAGAGGGGGTCAGCCTTAGTCGTCTTGCACGAATATCAATGCAATGACGATTTTACCCCCCAACAAGCCCCAAGTAAACCCGCCCGATTTTTAAAAAATAACCCCATTTGAAAAAGTAATGAAATTTTTTTTTTTTTTTGATGATTCTCTATTTGGCAAGACGAGAGTTTCTTTCCAAATAACCACATCTCTCTTTACATACGTATAGCAATCGATCGACTCCGACATCCTAGCTAACGCTGATTCTCTATTTGGCAAGACAAGAGTTCTTTCCAAATAACCACATCCAAAGTTCTCTTTAAATACGTACAGCAATCGATTCCAACGTGAAAGAAGGTTTGAAAATTAAAACACGAGTCAAAAAAAAAAAAAATCCTATTCTTCCCAGACCTCTCCATGGGACTCGTAAGAATTATCAATCCACCATCGCAATCTGTAGGCTCTTCAATACGCTCGTGGCCCTCTAATTTTATGGCGGGATGTGGAAAATCCATCAGGCGAGCCCTGCGGAAGAAGAATTGGGTCTGCTGGCGTGCTGAAGTGATCGAGTCCTCCTTTGTCTCCAAGGATCAACCGGGGAGAAGCACCATCCAGTTTATGTCGTCCAGCAGCAATGATAAGTGTGGCAGTCAAATGTCTTCTATTATTGACCGTGAAGAAAAAATTAGAGAAGCCATAATCTATTGCAAGATGACGATGAAAAAGGGATCAACCTCTCTCTAAGCCTCCCCTGCTCTCTTTCTCTCTTTGTATATGTGCAACTGTTAACGTACATTGTGAATAGAAAATATATCTAAAATCATATGTTAGCAAATTGAAAACAAATATACTGACAAAAGTTAGATCGAGTCCTTTCGGTACGATCGTAGAGCTCCTTCAGCGCCCGCTCTGCGCGCTTCCTTAGCATCCTCTGCGGGGGCGGCGAGATCGGCTCCGATCGGACTACCACCTGACGCAGCTCCCGTCCCTCGCCACCAGCCCAATTATGTCTTCCATCTCACGCTAGGATCCCTCCAAGAAGACGACGACGGCTAGAGAGAGAATGGGCACGCGGCGGACGCTGTCCAGCGCCGTTAGGCTACGGACAGGGTGCTTAAGGCGCGCCGGCGGTGTGCGGATCCGGCGGCTGGCGAGGGTCAGCGTGCAGAACGGCGACGGGGTGTTGGGGGTGTGAACTGTGAAGAGAGAGGGTTGGAGAGAGACAGCACGATACATGCTTTGAGGCCCTCTCGCCTCCCATCTAAATCTAGAGCGGAACGGCACGTAAGATTGTAAGAAAAGAAAGAGTCTTTCATTTTTTTTTCTTTTTTATTATTGTAAGCGTACGATCATACTATTCTAACGCAAGTCAGTTCAAATAGATTGAAATATAATATTTAAAAAATTACGTGGGAGATACAGACGCCACTATTCAGCCAGCCATAGAATTGGTTTTACAAAAACTGAAGTCATAAGCATCTCATAGACTAACCTATATGTTGAGAAGTAGAGGATTGATGAATGCTTGATAGCAGCTCTTCTCTCGAAGCTAAGAGAGTCCTCTCAATAAGCAGGCTATGTTCTTTCAAAGCTAGTGAATAACCCGTAAGAGAGTCCTTTCAATAAGCAGAATCCTAATAGCATAGGAAATACTGGCCATGTTGCATAGAGCTTAACCAAAGAATCGATGGAGTTAAGAATGCTAAAGCCATCCGCCGTCAATAAAGCTTCATAAAAAATATTGATAGCAGCTATTCTTGTGAAGCCAACAGATAACCATAAGGAAGAGTCTCTCCAAAAATCAAAAAAAAAAAAAAATCTTAATTTTTTGCACGATCGCATGGCACGTGAGTGGACTGCACACATGTGGAGCGGATGGACGGCGGTGGGGGTCTTGGGGGTTGTCTTTTTAAATGCCCAGTCCCACGACGAGATCTTCGCGGAATGAAACATGCCCCGCCCGGAGACTAGTGCTGCTGCCCGATCTCGACCGTCCGATCGACGGACTTCTCGAACGGAAGAATCGGATGGCTAGGATTGTGATTTCCATTTCCGGAAATGGCCTCGCTCTTTGCTAACCGCCATAAGGATGGGGAAGATTTTTCGGGGACGACACCGTGAGCATAGTTATTAGACCGAGCATGACATTGACCGACCAAGGGCTTGATCATCGGATTACTGGTTAAGGTCACTGGTTCAACCATTGAATCATAAATTGATTCAATTATTTTAACATAAAGATATATTTATATTAATAAAATTATTTTTAAATAAAATAATATATAAATATTATTTTTTATATTTTTTTGAAATTTTTTTGATATTTTATTTAATATCTAAAATTCACTTACTTTCAATCTGCATATCATTTATTTTGATTTATTTAAAAAAATTAAAAAAATTCTATTCAAGTTTCTTTTATTTTCATCATTTTCTTTTTATGATTCCCATAAAATTTTCATATTTCCATCCTTTTTCCTTTTTTTATTCTCCTCTCATCAATGCTTTTTTTTATATATAATCTCTTTTCTTTCTCCATAAAACTTGCAAGCATCTCAATGGAGAAAAAGTTATCATAAACTATTAAGAAATTTGAAATGATAAAGACCAAACAATTTGAAACAGCATTAATAAACTCATAACCCGGTTCGGGCCAGGTTGACCGATTTACGGTGAACCGAACGAGTTGATCGAGTTATTCCGGATCTCTTATATATTCGATTTTATGTTAGAATCAGATCGGCTTGGCCTTCGGATCTCGGTTCAACTGGTCGGTCCAATCCGATTTTAACAACTATGACCATGACATCTGGCCACAATAATCTTTTCTTTTGAGCTACGACAACACGCGAAGCATGCTCCCGGGTTCTTGGTCGTGCTTAGGGGTGCAACTTGGGCCCATAAAACTCGGATTTCCCTTAACCCTAACCCTAACCCTAAAACTCGGATTTCCCTTAACCTAACCATAACCCTATTTGTAAAATATCAACTCTAATCCTAATCCTAACCATATTTGTAAAACCTCAATCCTAACCCTATTTTTAAAAATCGGGTTCGGATTGAGTTTTGGATTGAAATTCGGGTTGATGGGAAAAAAAAAATGTCAATCTAAAACAAACAAGCTTAACATTGCACAAATAATAATATTTTTTCTTCTTTTGTCACTACGTTTCTAACTATATTACATAATTTTTTAAATAATAATATTTTTTTATTTTATAAATATTGAATGTTGATTTTTTTTCCACGTGTCGAGCTACATTTACCCATATTAATTTAAACTGGACTCAAAAGTATTTTCATATAGTTTATTTTTAAATTTTTTAAATTTAAAAATTTATTTTTATTTTTAAAATTTAGATTAAAATAGTGATGTGCAAATTGCAAACACGAAGCAGATCTAGGCTCACATGACTATGGTAACAGATCATTAACGGCAGTTAGATGGCTGGTGGAGCACTCTCAAGCCTAGAGAGGAAGCGAGTGCTACTCTTGTGCATACCGTTCGATTTGAAAGCCAAATCCGTGCATTAACTAGCCCTTGAGAGTGTGGAAGATACTAATGATGACTCTACACCTTACATCCTCCTTCCTTTCTCCCTTACCAGTTACCCCTCGTTGTCAAATCCATGCATTAAATAGCCCTTGAAAGCCAAATCCTTCACCCACTCCATTACCGCATGATTCGTATCTTAACTTAATCAGCTTTCGATAGTCCTCATCTTCCTCTCCTTCCAAACCCCAAGACATCGCCTCGCTTCTCGTTCGCATTCTCACTACTCTCCTCCCTTACCGACCTTTGAGCTTCCTATCCGTAAGCATGGCCGCTTTGAACCCAAATGCGCCGGTCTACATCCCATCTTCCACCTCCTTTACTTGGATGGCTATCATTCTCCTCTTCCTCTCCCTCAACAATCGATGCCTTCGACAAAGCCATTGAGTCTAGCCCTAAAAAAACATGGTGCCGATAAGTTGTCCCTCCTTTGCGTCCGGGTAATCCTCGGGTTCGGGTTATCTTAAGTTTGGATTGAATCAAGTCCAGATCAATTGTAAATCGATTTAGGTTAAAATCAAATTTTTTAGATTCAAATTGGGTAAACATGAATTTAAGTTGCAAATCGAGTTTGACGGATTGAATTCGAATTCAACCAGACCTAAATTGCATCCGTTATGTATACGGATGGGTGATGGCATCGCGGTGGGGACTGGTAGAGCTGGACCGTCCACTTGTAAGATGGTAACGAGTCTCCGGAGACGGCGTACGGGACCCAGCGGCGTCTTTGATGGGCGCAGAAAGTCGGACCGGACCCAGCGTCACGCAACGGAGTCCAGTCCATCAGAGATTTGGACTCGTGCCGTCGTGCGCGGCACTTCCAAAAATTTAATTTAAATAAAATTCGAACTGAGGATCGAAGTGCTGGGTGGCATCATGGCTGGGACTGGGAGAAGGCAGGCAAACGGATGGCTGTGATTGCAATATAAAAAAATAACAATAAAGTAGAGAACAAAGCGTAGTAAAATAAAATATTTTATTAATATAAGCGGTCTGTAACTATCTCAGAGCGTGACCCAGATCAATTGCCCGAATCTCGTGTGTCAGCATCCGTTATATGAAATGAAATTTTTATTCATAGGAATGTGTGCCGAGGGTGCTCTAACCGCTCATCTCCTCACCTCTTCTTTTTGTGCCCATTTTTCTCTCTCTTGATCAGGTTTTATCTGGGAATCAAAGGCAGGTTAAATGTGAAGGAGTGGACTTTATAATTACATGATGAGCTGTATGTGTTAGATTAGATTAATCAAAATATACCTTTGACTCGCGTTTCATATTTGGTATACATTTTTAAAAAATTAATTAAATCTAATTTACATCTTAATATGACCTTTTTTTTTTTTTTGTTCATATTCTTTATCATACCGTTGACACGAACAAATAATCAAAATATCCCATCACATTTTTCTAACCTAACTTCAAACTTTTATCAATATTAACATAGAAGTACGCAAACAAATAGCAAAGAAACCTAACATATATAAACCTTTCCCTATCACATTATTTGAGACCCATTCTTACTGCAATCAAGCCGTCTATATACAATCAAGATTTAAATCGGAGCAAAAGTGGTGTTTAGGGTGAAGGAAGCAAGAAACCACTTAAAAGCATAGCCATATAAGGTTTAGATACAATGAAAGCAACAAAGAAGGCAGTTGCAAACACAAGTGTAAAATTGGAAAGGAGATGGTAGCAAGAGATAGGAAACATGAGGAGGTGTTGGAGCTTGGTGTTAAGGGAGGCGACAATGCAAGAATAGAGAAAGAACTCGTCCACTTAGAATTGGAGGTCGAAGATGGCAACAGGACCCATGCAAGGAAGCCTAAACCCTTAGGCTGTGTTTGAAATAGAAGGGTATCCTTCCTTATTCTCAAAAGTCATAACTACGAAAGATATCTAAAAATAAAGTTAACCAAAGGGGATAACCCACATGGGTTATCCCCTAAACTTATTCCCTAGGGACTATGGGAATAGCTGGTTATTCCCCAGCTATCCCTTAAGAGAAAAACTCTTATTAAAAAAAGCTGATTATTCTCTCAACTATCCCATGGATAAACTCTATCTTATACATTTATTCAGGGATAGCTATTTTTCTATCAAACACTACCTTAAGGACTTTCAACTAACAATTCTTGTCTTCTTTCAAGCGAAATTTTTTGTTAGCCTCGTCTACCATATGAAATGTAGATTATACCGTTTGGTGAACATCATGCCGATTTTGTAGTTTTTCATTCAAATTTTAATAAATTTCAGTAGCTTGATTAGTTCTAAACCATCCTCTAGCTATAGATATTTTAACCTAAAATATTGATGCAGTATTTGTTAGTTAGCTTGGTATATATCTTGCATGATCGATGAAATCTATCTAAGAATTTTTTCTTCAAGCATGCTTTTTTTTTTTTAAACTACACCATCTAGCTTACCGTACAATTCCGATGATGTAATTTACTTGAGCTTTTTCCACTTAAAAAAAAAAACTTAGAATTTGTTCTCAAACATGAAGTCATCCTTCAGCATGAGATTTACTCCAATCTGATTGTCAAATTAGATGTTGAGCTATCAAAGAATAGCATGCTCCTTTTTCCTAAAGTTGTAACTTAGTTTGTTTTAAATAAATGGTATGCATCTCATGGTTGAAAAATCTAATGATTGTTATACATAGGAGTTTATTAGGTATTTATCCAAATCCATGGCAATTGATTATTGAACTAGGATGATAAAGTTGGAAAGGGAAGGTTTTCCTTTATCAATATTTTATTGCTTGCCACTCACTTCTTTCTCCTCCTCATTACCATTAGTGCAAAACCTATTCTACAAGATCATATTAAGGAAAAGAGAGGGGAACATCGAAGAAATAGAAGAAGGGTGATAGCAAGTGAGAATGTAGCAAGGAAAGGATGTGGCATGGCTTACATATTGATGATGATTTTAGGTTTTCAAGCGAAGTAAAGCTTGTTATGCTTCTCATGGCGTGAGTGTCTAAAGTCTAGTATAAGTGATCTTTGTCATGGAAGAGATGATAAAAAGAGGTTTTGTTCTTCTTGTGGTTTGTGGATGTTGATACTATGTCTTTTACAACGAGATGAAGGGAGAGGAAAAGGGTGGGGGGAGGAAGGTCAACTTGATTTTGAGTGATGGCTAAGGATTTAAGAGATAATGGGGAATAAAGTTTGTTTTGGGAAGGAAAGGAAATGGCCATGGTGGCCATGTCCAAAAGAAAGAGAAATAGTAATAATAAGAGAGGTTTGAGTGTGCTAGCCCTTTGCTTAGGCTTTAAGATGGCTATAATTTCAGCTTGGATGAAGGAAAAATATTAGAAATTGATTTGAATTAAATTTGGATAGAAAACAAGAGAGAAGAAGTGGGTTTCATGGATAACATTTTTTTCTTTCTCTTTGATAGTTTTTTCATCCAACTATTTATACATGATTCACTTAATTCTAAACTTTACATGTGCAAAACATGCAAGACATATAATAAATATACATATATAATATGCAAACCACATAACTTAGTTTGAGCTACATTATTTAACCATACATAAATTTGTTTTAAGTAATAAAAAGTGTTATAGTTTTTTTGAATTATATGTAAATCAAATTAACCTCAGTATTCTGCCCTTATGTGCTATTCTTGAGCTCCCAATTCTTCTTTAAGATACTTAAATTTCTCTTTTAAAAGTACTTTAGTGAATATATCGACCAATTATTTATTTGACCTGCAAAAATGTAATTAAATTTCTCCTTCTTCAATAGCTTATTTAATAAAGATATTTAATTGCAATAAGCCTTGTATGGCCATGAGAAACTAGATTCTTGGTTATTGTAATGTTCGATTTCTAGCAATAAAAAATTTCAATAGCTTCAAGTAACTGCTCATTAAGTTCGTCGAGGATTTTTTATAACCAAATAGTTTAAAAAGTTGCCATTGATGCTATAGTGTACTCTAGTTAAAGATTGAGTAACTAACTATTACTTCTTTGAATACCAAGAAAATATACCTCAACCAAAGGAAAATATATAGCAAGTGCTTTCATATTATCAATACCCAACCTCTCCAATCCCTATCAAATTTGTACCAAATCTAATTACATATTCTATTGTGCCTCGTAGATATCTTAGCATCTTTTTACAACTCCCAAGTTGTGTGGCTTGGACTATGCACGAATTTATAAAGCATACTTATAGCAAACACTATGTCAAGATTTATATCAGTGAGATATAGCAAGTTTTTAACCATAAAAGTTGCATCCACTTTCTTTCTCAATATCTTTTCTTTAATTTTTTATTTACAACAAGTGGCATTGTAATAGGCTTGCACCCAAACATACTCAACTTTTTTAGAAATATTTTTGTATACTTCTTTTAAAAAATAAAATATCCCTTCATTTTGATATTTTTTTATGCTAAGAAATGATATAGCAACATCATATCACCGTTTTCACACTTATGAATCATGTCTTTCTTGAATTTTCTATCAATTTTTTTGTTATTTTTTGTGAACAACAAATCATCAACATAAAGTACAATAACTAGGACACTTGAATCATCTTGCTTCTTCAAACATAAAGTTGGCTCATTCTTATTCTTCTTGGATCCTCTTTCATTAAAGTAGCAGTCGATCTCATTATATTAAGCTTTAGATATTTGCTTCAGTCCATACAATAACTCTTTTGGCTTATACAACTTATTTTCTTTTCCTTTGATAATAATGTTGGAAAATATTTTGATCTTGCAAAAATCCTTCCTAAAAATTGCTAGAGAATTAATTTAAAAATGTATTACAAAATATAAATGAAATATAAAAAGAATCTATGAACCTAAGCCAAGATCGAGGCGTGTTAGGCACTGCCCTAAGGATCAGATTTTTGTCCCTTCGTGCAGGTTATTGGCGATATGTCCCTAAGGTACAATGATCCAGCTTGATCCGATCCTCCTACCATGAGCACAATCGCATGGAGGTGCAACCCAATGATTACCTTCAGATGCCCATGAAAAAGATTAATAAAAATAAAAATAAAATGAGATAAAACAAATCATAGGGCTACTCAAAACTATTCTATGATTGATTCTTTACCTCAATCTGAATTCTTGAGCCTATTTATAGGCTCGACACATAAAAGCTCCAACGGCTTAGCCCATAATGACCTTAAAGGCCTAATAGCCGTTGGCCCCAAATCACGTTAAAAACGACTTAACAATTAAATTATTTAAGCCGTTCTGAATGTTCACGAATGTTGACGCTCACTCAACGCTCGGCCCAAGTCCAACGCGAGCATCGTTTTTTCAACAATCCCCACAAAAGTTTTAAAAAAATAAATATAACAAAATTTTAGAGCATCTTATACTACGTAATAGGTGAGGTGTCCTATGGACTTGAACCTCACTTAGTGTTGATTGTATAGACATAAAGGAACCATAGTGGATTAAACTTTGAACTAGGTCATTTGACTCAGACTTCTGCTAATCACACACACAGTATGGATCAATTGGGTTTACGCAGTCAGCACATATTAAAGGCCTTGCGCTTAATACCTTAATTTTTTATAAAAATTCTTTAGGGTTTGCCCAAACCTTTAGTCACATCCTAATATGACGATTCTCATATAGGTAAATCCTCCAAGGGTATTTATGATAATACCCTATAGATAACCTACCTCGGATCCATTAAGAGTATGACTCAACCTTACACAAATTTACTTTGTCACTTTACAAGAGCACTCATCATAGGGATGGGATGAAATTTTTTTTAAAATTTGTGCTCTAACACGATCACTCAATCAGCTTCGTTTCTACCATATTGAACCTCATTCATGGGATCTCCAATCACAGTGGTATCCACTACTGGTGACCAAATAATGGACTTAAGCCCTATCCCTCTCGATGAATCTAGGACTCCACTCCTAGATAACTCCTTGAATAATTAATCCGCCAATTCTTCTCAGCAAATTCTAAAGAGATAACATTTTTTTTACTAGACCTTAAATAAGAGAATCAAACAAAGATATATTAGGATTTAATATCCAAATACAAGATAAACCATAAGTTGGATATTCCAACAGTCATGAGATTATTTAGTAAATTATAAAAACTTTTTTTAAATCTCATGGCAATAGATTTCAAGAGACTCAAAATAAAGCATTTATGACATACCTTGTCACAACATCCAAGTTCATCCATTCTTTGCCATTTGGTAACATAAAAGATTTACAATAGTAGGTAAGCAATAAGTATTTGCCAAATGCTATTACTTTGTTTAGGAGATATTAAATATTGACCACTATACCAGAAAACACTTATCTAGAATAGAAAACTTTTGCATTTATGTAAGAATGTAAATATATGCTAGTAGCTGCACTTGAAAGTTAAATAATAAAATGATATAAAAATATATCTACATACAAACACACATATATCATGTGCACATGTGTAAGCATGTGTGTACGCACATATATATATAATACATATATATACATGTGTATATCATAAAAATTTTTATGTTTTATAGCTGTGTGGTAAGTGATGTATAAAGCAAGACTACATTCTGCTGACAGAAGCATACATGCTACTACCATCCCAATTTTATGCCAATAAAAATTGTTTTAGGTTCACTTGCAAAACTCAAGACAAGTATTAAAAAGACACATGCACTTTTCTCTCTCATTTTTTTCTTCTCTTTTCAGATCTTAAACCATTGTCTCAAATTTGAAAAGACTGCTTTTCTAAACCGTATTGCATTGAAGCCATCAATGACTAAAACATGGATGTCTAAATTTTAATGATACAAACATAAATACCACTAGATATGCTCCATTAGATCTTGCAACAAAGGATCTAATTTTGGCAACAGTAAGATTGGTCTCATTTAATGAACAAGATGACATCATATATTCAGTAAATTATTGCAGAAAGCAACAATTTTATGCCTAAGAAAAAGTCACATGATCGACTTAAATATCTAAACTTTGTGCAGTCATGGGTGCACAACATTACCAAAAGAAGGATTCCAAAAATGTATCTCCTGACTTGGAATGGAATGTATAGCATGTATCTACCCGTACGTCTCCACATGAATAATATATTCATATATATATATATAATTACATAAGGATTCTTTTGCTTGATATATATCTATGATATATGTGTCGATACAGGTATATATGTTTGTCTAGTATGCATATGTATATATCTATAAATGTACATTATATATTCATACAAATAATTTTTTTTAATAACTTATAAAAAATCTAGTAATTTATAGAAAAGAAAAAATCTGATCCTTGCTGTTGGAAAATATTTTGATCTTGCAAAAAATCCTTCCTAAAAATTTCTAGAGAATTAATTTAAAAATGTAATTGCAAAATATCAACAAATATAAAAAGAATCTATGAATCTAAGCCAGGATCGAGGCGTGTTAGACACTGCCCTAAGGATCCGGCTTGACCCGATCCTCCTGCTACCTTCAGATGCCCATAAAAAGATTAATAAAAATAAAAATAAAATGTGATAAAATAAATCATAAAGCTACTCAAACTATTCTATAATTAATTCCTCGATTTGAATCCCTAAGGGCTCGACATATAAAAGCTCAAATGGCTTGGCCCATAATGACTTTAAAGACCTGATAGGCCCCAAATCACGTTAAAAATGGCTTAAAAATTAAATTATTTAAGCCGTTTCTGAACGTTGGCGAGTTAATGCTCACTCAATGCTCGGCCCAAGTCCCGCAAGCATTTAATGCTCGCGTGGGCCCTTTTTTTTAATTAAAATTTTTTCAACAAATAAACCCTTATGGTTGCCCAACATAGAATTTTTCATTCAATTCCTCATTCAAAAGTATTGATTTCACATTAAGTTGATATAATAATTAGTTTTATGAACTGCCAAAATAATAAGAGCTCTTATAATATCAAGACGAGTAACTAAAGCAAATATTTCATAAAAATCAATTCCGAATTTATGTGAATACCACTTTACAACTAACCTTACTATGTTCTTTGCACCAAATTTTTTGAATCATATGTCACTTTATAAATTCATTTAGCTCCAATAACTTTTTATCTTATAGCCTATCAACTAGCTTCCAAGAATTTTTTTTAACAATGATAATTTATTCTTCCATAGCCTTCTTCATGTTTGTTCCTCCGTAGCTTCTTAAAATTTTCTGATTCCATAATATTAAAATTACATTGTTAGTAAATCTTGTTGAGGGATAAAATCATCATTGCATTGATAACTGTGCGAAGGGGCTAAGATCAGCTCTGGCCCTCACTTGCTACACTGTGCCCACAAAGAATGAGCTAACCAATATGATTCGGCGGATCGAGCAACCCATAGCTCGGCTCAATCCCTAGCTCGGCCTCCCCGAGCAATCCCTAGCTCGGCCTCCCCGAGCAATCCATAGCTCGGCCTCCCCAAGCAATCCATAGCTCGGCTCCCCTGAGCAATCCATAGCTCGGCCTCCCCGAGCAATCCATAGTTTGGCGGATCGAGCAACCCATAGCTCGGCCTCCCGAGCAATCCTAGCTCGGTTTCCCCGGGCAATCCATAGCTCGGCTCCCCCGGGCAATCCATAGCTCGACCTTCCCGAGCAATCCACAGCTCGGCCTCCCCGAGCAATTTATAGCTCGGCCTCTCCGAGCACTCCATAGCTTGACATGCGCTTCCGCGGAATGAAACTGTTTTCACATCCGGCTTATTTCTTCTATCATATCTCAGCCGCCCTCGTACCTCGGCTGCTCAAGCCATGCTTACGCCCCGGCAGCGCGAACTATTTGTGCATTTCGGCCATCAAGGCCGGGTCATCCCTCAACCGTCCGGACCAAGCCTTTCTGTGCCCCGGCGGAACCTAGCGTGGGAAAGCCCAAGTTCAGTATAACAGAATTCCAAACGATGAATCATATCGAGACGTGGCCTAGGACCTGCAATAACGGCTTAGAACCTACACAGTCATCAGATCTTGGGCCATCAGAAAGCTCTCCCAGCCGTCGATCCTCTAACGGATATGATACGGATCTTACCGGCCTCACAACAGCTTGATTCGAATCATCTTCGAATCCCAACAACCTTCGAACCTTCCAGAAGGCGCTCAAGATTCAGGTGATTGCCTATAAATAGGACACTTCTAGATTTTCTCAGGTATGTGGCTCCTCGCTCAGTCTCAGCATCACTCTCTCTCTTTCACTGCTCCCCCCTCTCCGCCTTGGCGCTCCACTCGAGCTCCCGATAGGCCACCCCTGAAGAGACTCTTCAGAGGGATCCTTTCTCCATATTGTTATCCATCGATCTCCACTGACTTGAGCGTCGGAGGGTCTTCCGCGGAGGGCCACCCTCAACGCCTCCCGCGTGAGGACTTCTTTGCAGGTCCACCCAGGAAGAAGCTCAATCAGGAGACCGATCGCGCCCGAGTCGGAGAACATATTCCGGCGGCAAAAAATCTCACTCAAAACTTTTTATTTCATTGAAGCTAAGGTGGAAGATGATGAACTTGAATTTGAAGGTGATTGGGAATTTAAATTTGAAGGAGATGAAGAAAAGCTTCCACCATTTTCATCTTTATGAATTGATTTTAGCAACATTTTATCAACAAGAACTTGTTTTTTCCAATCTTTCTTACTCTTAATTTCAAGTTGCTTCCTCATTAAACAAGATATCTTGATTAATTATTATCTTTTTACTTCCCAAACTATACAGCCTATACCCCCTTTGGTATTAAGCTATAACACATGAAAATATACTTCTTACTTGTCTCATCCACCTTATACGGTATTTATTTAGAATTTATGCATAGAAAATACTTCAAAAGACTTTTAAATGCCTCATGAATGCGTTCCTCTCACTTTAACCTTCAAAAGGAGTTCAAATCTTCAAAGCTTTTGTTGAGCACCTATTAAACCATATAGTTGCATACATAGCTTCAAACCAAAATGAATTATATAGTCTCTTCTTAGGAAATATTAATTCATTCATCTCAATTATAAACTTTTGTTTTCAAAGACTTCATTTTGCTAAGAAGTATAATCAATCTGAGCTGTTTGTTAATGCTTTCATCTTTACAAAACTTATCAAATTCATTTAAATTATATTATTTGCCTCTATCACAGAAATTTTATGTAGCAATGATTTTGTTTTTCAATAAGACATTTAAATTGAAGGTAGATTTGATTATATTCAAATACAATCAAGCTCAAGATTCGATCACCTTCCCCGTTCTTAATTCTATTTAAATCTTGAAATTATCCCAACTTTTACACCTTTTTATCTTTGAGACCATGAAACTATATAGACCCAAAGTTGAGAGAGGTGATCAGATTTAGACTTGATTACATTTAAATATAGTAAAATCCACTTCTTTAAATTTCTTAAAGATAATAAACATTTTAAGTTTTATCTCATAAATAAACTCAAGTCATATGAGTATAATCATCAATAAAAAAATGAATATCTATTTTGACCATGAGATGGTATCTTCATAGGACTACAAACATCTGTATGCACCAACAATAGTACTTCATTTGCTTTCCAAGCTACTTCTTTTGAAAATAACAATTGGTAATGCTTTTTAAGAGCATAACCTTTGTATACCTTAAGTTTTTTTTTTTTAATGTTAGTTCATTTTTTAGCCTATTTTTATTCAATGAAATACTTTTGTGTTTAATTTTATTAGTCTATTCCCTTGGGTTAACAATTTGAAGCATAAAGAAGGAAATTAATCATGAAAAAAAATTAATTCATATCAAATATTCTCATAAAAAGTTAAAATTTATATGAGTATTTTTTCATTCTTTAACTACGTACTGAATGCATCATACAATACATAAATTTGAGTTAAATTTAAGTGATATATATATATATATAATATGTATGTATGTATGTATATGTATGTATATGCATACATATACATACATACATACATACATACATACATACACACACACACATATATATATATATGTATGTATATGTATATGTATATGTATACATACATACATATATGTATATGTATACATATACATATATATATATATATGTATATATATACATACATACATACATACATACACACACACACATATATATATATATATATAATTTTACAACATTAACCTCAGCAAAGGGGTGGTCAGATCTTCGCTATTCTGCTCATTCGGAGGAATGTTACTGATATCAGATTATGGCGTAGATCTTCTTTGCCATGGGCTCCTTCTAGGGACTTGATGAGTAGTTACAGACCTCCTCCACAACGTACGATGGATATTGGATGGGTTTGGAAGCTCCCTATTCATCCCAGGGTTTAGCTTTTTGTTTGGAAGCTATTGTGAGATTGTATTCCGACATGTTCCTTCCTTGCTGGTAGGGGCCTTCACATCCCATCTATTGCCCCTTGTATCATCAGGAGGAGGACACCATCGACCATGTTATCTTTACTTGCCCCAGAGTTAGGAGAATCTGGCGGAGTGTGGGTTATGACTGTCGTGCTGATGCTGCAGGCTCTCTGAGATCCATGTTTTTGCATATTCTTCGGCAGGGTAGATAGTACCAGACTGGCTTATGGGCTGCCGCAGCTTACCATATCTGGTTATCACGGAATCTTCTCATCTTTACTGATGAATCTATACCTTCTTTTAGGGTTGTTCGGAAAGCCAGGCTTTTATCGGTCGATTTCTCTCCTCGCCATAATGCTCATGTGATTGGCAGCCTTGGCCACTGGGGATCCCCTGCTGCTTCGGCAGCGGACCGGCATACGGTCTTCATCTCTTGGGAGCCCTCCCCTCCAGGGTTTGTCAAACTTAACTTTGACGGGAGTGTTCGAGGTAGGCTTGCTGGTTCTGCTTTTGTCATTCGTAGGCCTGCTAGTGATCTGTTGGCGGCTGATGGCTTTGGAAGTCTTGACTCTTCGGTCCCTTTGGCTGAACTTTATGCAGCTTGGGCCGAGATTCTTTATGCTATTAGGACCCTTCACGCTCTTAACCTGATTATTGAGGGCGATTCTCTTACAGTTATCCGATGGATTCAGAAGGATAGCTTCTTTCAAGCTCCTATCAACCCCATGATCCTCTTTCAAGCTCCTATCAACCCCCTGATCCTTGATATCTGGGATACTTTGCGGAATGTTGACAATGTTCAAATCCGTCATGTCTATCGAGAAGCCAACTCTGCAGCGGATTGGATAGGGATGGCGGTGGCACATCATGGTGGTTATAGGATTTGGTCATAGGGTGACTCCTGTCCTTCTGTCCTTAATCAAATATTGTATTCTGATCTATTTAGACTGACTCGCACTAGAGTGGTGTGATCGTCCGTTTGTACCCAAAAAAAAAGATGGTCAAAGAGAGCTAGCGACGGCGGACCATTTGTGGCGGAATGGAAGGCGGCGAGGAATGGTGGAAAGTATTTTCCAACAGTTTACCATAAGCTCTTCCATCCATAACTGTATCAAAACCAACAAAAGAAGTATCCATAAAATTCTTGATCTTAAATAATAATAATTGATACAAAAGGGAAAAGACATCAGTCAAACTTCTCGATATCTTTAGCAAAGAAAAAAAGGTCAATATTATCTTCCTTTGGACCGACTCCCTGAAATGACACCGGCCACAAACTGAGGCAAGGAACTTCATCCAATTGCAGTTTGCAAGGAAACTGGCTGACTACCTCCAGCACTTTAGGCGATGCGCCAGTTGACAAGTGAGCTTGAATCCCATAAAAAGATTCAGGAAGTCTTCCAGTCCTAAGGACCTCGAAACCACCTCTGAGAATAGAAAGAATAGAGGATATAAATTATTAGACATCAGTAAAGTTCAGTTAATTATGAGAAACAAATTTAAACTGTTGAATAAGCAATCTGGAATAAAAAGTCTGGAGAGAGATATCATACTGCCATATATATTTGTGTTCTGGGATTACTGAAGCTTTAAATGGATTTCCAAGTAGTAGACAAGATTCATCAGGCAAAATTTTCATTGAAGGGTTTGCATTTGAACCATCAGAATTGGTTAGAATAGCATTGGAATCACATTCTTTAGGAAGACAAGGCTTCAACCGGATGTTCTACTTTCTGCATCTCAGTCACAGGTTCTCCTCTTCCAAAATCAGCATCGGAGCTTCCCCAAATAACTTGTCCATCAGGTGTCCCTTCCAAAGGCAAGCTCTTCAGACCATTTGAATTTGACTGGAAATCTTTGGAAGCTGCTTCACAGCACACCTCAGTACTTGGAACTGAACATTCAGACTGGTCCGGCAATTTATATCCCTTCTGTGTCCTTGTTTTTGCAGCTTCAATTGCATCTTTCCACTTAGTGCTTTTATTGCTGCTCTCACTTAAACTTTGGTCAGCAGAAGGTTTAGGAGAAGATTTATTACTGCCCTCCCTTAAACTTTGGTCAGCAGAAGGTTTAAGAGCAGATATACGAAGTTTGTCAATTGGGCAGAACTGTGTTGCATGACCTGCTTCATTACATCTATGACAACGTAAAACTCGACTGCCACTCAAAGAGACCTGCCTTGAACTACTAGAATGGGTAGAATCCTTGATCTTATCTTCTCTAGGGGAGGATTCTCGAACCTGAGTCACATTGCGTTGCAGAACCAAGTCAGCATCACTGCGTAATCTATCAATAGCAGTGGGGTTTGCAGGAGAACCTTCATAGGGACAACCTGGCATGGCCTTTGATTCTCAGAATTGCAAGCTTCATATCTTTTAATTGTATTTGATGTCTGCTTCTTCACTTCGCTATGCCCTATCATAACAGCAAAATAGGCACAAAAATAATTAATATTTAAACAGAATCATAATGTGGCCAAATAAAAGGAAATGCCTGTTATGAGTCCCCTAAAGAGATGATACTTACCTAAATCCTTTGCATTTCCAAATCCTTTCTTGGTGCTGAGTATGTCTGGTTCAGACTTGGTACTTAAATTTCCATTATGCTGGGAAGTCTTCAGATCCACCTTTGGAACAGATGTGCCAGCTGATGGTGATGAACTGACAACAGGACAATCTAGAACAAAAGAATTCTTCCTTTCCATCATATTCCTTTTTTTCACTGGTTTCCAACCTCTAGGTTCATCAGCTCGAGGTGAATTAAGTGACTGTGTTTTATTTACTGATTCAAAACTGGAACGGCCTGAGCTCATGGTTTTAAATGATGGAGATTTAGTCATCATTTGACTACTCCATCCTTCCTACAATTGCTGGAAACAGATCCTCTCATATTTTTTTCCTTCTGAGGTAAATTATTGATCAACTGTCTGACTTTTAGCTGCATGTTTGAGTTGTTAAATGAAAGCTGCTTTGAAAGATGCCCTGCGAAAAGGAAATACATATAAATTGGAAAACCTTACTGCTCTACAGAGGTGGAGCATGATTCAACTGAAAATCACCTGTGCATATTATGCAAAAAATACAAATGCCTGCAAATTGAATTTACCTCGAGATGAATGAAGTTGCGCCGGAATCTTTGATGTGTTAGAGCTTGACATGTGTGAGCAGGAGATGGCCTGGGAACTATTTGCTGACTGACCTTTGGGGGATGGAGCCAGACTGGTTTTCTTCACCTTTCCCATATCCAGGCTCTTAAATGCACTTTCTTGAAACAAGACATCATTTCTCCTTCGACTGGATGTTCCTACAGACCCACCAGCCATTTCAGAATTCTTTTTGCTGTTCAATGAAGTAACCTCCTGTCTGTCTGCATGCATCTTGCCTGATTTTTGTGGGCTTTGCATTCCTTTAGTAGATCCTCTCACTTCTGTATCAATAGCTTCAACATCCAACTTAGGCAAATTTTTAGGGTTGAAATTTGTTCCAAAATTCTGACAGTTTTCTTTCAAATTGCCAGTTTTTGATGTTCCAGAAATTGAATCAGATTTATCCACTTTCTTTTCAGCATCCTCCTTGAGTTGGCATTCTTCACAAAACCATTCACCTTCTGGAATTTTCTCCAGCTTAATTCGCATGCAGTAACTGGTCAATGGTGAACAATTTTCAAGCATCAGCCTCAAACATAAATCATATCAAGATATAAATTAATTAGGACACCGTATAGCTCAAAATTGATGAGGGCTTACGTGTGCTCTGCACCATCACTGCATATACTACATATAGCTAGAAGTTCTTCCACACCTGCATCCCCACATATATCGCATACCTTTACCTGAAATTAATGGCATAAAATATGTCACAGGGGAATGTTTCCACACAAGAAAAGCCAAGAAATATAACACAGCCGTCTAAGTAATTCAGTTCCATCATTTCATCAGAATGAAATATGTCATAAAACTTTAACCAGACATTAAGTATCAAATATCAATCGTGGCTGTTAGAAAAGCAAGACAAAAATGTGAAAGATGCCTAACTTTCAAAGCAAAAGCTGTCATGTACATCCTCAGCTACATAAAATTACTGACAGTTAAACAGTTGAGAATAACATTAGATGATAATCATATAAGCACGACTACACAAAAGCCAGACATAAGCACCTCCACTAATGGCAGCTATACAAAAGAGTTATTACAAGAAAACCTTCACACAACGATTTGAGGTCAGTTCAAGCAAGAAAGCAAAGAAAGACATATGTTCATTTTTAACTTCCCTTGCTCCATTGATAAAGAGTAAGATATACAAATAACTTTCTGGATCAGCGAGAGATGATTCATTATTAACAAAAGAGTAATTACATGGTCATTAGATAGACCCATCACTGATGGAATCTTATTCACGTAAGAGGCATCATGCGCACCATAAACATAGAAAATGCAATTGTTGCATCTTAATCTGATCTGACAAGCAAAAATTCATCACTAAACCAACAATATGCATGCTTAAATCTCAAATTCTTTTCGGTAAGGGTGGAAAAGCCAGCACTAGTTGATCCAGAATTCACATAAATGTATTACCCTCCAGCGTATATGATAACAAATCCAATCATACGAAAGTACCAAACATTTAGGTTAGTACACAAATGCTAGCCATCAACTGTCCTGCCAACAATAAGACTGAATATTTGCAATTGTAATGCTACTTAAAGAGCCAACGGACCAACCATTGTGATTATTAAACCTTGCAGCTCCCTGTTTCAGCACCTTCAGGAAATCATTGTCATTGAGGATGAGACTAGGTCTTGTTGTCTATCAAATGATTCATTCAACAGCAATCACAAAAATCGTAGTTTGGTCGCAAAGCAAATCATATTTTTGAGCTGAAATTAAGCAAAGTTGTAGGTACAGCAGGCCGAAACCAATGGTCCACTGATCAAATTAATCAATGTATTCGTAAAGCAGGGTGAAGGGACATAGTTCTTAATTAGTTTAATCATTTTTCTATCACTGAAAAGCATAAGCTTAGCAGTTGCAACTGATCTGTACCACTAGTCTTCTAAAATATTTAACTGAAATTATGAAAAGCTATTCAAAATAGACTGGCTTCTATTATGTTTCACATCCTAATTTCATTCAGATTATGTTGGTCCTTTAGTGTTCTATATATGAACCAATCATGGTTGCAAAATGACAATTGTTCTTAATCCTTAATGGTGAATTGGATCCATATTTTCTTTGCAGACCACAACAAATGCTACATTTCATGTCTTTCTTCCTTTGCCTTCCTTAGTTTCAAAGGAACAACAGAATTTCCATAAACCTCCCATTGACCTTTTGCACACATAACTCCACTCCCCTAGAAATTATCTCTACAGTTGGGAAAAGCAACCAAATCAAATCCTATTGTCCCAACTCCCAAGATTCTTAATTGCATAACTAGCAAGAAGGTACAAAGAGTAAATATTTGATCCCCACCCTTTATTTTACCAGTGAGTACGGAGCAACACTTTGATCTACATATCTGATATTTATCTGCACAATTCTAAAATGGTCTGAATTATAAGCAATTGCTCAAGGAACTGTTATCATATTTAACAATACGATATCAAGAGTGAACATTTGCCATTTAGATTTCTTTCAATCCCATCCCTTCTATTTTACCAGTAAATACTTAAGAACACTATAGCAGAACTGGGCTCTCAATAAACTTGCACGACCCAAGAGGAGAGGGAATGTGATGCCCCTTCCAAGAAAGCATAACAAGTTTGTGTTATCAGAACTCATTGGTAAAAACCATGATTTAGAAGTTTTGGAGGCATTCTTCCAACTTCCATGATGCATATCAGAAGCTCTTTCTTCTTCTTCTTCTTTATTTTGGCCAAAGCAGGGAGTATGACCCATGCTGATTCAGTCTTCCATAAGTGCATCCCACAACAATAGCCTGAACAGGTAAAGCTAGCTGAGGACTATCAATATCATTCCATACAAGTCTCTCTAAATGGCGTTGCCTGCTGGCCAGTTGGCCATCTGGTTCCCTTTCTGATATTAGAAGCTTTTTTTACATCATATTACTATGGTTTGATCTTATTTTACAGACCAAGCTGAAATGTCGGTCTAGATTTGGTTTGTAATGTCTAAATTGTAACCAGTGATAAATTTGACTTAAATAGATAACCACAAATTTTGGCACCATGGTATGGTTATCAGAGTTATGGTTTGGAGTGAAGAAATGTGATTTTTTGAGAATTTGGCTCGATAACATGTTCTTTTGACTCGTCAAAGATATATTACTACTGTTGTTTATTAAGATTTTCAATTAGTTGAATCTCAAAGTCTCATGTTCTTTTACAGCTGAGAATGGTAAGATCCACCGATGGGCTTGTACTAGTCATTTGCAGGTACAAATGCTGGTATCATGAAAGTCGGTGGCTATAAGCTGTCAGCGTTAGAGATTGAAGCAGTGCTTTTAGAGGCAAGTATCGTCACATCAGTCTCCAGTTTGACATTTGATCATCATGACATGCCTTGCATTCCTTTGTCACAATTTGTGTGATATATGCTAACTCCTCCGTAATTTACTTGCAAAAACTCTATTATCATTACAGTTGTTATATGTCTATGAATATAGCCATCTTGGCTTCTAGTGTCGTCAAATCTAACTGAATGCTTTCATGCTATACCTTAGAAATCAAACCCAGTTTTCCTGGAAGAGATTCTTTTTTCAATTAGATTTAAAAATGAACATTATTATGTTATTTTGCAAGCTCAGGCATGCAGATCAGTGTATGGTGGTTGAGATGAATGCCAATTTTAACAAAATGCATTATCAGATAAATTTTTCTTGCTTATTCTAGCAATATACTTGAAGCACATTCAATTGCAATGAAAAAAAAAAAAGAACACTTTTGAATTGACAATACTATCAACTACTTGTGGATAGATAACAAAATAATTGGGTCGTGAAACTGGCAGAGTTATTGCTTGGGCAGATCCTTTTATTTAAAATACAGCGACTTGACTCAATTATGATCTTTCTGTGCAGCATGAAGTTGTCTCAGAGTGTTGTGTTCTGGGCTTAACTGACAAAGACTATGGTGAAGTTGTATGTGCTATAGTTGTGCCTCGGTTAGATGCAAAGAGAAAGTCAGAACAAGAACTGAAACCAGCCATTAGCTTGGAAGAATTGCAGAATTGGTCCAAGGAGAAACTAGCTCCATATAAGGTTATTCTTCAGAACATTTCTCTTATTGATTGGCATATCTCTTTGATTTTGCACTTTTGTTTAGTGCTATGTGGTACATTATCCTTTGCATGTATAAAATCCATTTCCTATTAGTGAATGTTTAATAACAATTTTCAGATTCCAACAAAATTGTTCTTATGGGATTCCCTTCCTCGAAATGCCATGGGAAAGGTGAGATTTTTTTTTTGCTCAGATTCTTAATTTCAGTATCTACATATCAATTTTCCTTGCTATACAACTCAATGGATTTCCTATTTCAGGTGAACAAAAAGGAGCTGAAAAAATTACTAGAAGGACAATGATGATCTTTCTAGAGTCAGTCTTGAGGGCACAATTTTGGCCAGATAGGCTTGTAAGAGAAATTTAACTATAATTATAGTCAAATAATTAACTGCCTATGCTCTTAGGTTAGTTTGATAGGAAAATCATTATTTTTATGGTGGTAATTTATTAACTGTGCCCTTTTTTATTTTTTGTATTAGCTTCGTTTTAGTGTATGCAAGGAGCACATCACTTGGTGCAAGTAGTTTCTGTTATTGGTAAAATACTTGCAGAAGGCATTTTAGCTGCTCAAATATCCATGTGTTGCTTATCATTTATAATGTCCTGCTATTTGTTGCTCTCTTGTTAGCAATTTGTTGCACAAAAAGATTTTTGAGGGAGTTAAGGTCTAGCACGCGCGTGTGAGAGAGAGAGAGAGAGAGAGAGAGAGAGACTATAAAGTGCTTGTCCAGAACATTAGTACATTTAGACGCTCAAGAGTGATGTTTTTTGAACCATGAAGACAACTTGCAACTGGTGAAGTAGATCATACTTGGGTGTCACAGATTCTTGCTCTAGCAAACGCTAGGAGGATGGTTTTGCATGTCTTGCTTAAATATTAAACATGGGCAGGGAAAGCCTGAGAAACAAACAACAATCAAGGATAAGATTAAGCATTTGGGAAACAAAGCAGTGAGCCAAATTGGCATGCATCATTGGTTACTCTGTTTAAGATTTTATCCACTTTATACTGACTTAAATCGTTGCAAAAAGCCAGCATGAAACTCAATTTACATCTTAGGCATAAGGGTAGTTGTTAAAGCTCCTTATTTAACTTGTTAAGGCTCGATAAGCTACTTAAAAATATTCTTCTTACCTCCATATATTTATTGCATGATTGGAAGTCGGACATGATTTTACCTGGGATTTTCAACGTAGGGATCAGTAAGTTTATGTTACGAACTGAGAACAGCTGGCTGGTGAATTTACGTCATGTAGGTACATGGAAACATACAAATATGGCATAAGGCCTTACTATGGGCTTGGGAAAGAAATTATTTCAACATAAATTAAGCTAAAGCTGGTACAAATCGGCTTCACATAAAGTATTCCTCAAGTTTTTAAGGACATAGTGGCAGTCATGCTAACAGATGAATTTAAGAGTTACAAATGAGGTCAAAGCTGATTTAAATATATATAAAAAAAAGAGTTACTTGAAAGTCTTCACATAAAAGAGTTACCATTCAATACCTTAACTTTCACGCTAACAGAAAAAGAAAAAAGATAGGAAAACCCAACAAAAATAATTGAAAGTATCTACAGTCCCCCCCCCCCCCATTGACGAAGCAGCAGCAGGGAGGAGACTACTTGTGCAAAAAATGCAACCAGGAATTGAGGATGCATGGGTGGTTCAGTGCACAACGAGCACTGCAGCTCCTTATAAAGCCATTAGATTAGAAGATATAGCTACCAGAGAGCTTGGCTCATAGCCATGCACCCTAAAGCGATAGATGCACGTATGATCTGAACTCCCATGGTTGGAGGTGAAGTCTAGTCGCACCTTGTTGACCACCACACCCAACTCATGAGCTGTCTCGACATTGAAGGTCTGCGCATTGCTCTTCTCCAGGTCGTAAGAGAACTCACTCAAGTGGTATACCTTGGCTTGGCTGGATGGGTCATCATCATCGTCTGATTCAAACCAAGCAGAGACCCGACAATCCTTGGGGGCACTGCTCCTGTCATAAGACACGCTCTGCGCACATACCACATAAAAAGAGGCATCAGCGCAATTAGGCATTATATGAATTAATAGGAAAGAAACAGTTAAAAGAAACAAGTGCTAAGTTCCAAATGCCTCAAAATATAGCTATAAAGGAAAAATGAAAAGAACAATTGGAACAAAAACTTACCTTAGATACATGCTCCAGTGTGACAGCCTTAGGTATAATCCCTGTTCTGAGCCTAATCTCAACAAACCCACTGCTTCCTTGCAAGGGAAAACATTGGCCAGGCTCCCCATAACTTGGCTCCAGCATTTTGTGAGCACTAGGGTGAATTCCATTTCCAATTATAAAAGCACGAAGCCAACTGTTCACTCGCTGAAAACCATGAGGCTTTGAATGACTGACCACCCTGGCCCCACCAGAAGCTAAAGCATAATCAACCCTTCCAAGTCCATCGGCTGCATGCCTTTCAATCTCTTTCTTAACAAGATCCCTAGTAAAAGACATAATTTGGTCCAAATGAACATCACTATCACTACCATCTAGTTTTTTAGCAAGCTCATCTCGAAATATTTTAAATTCTTCCTTTGAAAGCAGACCCATGTCCTTGAATTCAGTCAAAGACTTATCTAAACCATCAGTCTTAACTTCTAACTTCTTCAACTTCTTCTCCAACATTGCTACTTTCTTTTCAATTTGCTTTCTAAGTTCCCTTGCTTGGGATCCATCAGTCTTAACTTCCAACTTCTTCAACTCCTTCTCCAACATTGCTACTTTCTCTTCAATTTGCTTTCTAAGTTCCCTTGCTTGGGATCCATCAGTCTTAACTTTCAACTTCTTCAACTCCTTCTCCAACATTGCTACTTTCTCTTCAATTTGCTTTATAAGTTCTTGGGATCCATCAGTCTTAACTTTTAACTTCTTCAGCTCCTTCTCCAACATTGCTACTTTCTCTTCAATTTGCTTTCTAAGTTCCCTTGCCATGATCCCCAGCTCATTTCCAATTTTTCGATCTATGGCTGCTACCTGAACTTGCAACATGTTAGCTATTTTCTTTAAAGATGCCTCAATTTCAGAAACCTGACCCTCATAATCCAAAGCAAGAAATGGTGAGTTAGTATTGTCTCCAATCCTACCAGCCAATCTCCAAACTGTCTGCCCCAGCCAAAAAAGAGCTACTAGAAGCAGACAATTCTTGGTTAGAATGCTAAGAACAGTTTGCCACTTTGCTTTTCGCTGCTTCGGAATAGCTCTTTTATGCCGTGGTGAAATGGTGGAGGAAGCACATAATACTTTCTTCAGCCGTGACAAGTCTTTAGATCTCTCAACAACAGATTCTTCCCTATTTGTATGGCTTAGATCCTTTCCATTAACAATCATCTTATCCTCATTAACTCCTCCTTCAGTAAGCACATAAAGCCTTGATTTCTTCTCTTCAACTGCCACTATTCTTCTCCTAGCATTTGGCTTTGAGTTTGAATCCAATGTCAAAGATGCATTATTATTGGTAGCAGGATTTGCTTCCATTGCAGCAATGTGGAAGCAGACACAAGAAGTAATCTAGAAAGATGGAAAAATAAATAAAGATTTTAATAAAGATTTTGAGGAAAAAAGACTGAATATCTCTCATAGCTAAAGCTAAAGAAGCAATGAATTAAATTGAAGGGAAAAAGAAATAACTAATAGATTCAATCATCCATAAAACTAAAATATATGCATTTCTTAAGAAAAACAAATTTGCAACAAAAACTCCTTTAGAAAAAGGTCAATCAACCAATAAACAAAAAAATTATAAAAATTAATTAAAATTGATGATATAGCAAGACAAAAAAAAAATTAATATTATATTTTTAGTATTTTTATGCTCTTTAAAACTAAGAAGAAGGTTTTATCGAATAAGATAACTAGAAAGGAATGAAATTTTTATAAGACAATCAAAAAAATAAAAAAGTATGCATGTGAAACAATCCTAAAATTACCGACCATTATTAAAGGTTCCGTCAACCAAGTCTTCAAGATTGACCATCAAATCAACAGGGGTTGTTACCTAGAATCCACGGGTTCAAAGACTCATAATTCAATATATATATATTCTTCGTTCACTGTAATCATTCAGCTATTTCAGTTTCAAACAAATACAAACAAAATATTAAAGGCTCATGAGCGACGTGAATATTGAAATTAGTAAATATGAGACACTTCTTGATTCAGGGATCTCAAGTTAAATGTCATTATATTTTTTTATATACATTAAATCATCTCTCAATAAAAATGTACTGCAGTGCTGGTTTTTATAAGTCTAGATACATTATCCATTTAAGCTTAAAACGAACTACTTGAAGAAGAACGGATTGATTTTAAAAAAAATTGCAGAAAAGAGCAAACATAGAAATACAATCCTTCTTAAAACACAGCAGAATGGATTGATTAAAAAAAATTGCAGAAAAAAAAAGCTAAGCGGAGAAACACGGACCGATCAATCGCACAGGCTTGGGCAAAGGCTCCGCGAGGTCACAGGCTTGGTCGCTGAGGAGATCAAGCGCCAAGGGTACGGTGTGAAGATCGATCGCACAGGTCGCCGAGATCAAGCGCCAAGGCGAGAGGGGTTTGGATTTGTTTTGGGAGGGAGGGGAAGGCAACGCGGAAGAATTTATAGGAGGAGGGCCGCCGATTCCTTCGTTTCCGAGTTCTAAAGGGATTGCGTTTTTTCCTTTTTTTTTTTTTTTAATCTCCGCCAACGTGGGTGCTATCCGAATAGTCTCTCCGTCTCGTGAGCTGTAGTTTATACCGATTCCTTCTTCGTTTCCGAGTTCGCTTTTTCCTTTTTTATAGCAAGCGTAATTTGTAGGAGTGGGCCGCCGATTCCTTCGTTTCAGGGATTGCGTTTTCCTTTTTATAGAAGGGATGCCCACGCGTGTAGCCTGGGTCCCGCGAGCTCAATCGCTCTTGTGCTGGTTGTCCGAGCGTTGTTACATGACGCGTCCGGTCTTTTATTATATTTATCCCTCCGCCCGATAGCAGTCTCTCCGTCTCCCATTAGGATTAAGATTACTGTATTAATTTATAATATATAATTAATATATATTATATATAATAATATATAAATATGTAAAAAAAGGGTATATTTTTATATAGATGTTTGCATTCACATATATAGAAGCGTAGTGACTTTCCTTTTAAAGTTCCTTTAGTCTCTTCTTAATTTATTAAATGCCTCTTAACCTTAATAAAATCTTTTCTTTTTCTTTCTTATTCTTTGTGGAAGCCCGCTTAAGGAATACTTATTAATAAACCCATCTTGCACATGCCCTTGAAGTAATGAATCAATAATGGTTTGTTCCTTGTTTATAAATGCTCCAAGAAGCTTTCCTTTTAATTATTTTTAAAGATATCTTTTTCTAATATTAATATCAGGAGGGTCGCCTCTCAAGCACCGAAAGTAGTAGTTAGCCGCCAAGGAGGTGCCACGGATCTCTCATGGCCATAAGGTTGGGTTCTTTTATTTTTAAGGATCTCTAACCCTTTGTATGTAGATCTTCGCACAATCTTTAGGGGTCTCGCACTCTTCACAAAAATCTAGACAAGCAACAATAACAAAATATTAATCTAAAATTATTTAATTATTTTTTATCTTATTTAATTTAAAATTATATTTTAATTACAACTAATTATTTTTTTAATATAATTTTTAATTTATATTTTTTCTATATATACCATACCATTTATTTACATTGATGTATTTATAGGTTTACATTAAAAAAAATTAGATTTACATTACATTTATCTCTATATTTTTACAATAACTTTATTTTTTCTTCAATTAAAATATATTTATCTTAACTTTCTTATTTTAACTATATTTATTTTATATATGATTTTTAATTATCAATATTTTCTATCTACATCTAAAGGGAGAAGAGAAAAGAAATTAACCAAAAAAAGGGTTTATCACGTATAGCCACCCAACTCTTCTATTGATATATTAATGCTATTTAATAATAATAATAATAATAATTGTAGGCTTTATTCATACACGTTCCCATTTCTGAACTTTACCCAGCGAATATGATTAAAAGCAAAGTTTTACAAATTCAACCCAAACAAAAGAAATAAATATTTTCTTTCCATGCATGATGAATTGCTTTCAAGAATTATTATTTTTTTATTTTTTATTTTTTTCATGCCCATGTTTCAAATAGAGTTAATTAAAGTTTCATTATAAACTATTAATGATAATTGTAATTATTTTTTAGATAGAAAAGGAATTGGAAGGGGAAAAGAGAGAGAGAGAGTGGCATGGAACGAACCAAGAGGATGCCTATAGAGTAAAAATTGTATATGTTCCGGCTTGGTTTCCTCACTCCCTATTTTTCTCTCCACTTTACTATATTATTTATTGATGAATATCCTCTACTCTACTATGCTCTAGTCAGGATAAAATTGATATTTAAATTATAAATAATTATATTTTTTTAATTATTTCTCTCAACTGTTAAAAAAAATTTCCGTTTGAGTCCCGATAGGAGTCAACAAAAAGATTAAAAAAAATACACATCGAGCTTATGGTTACAGGCCGACCCTAGATAACTTCTCGGTCCTGTGTCCGAGCTGCCCCACTCTGCCCAGCCCAACTATATTTAGATACAGATGGTTTTACAGCTCAGATGAAAAGGATTTTTTCCAACCAAAACAAAAAAACTTTAATTACTTTCCAATACGTTTAATTCCATCATATGACGAAGTGGATTAAAATCGAAAGAAAGAAAGAAAGAAAACGAAACGTATAAAATATTATTATATTTTCTTTCCACTCAAGGGAGAGATGCATGGATGTGTTTAGATGTGGCATGATATTTAAGCTAGTAAATATAATCACGAAACTCCTTCCCAAATAATGAGCAGTGCAAGTATTCCATAAATTTAGTTACAGGATTCATTCATTGAAGCTGTGGATGAATTGATATCTAATAATATTATATTATTATTATATTATTACATTAATGATGATATACTTGCTAGTAATATATTATAATATAATTATTAATTAATATTAAAAATAAAAATAATATATAAATAAATATTATAATATTATAATATTATTATTGTTGTTGCTGCTGCTGATGCTGTTGTTGTTATGTCATAAGAATCCTAGTATACTAAAGAATATAACATTATATTGTAATATTATTTTTTTTTATACTATATTATGATATTATTATAAGAAAATATATCATTTAGTCTAACATGATTTAAGTGGATTTTAGTATTACTATGATTAAGCATGACTAATATGAATTTTGAAGCTAATTACGACCTCTTAACATGTCCCTAATACTTGGAAGGATAATCGATACTCATTTATTGATCCTTTTCTACCATCCATCCCTTTGCGTTTAGTCCAAGAATATTTATTTTTATCACTTGATTTCAATAGCTATTCAATATTTAATCCTAATACTACATATACTTAAGCATATTTTGTGCGAAATATAAAAAAAAACTATGTTAAAAAAGCAAGATCCGTGTCTAAAACTTGGCTTAACTATATGCATGTTTAAACCAAAAAAAAAGTAAATGTATAATAATTAGATAAAAAATTATAATTAATTATCGAACCAATTGTTAAGCTCTCACACAACTAAGGAATAAATAAATAAATAAATAAATTTTCTAGATAGGAGGAGCTATATTTCTCTAGCCATATAAATTCTATCTTTCATTTCATAAAGCTATACCTTTTGCCATAGTTGTCAGACCCGGCCCAGACATTGACCCGGCCAAGGGCTCGGGTCACCGGGTCACTGGTTCAACCGTTGGGTCACTGGTTCAACCATCGATCAATTATATTAATATAAAAAATATTTATATTAATAAAAATTAATTTTTAATAAAAATTTAAGGTTAACATGATAATAAAACCCATGATCCGAACCGGTTCGGGTTGGATTGATCAGTTCATGGGTGAACCGGATGGGTTGACCGGGTTATTCTGGGTCACTTACACATTCGGTTTTATATTGAAACCGGACCGGCTTGGCCTTTGGGTCCTGGTTCAACCGGTCCAACCGGCCGGTTCGGTCCGGTTCTGACAACTATGCCTTTTGCACCTACAATCCTTTATGTTATCTACACCTTTGATATTTACAATTCATTATGATTTGTTACTAGTTATCCATTGTCATCTTCCATTACGGTTCTAATTATCCATCTTTTTTTACATATATTATTTCTCTATTGGTTTATAGCCTAAGATACTAATAGTACTGTAATCTTATTATGATAACCCCTTTATGAATTGCTACTAACCACTGTAATAGTTATAATGACTATTCTCTGTCAAAAATTTGCCTAGGCTATTGGTATTTAATATTAACAAAATTATTATATGATCAATAATTTATCATTTTTATATTATAGAATAATGATTAAAATAAAATAAAAATACTAAATATGCTCATTATGTCATTGTATAGCGTATTGATCCTGGCATCAAAGTTGATGATTGATTAAGCAACATATTGAGCTCCGACTAATATTACCTATACCTATGTACTACATTATTTTCATACTGTACATTGGATCAATGGTTTGAGTAGTAATCAAGCAAATAAGTAAATGGATCAAAGCATTACTTGAATGAAAAATTATAATTTTATCCATTAAAATTATTATTCAATAGATAAAAATATATTTTGATACTGTTGTGAGGAAGTATGTAGGTGGTATGGATTTTATACTATTTTGAAAGGGTGAACCATTAGTCTGATAAACCTTAAAACAGATAGTTCTCCCTATCTTTCTCTAAACATTGAAGTTTAAAAATAAATCTCCACTTAAATCAAGAGCTCAAAATGGACTAAGGACGATTGTTTTTGATTGTACATGGGTATTGGCCATAAATAAACAAAAATGAAAGGGCATATAAGGAGGTAGTATAAGAGGCTAAAAGCTTTGAAAGGGACTTTAAATGATACAATTGAAGGCTAGCTTCTAAAAAACAGTTAGAACCATAGCTAAACCTAAAAAACAGTTAGTACCATAGCTAAACCTAAAAAACAATGGTATTCTTGTAGTGCTTACTTTAAGGCTTCTGTTTATCCTGCATCTAAATCCATGCCGTTAGCTTCTACATCAGTATTTGCATCCATGGTATATCTATGCAATTCTTGATTCATGTCTATTTTGTCTGCACTCTGATCGCCATCTCCATCTCTAGTTTTCTTGGAAATAAGTTTCTCAAGATTAACAGTTTAACTTACTACTTGAATTCCTCTTAGTAATCTTGTAGGATGTCTAGCTCTGATGTGCTAGGTCTTTTCTTCCAAAAGTCACCTCTAAGAAGTTACTGGAATCGAAGAAAGACATTAGCATATCAGCTTTCCCAATAGCAGATCATTGAAGGAAAATACATCTTAATTTTTGTAAAGCATATCTAAGAAACTAAAATCTAAATAGAATAACATTTGATAACTAAAATGCATGGCATAAAATCAAAAGTAAAAAAATTAGAAACAACATAATATTGAAGATAATAGTTGATGGCCACTTTTTCTAGTTTCATGCTCCTTTAAGTCGGTTACCAAAGATTATTGATGATAAAAGTATGTCAAAATATCTTGGTCAGCAAGCCAAAGCCATAGACAAATATCCAAAAACAAGCCCCTAAATTTAATCAACTCCAATCATAAATTCAAGGCATGGCGAGCAATAAAGATTTTGAGGAAAGCATGGATGGCTCATAGATTTAATCAACTAAAGCTGCTAGTATTGAAATAATTTACAATTTAATTTACATTCTTACCTTAATTATTACCAAATACAAAATATCAATCAAGAAAGTGTATATGAACAATCCAATCAAGATAAAGAGACATCTCATAATGTCTATATATCCCCATTTTTCATGCAATATCCCGCTGTATTCTAAATTTCAATTAGGGCTTTATCGGATGCAATTTGTTTTCTCATGTATAAAGATATAATTTATTGGGTGTACATTTATTTAATTAATTAAATTGCTTAGAGTTCTTAAGTCCTCCCCCCCCTAACCACACACACACACACATTTTAAAATTTGTTAAATCAATAAATTGGATGAAGACTTGAAATCCCACCCCTTTATTTATAAAAACCATGTAATCCATTTATTTTATTTCAATTATCAACCATTGTTAATCAATGCTAGTTATTTTGCTTCAACTATGATGCTATCATAGCTCCCTCTATGTCGTATGCAAAAATTGATAATTATCTCATGACATTAATTATTATAAAATCAGAACATATTTTTGCTCTTCTTAATGCAACATGATGATCGGATTGTTGAGGATACACAACTTCTTTAAGGCAGATGCCATCTGACGGCATCCGCTTTCGGCTCCAACTCTTTGCTGATGCAAACTAAAATGTATAACAGACAGCAGTTGATGTTAAAAGAAAATAGTAGAACAAGAGAACCCAGATGTACAATGGACTTCATCATGTAACATATGTCAAGCTCTTGCCACTATATTTTCATCACTAGTCACAATCCCTTGGGAATTATTAAAATACGGTGTCGCTAGGGCTACAATGGAAAAGCGTATAGTAGTCACCACTCATATAACATATCCAGTGGAAATTTGCTCGAATATTTCTTTTGCAAAGTTGAACAAGAAAGCACCTTATTTTCCAAGAGAATTTACAAGCCACAAAAGAAGAAGAAAAGGATAAATTTCTATTGGTAGAGAGGGCACGCGCACGCATGCACACACACACAGAGAGAGAGAGAGAGAGAGAGAGAGAGAGAGAGCTTTTAAACAATATAGATTGGAAGCATAATTTGTTAATATTACATATGAAATTGTACATAATTAATCTGTACTAACAAATTGCTCTCTAGAAAATGCATTTCCACCGGACACAGCAGATCCTATCTGTGAAGAGCTGGCACCTCTTGACCTATGAATTTGCCAGAGTCTAAAAACATCTTGTGGGAGTGGCCGACTTTGTACCGTTATGCTCTCATCCTCTTGTTGTCCTGAGAATAAGTCCCACATTAAATAGAAGAACAGGTTGCAATGAAATGTTAAAAATGATCAATAAACAAGAGTGAAGATATGATTGAATGTGAAGATAGCCTACAATCCAACAAACACACTGGATTTCACATACAACAAGCCAACAACCTACAGTGACAAATGCCACATAAAATGTGTCCCACACCATAAAGTCTTTACATAGAACACATGTTACAGTAACATCTAGACTATAAAGAGGACATGTGCAACCACCATATAGGGTTCTATAAATAAGAAATGATCTAGCTAGGATTACATATAACCAAGAAAGACACTCCTTAAAAATTAATATACTCTTAATATTAATCAAATCAAACAAGTAAGAGTTGTTCAAGAGAATGAATAAACATAAGAACTCAATCTATAACTACATATTTCATGTATGAACTATGAAGCCGCTGCATCTGTAGTCTGAGGAAGAATGTCACTTTCCAAGGAGTTGATAGATAGCCATTTTGACTGAGAGGCTAAATAATAGAATCAACGATTTGAAGCATGGCAAAAAAGACCATCAAGCATTCCTAGAAAAATTTGGAAGTATATTCCCATGTGTAGAGCGACCTCCAACTAAAACCACTCAGTGACAGACCTTCAGATAGCTGCTACTAAGAACAGTAAACCCAAGTGTCCAGTCTACACATGAACTAGTTTTGACTGTTTGCTGGGCAATCTGGAAAGCAGAAACAACAAAATCTTCCTCATGCAAGATACTTACCACCTTTGCATGGTAGTAGTCATGTTTAATGTTTAGACTGTATGAACGCTTCAGAAGTTGGCTGGCACTCCAATCTCCTTGTAACCTATACCACTAAGTAATCTTCTTTTCTCATGCGTTTCTTCTTTTTCTTCATTTTCTCTTCAGCCTTTGAACCTACCAATTATTCCTTGATTCATCACCATAATGAAGGAGGTGGAACTCTCTAAGTTCCACTTTTTTCACACAAAAAAAGAAAACAAAATATAGAGTAAGGCAATGTGCAGCTGCACATTTGCCCAAGATATCAAATAGCAATCCCCCAGCATAGTCTGATGATCAAAAGTTCTTCATGATAGATTTGTATCCATTTTCATCGAAACAATATAATATGGACATGGTTATCAAATGGATAACAATTACCCATGTTGCTTCTCAAACGAATAGATATCAGTAAGTTTTGTTTTAAAACAAATATGCATACAAAATGTATATTGGCAATTTTATAATTCATTTAGATGATCACATCTACAAACTAGATCTTTAGATTATTTATATTTTCTCTAAAAATATCCAGATACAAACCAGATATTCAATAAATTTACATTATGTCAAAAACCGGATGAGTTTAACAAATAAGATTATCAAAAAATTAGTCAATGAACAACATAAAGTTAAGCATATGACCAGAATTAAAATCAAGGAGCCAATGTGGCCATGTAGGTAAAAAAATTTCCAGAATTAAGAGATGGATTTGCTAGTCAAACTCAACAGCATTCCAAATAGTTTTCTTTGTTCACTTTCACAGACCGAAAGGACATGGTTTTTTGAATGTTGATATTTTTGATTTTTCAGAAGTCTTGATATTTTTTGCATTCTTCCCAATACTTGGTTCACACTTTCATAAATAAAATCAAAATTAAACTTAAACAACTCAACTCAACTCAACTCATCTAAGCCTTTTTTCAACTACATGGGGTCAGCTACATGAATTTGCTTCTGCTTTATTCAGGACTAAGTTGACATTCAAATTACAAATAGTTATACCTTTTTTAATTATTTCTATCTATGTTAGTTTAGGCCTACCTCTACCTCTATCCTTATCATGGATTGCTAAAAAATCACTCTTTTTAACCGGAGCATCTAAAGGTCTTCGCTGTATATGTCCAACAACCGTAATCAATTTTCTTTCATTTAATCTTCAATTGGGGCTACTCCTACCATTTCTCTTATATATTTATTTTTACTTCTATCTTTTAAAGTTTTATCATATATCCAAAATTAAACTTAAACAAAGATTATCAAAAAAAAACCCAGTCACTTAATAAACAATAGAGTTAAGCATATGACCAGAATTAAACTCAAAACCTGTGTGCCCATGGAGGCAAAAGATTCTAGCTATTAAGTGCGGGACTTGCTGGTCAAATTCAATAGGATTTGAAACAGGTTTGTTAGTTCACTTTCACATACTGGAAGAATTTTTTTTTTTCATTTTGACATGCTTTTCCTAGAGTCCTTTTTTACTTTCTTCCTCACCATGCTCGGTTCACAAGTGGCTAATGTCCATTAAACCTGTCATCTACTTGAACAAATTGAACCAATGGATTGATTTGAACAATCAAAAATACAATGCTCCAATTAACTGAATTGGTTTTTCCTTCAAACTAATGTAGATTAGAAATAGTCCATCTTTAGAGTACCAAAGAAAGGTTTGGAGAAGACGAATGAGGAGTTGGTTTAGATTAGAAATATATCACGCAAAGCAAACATATGTACCAATTTATAATAAGAGGAGGGGATGGTTTGGAGGAACATACTGTCAAGATCTTTTCTTTTCCCAAACTATCCCTCTCTAGGGAGTCTATGAGATGATCCACTAGGGTTCAAATGTGTCTTGCTAGAGCCTAAAAGATCACGCATGCTGGGAGCTTGACCTGTTGGGATTTGCTGAGAAGTTGATTTACCATGTTGTTCAGTTGGTGTGGTGTTTTGGAGAAAAATAAATATACCACATCAACATCTAGTGAAGGACTGTCAATTTATCAAAAAGTTAGAGATGAATGAGCTTACATATAACACGTTAAATTTTCAAGTAAAAAAGATGCACACTGTGTTGGGAATTGTATCCTAAAGCCAATCATTTGATGATTGAGCTAATGTAAATAGCATATAAATTGATATATTAATAAAAGTTATTTAGCAGTTTATTCATTACAAGAATATCTTCTTAATACTCCTGATAGTAATGAAGCCCTTAGGATCTTCTTTTACGATAAAGAGGATTTATCTTTGAAGGTCCTCAAAAGAGTTCACGACCAGATGATATACTTGTTGGGTTACGGAATGAAAAATCCCAATCTAATTGGAATAAAATTGCAGAGAAACAAAATAAATTTATAACCCACCAAGAATCACATGCGTTTCATAAAAACCGAAAGAAGGATAAACAAAATATTACCTTTTGTTATTACCTTTTGTTAATACCTTTTAATCAGTATGTAATCCTTCTGTTCTTGTGTTGGGTTTTCTCGGATCTTCAAAGGTGCTGCCTTTCAGAAAGACGATCACCCTCTACAAGTATCCACACACGAACGGACACCAAAATGGTTTTGAATGCTAGTTCAACCATTCCATTTTTCACAAAAATGAACCCACGTTTTCAACTCTCTGTTTTTCCATCTTTAAGGCAAAAGATATGACGCTTCAAAAGTCCCAATCGACGTGACCTTTCAAATGCCTCAATCGACGTTACCTTTCAAATGCCCCACAGACTCTAAAACATATATATCAAACATATATACAAGCCTGCTAGGAATTTTGGTTAACTAAGATTTTAATTGATATTTATTTAAAACTCCTTTTAAATAATAACAATTTAAATCCTTTCCTTACAAAATAAGGAATATATATTTTTAACCAAAAAAAACTTTATGGATTATTTCCTTATCCAATAAGAAAATGTAACAATTTAATTACTTGTCACAATTTAAATTATGAATTTAAATTTCTCAAAATTAAACTCGAATCTAAATGACAACTAATTATTATTTATAATTTAAAATAATCTCATCATTTTAAATTATATAGAGAGTAACAAATCGTAAACATTATTGTCCGTTCTTAGTGTGCGACCCTATAGGTTCAATTAATGTTGGCAGTAGGCCTAAATCATATTTTGAACCTACAAGTCATAAGCGGCCTCTAGCAAGATATTATGACTACCCAAGTTAAATGAAAAGCTCATGTTCCGAGACAACCTTAAAGTAGCTATTAACATAATCCTTTTGTCACATGATATCTTGATAGAATATAAGGCATGGATAAAGTCAATCTTATATCTCTCTATCTTTAATTTCTCGAAACCTAATTAGACTGACTAAACAAATGATATTGATCTCCATCAATTCATTTGAGCATGGCCATGTATTTCTCAGTCTCAATCATCGAGGGGCCCAGAGATATCTCTCTTATAATAAGAGGGACAAATTCCATCTTAATCACTCACATCTCACTACATGATTCTTATTATGTTCAATCATAATCTTTATAATCATCCGGTTAAAGACAACGTTTGATTATGTCAAAACATAATATTCCTCATGTTGAGAACTATGGTAATCTCAGGTCTAAGGATTTAATGACACAACTACTAGAGATTAACTTATGACTTTGATCCATGTATTAATCTCAAGGCGGGTCTTGTCCAATATTTGTTCTCAACAAATACATATAAATTTGATTTGTATCTCATACACTTATTTATCTCATGAATATCAATCAAATTTCATACTAATCTTAATTTATTGTTATTCCCACAACAATAACTGATTAGGGACATTTAGAATAATTCATAATATTATTCAAGGACATTATTATAATAAACATGCAAATTATGATAATAGTAAATGTTCATAAATATTCAAAATACCATGTCCATACAATAGGCCTATGACACTATTACTAACAATCTTCCACTTGCACTAGGCCCACTCATCAATGTATCTAATACCTATGAACCTAGCATGACGATCATGCTTTGCTTGTGGTAGAGGCTTAGTCAATGGATCAGCAACATTGTCATCTGTTGGAACTCTGCATATTTTTACGTCACCTCTCTCAATGATTTCTCGAATGAGATGATAACACCTAAGAATGTGTTTGGATCGCTGATGTGACCTAGGTTCTTTTGCTTGTGCGATAGGACCATTATTGTCACAATAAACATCAACAGGATTTGTGATGCTAGGAACCACTCCAAGGTCAGTAATGAACTTCTTGATCCAAACTGCTTCCTTTGCTGCATCAGATGCTGCCATGTATTCAGCTTCAGTTGTAGAATCAGCAACAGTGCTTTGCTTCGAACTCTTCCAGCTAACAGCACCACCATTTAATCAAAACACATATCCTGACTGCGATCGGAAATCATCTTTGTCAGATTGAAAGCTTACATATATGTAACCACTTACAACTAGATCATCTTCCAATCGGCCATACACCAAGAACATATCTTTAGATCTTCTCAGATACTTAAGAATGTTCTTGACCGCCGTCCAGTGACTCTCACCGGGATCTGACTGGTATCTACTCGTTATGCTTAAAGCATAAGAGACATCTGGTCTAGTGCACAACATAGCATACATGATAGATCCTATTGCTGAAGCATAAGGAATCTTACTCATGCGCTCTCGCTCATCTTTTGTGTTAGGACACTGAGATTTACTGAGTGTAATACCATGAGACATAGGCAAGTATCCTCTCTTGGAATCTTGCATACTGAACCTTTTTAGTACTTTGTCTATGTAAGTACTTTGACTTAGACCAATCAGCCTCTTAGATCTATCTCTATAGATCTTTATCCCTAGGATATAGGCAGCTTCACCTAAGTCTTTCATTGAGAAACATTTCCCTAACCAAGACTTGACACTCTGCAAGGTAGGGATATCATTCCCAATGAGTAAAATGTCATCAACATATAGGACCAGAAATACAATGGCGCTCCCACTAACTTTCTTGTAAACACAAGGTTCATCTTCATTTTTGATAAATCCAAACTCTTTGACTGATTCATCAAAATGAAGATTCCAACTCCGAGAAGCCTGCTTCAAACCATAAATGGATCTTTGAAGCTTGCATACTTTACTAGAATTCTCAGGTTGTAAAAACCCTCAGGTTGTGTCATGTACACATCCTCAAGTAAGTTTTCATTAAGAAACGTTGTTTTAACATCCATTTGCCAAATCTCGTAGTCATAATATGCAGCAATGTCAATAAGAATTCTAATAGACTTAAGCATGGCTACAGGTGAAAAAGTTTCATCATAGTCTATACCATGAGTTTGTTTGAAACCTTTTGCAACTAGCCTTGCTTTGTAAGTATGCACTTTACCATCCATGTCAGTTTTCTTTTTGAAAACCCATTTGCACCCAATAGTCTTTGTACCTTCAGGTGGCTCAATCAAGGTCCATACCTGATTATCATACATGATTGGATTTCAGACTTCATGGCTTCTAACCATTTCTCAGAGTCTGGATCTAACATAGCCTCTTGATAGGTAGTAGGTTCATTTTGATCTACTAACAATATATCATGATTATCAGTCACAAGAAATCCATATCTCTCGGGCTCATGACGTATCCTATCAGATCTACGTAACTTTTGTGCTACAGGTGGTGTGTCAACAGTGGTTTGTTGACTTTGAGCATCCATAGGCGGTTCAATGTTATCTTGTGGTTCTCGAATCTCTTCGATTTGTACCTTGCTCCCACTGGTTCCTTTAGAAATAAATTTCCTTTCTAGAAAGACACCATTCCGAGCAACAAACACTTTGTTCTCAATGGGATTATAAAAGTAGTATCCTTTAGTCACTTTAGGATATCCCACAAAAAAACATTTATCAGACTTAGGTTCCAGCTTATTTGAAACTTGACATTTTACATAAGCTTCACAACCCCAAATCTTAAGAAAAGACAAACTGGGCTTCTTACCATTCCACATCTCATATGGCATCTTTTCAACCGCTTTGGTTGGAACTCGATTTAGTGTGAACGCAGCTGTGGCAAGTGCATAACCCCAAAAGGTAAGTGGAAGATCTGTTGGACTTATCATAGATCGAACCATATCTAATAAGGTTCGATTCCTTCTTTCAGACACACCATTCCATTGCGGTGTTCCAGGAGGAGTTAGCTGTGGAATGATTCCACAACTTCTAAGATGGTCATAAAAATCTTGGCTCAAATATTCTCTACCTCGATCAGATCGAAGTGCCTTGATTGTCTTGCCAAGTTGGTTTTGTACTTCATATTGAAAAGATTTAAACATTTCAAATGATTCAGATTTGTGTCTCATCAAGTAGACATAACCATATCTACTGAAGTCATCAGTAAATGTAATGAAGTACTTGTAACCTCCTATGGCTTCTGAACTTAATGGTCCACATACATCTGTATGTATTAGGCCCAATAATTCATTGGCCCTTTCACTGTGTCCAATAAAGGGATCCTTTGTTATCTTACCCAATAGACAAGATTCACATGTATCATATGATTCAAAATCAAATGAGTTCAAAAGTCCATCTTGATGGAGTTTTGATATGCGTTTCTCATTTATATGGCCAAGGCGACAATGCCAAAGATAGGTTGAATTTAAGTCATTGGACTTAACTTTCTTAGTAGTTATGTTATAGACAGAAGAATTGTTGGATTTTTGAAGATTCAAAACATAAAGACCATCTAGTAATTCGGCATTTGCATAGAACATGTCTTTATGATAAATGGAGCAATTATTATTCTCAATAATAAAAGAAAACCATCATTATCCAAACAAGAAACTGAAATAATATTCCTACACATTGTAGGAACATAATAGCAATTGTTCAAAACTAACAAAAGCCCACTGGGCAAAGAAAGTTCATAACTTCTACAGCTAAAGCAGCAACTTTTGCTCCATTGCCTACTCGAAGATCAACTTCGCCCTTCTTCAGTTGTCTACTCCTTTTGAGCCCCTGCACATTTGTGCAAATGTGAGATCCACATCCAGTATCTAATACCCAGGAACTAAAAGGAGAGAAATTAATCTCTATAACATAAATACCTGAAGAACCGGTCTCACCAGTCTTCTTCTTCTTCTTTAGATCCTCCAAATATAGCTTGCAGTTTCTCTTCCAATGACCAGGTTCATTGCAAAAGAAACAGACACCCTCCTTTGGGGCTTTAGCCTTGGGTTTAGGATTGGGCTTGGGTTGAGCATTGGACTTTCCAGCCCTTCCTTTACCCTTTCCTTTTCTTTTCTTCATAAGGCCCTTTCCCTTTTGAACCATCAGAATATGGCCAGGCTTGGACTTAATATTTGTTTAGCAGTTTTAAGCATCGTATGCAGCTCAGAAATTGATTTGTCCATTTCATTCATGTTATAGTTCATGATAAACTGATCATAACTATCAGGAAGTGAATTTAGGATCAAATCTGTTGCCAACTCTTGGCTCATTGAAATCCAAGCCTATCAAGGTGCTCAATATAGCCTTTCATTTTCAACACATGAGCGCTAACTGAAGCACCCTCAGCCATTTTACAAGAGTGCAATGCCTTGGTAGTATCATACCTTTCTTGCCTTGCTTGTTGCTGGAACATTTCCTTTAGATTGACAATCATATCATAAGTTTCCATGTTTTCCAAATCTTTCTGAAGTTCAGAACTCATGGTAGCTAGCATCAAGCATGCAACATCAATAGAGTCATTATAATGCTTCTCATAAGCATTCTTTTCAGTTCTAGAAGCATTATCGGCTGGTTCTTCAGTGTGAGGTTGATCCAGGACATAAAGCTTCCTTTCTTGTTTGAGAACAATTCTCAAATTTCGAAACCAGTCAAGGAAATTAGTCCCAGTAAGTTTGTCCTTCGCAAGGATTGATCGCAGTGACATAGTAGAATTGTTATCATTGTTGGCCATCTACAATAAATGCAAAGTTCGTTAAGTATTTTGATTATGAAAAACTCCCACTAAATTAACAACCCTCAATGATAAAATCATATTAATTTAGTGAGCTAAGATCCATATTTATACTCAACTTTAAGTCAGCTTTGGCATGACGCTTAAAATTAAGTTTTTTAGGTAGGTAACTCTTACCAATTGCAACTCATGCAAGTCTTAGAAATTTATGGGATTATGACATCATATGTCTCGGCATGTTTAAATCCCATCTCATGCCATTAGGCCCAAAACCGTTTTGATAACCTAATTAAGTTAAACCATTTTTAAACATATGGGTAGCACCATTACCCATCTTGCCTCACTAATGTAACCCAATGTACTTCTACTTTGGTAGAACCCACATTAAGGTGATAAAAGCCTTGACAAGTGTTCAAATATGGATGGCATATCAACTTAAGATTTTATATGAGGGATCTAGATAGATTAACAGACTCATCATGCATTTAGTATCACATACTCATTGATATCATACATAGCATCACATACTTATGAAACATCATACATAGCATCTCATACATGTATGTAATAAACATGTCATAGTATGACCTTATCAAGATTGATCTTCATAAGCCAATATGAAGATCAATGGTCAATCCTAGGTAATAATGAGCGACACCATAATGTCTACTTGACCATCATCATGTGCATAGACACCTAGCTCCTCTATCACCATGGTTGGATTGCAGGATTTTAAATGGTTTGCTTTGTCTTCTTGCTTTATTATAATAAATAAATACTACTAAAAGTAAAAGAAAAATTATAATGAAACAAAATAGCACGCAGGCCATATATATGATAATTACAACCCTTGTAAAAGAATAATAAAAACCTGCCAATCATATTGGTCACAAGGCCATACCATGCACCATACAAAGCAAAGCAACACACCATGTAAAATATATCATGTTATCATATAGCATATACATATTGCATTAAAGAAAATAGGCATGTTTTTAAAACCAATTAAATTTACAAGGTGCTCTGATTAGGTAAAATTTGGAGATACAATAAAGTTTCATCCTAAAATTTGATTTTATTGAACTCATCAATAAATTTAAGGCTCACATCCGCACCACATAAACAGCAATTGATAAATCCTTATTGATATGTGAATTCAGTTCATGTATTAATCTAATTAAGACATCACCGAAATCATATATCAAGATATTAAACACTTTAATTGCAATATCTCATTCGGATTTTTAATCATATTAACGAATCCTTACAGGAAACAGATTCATCAATTAACACCTTAGAAAATCTATTATCTATATCATTCGTGCAAACACTAATATCATATATATATACAAGAACGCAAACCATGCCAAGATCATATACATCTCATACATACAATCAAACATGGCAGTTTCAATTTTTATGAAAACGCAAGAGGCTCTGATACCACTGTTGGGTTACGGAATGAAAAATCCCAATCTAATTGGAATAAAATTGCAGCAGAAACAAAATAAATTTATAACCCACCAAGAATCACATGTGTTTCATAAAAACCGAAAGAAGGATAAACAAAAATATTACCTTTTGTTAATACCTTTTAATCAGTATGTAATCCTTCTGTTCTTGTGTTGGGTTTTCTCGGATCTTCAAAGGTGCTGCCTTTCAGAAAGACGATCACCCTCTACAAGTATCCACACACGAACGGACACCAAAATGGTTTTGAATGCTAGTTCAACCATTCTATTTTTCATAAAAATGAACCCATTTTCAACTCTCTATTTTTTCATCTTTAAGGTAAAAGATATGACGCTTCAAAAGCCCTAATCGATGTGACCTTTCAAATGCCTCAATCGATGTGACCTTTCAAATGCTCCAATCGACGTTACCTTTCAAATGCCCCACATACTCTAAAACGTATATATCGAACATATATACAAGCCTGCTAGAAATTTTGGTTAACTGAGATTTTAATTGATATTTATTTAAAACTCCTTTTAAATAATAACAATTTAAATCCTTTCCTTACAAAATAAGGAATATATTTTTAACCAAAAAAAACTTTATGGATTATTTCCTTATCCAATAAGAAAATGTAACAATTTAATTACTTGTCACAATTTAAATTATGAATTTAAATTTTCTTAAAATTAAACTCGAATCTAAATGACAACTAATTATTATTTGTAATTTAAAATAATCTCATCATTTTAAATTATATAGAGAGTAACAAATCGTAACCATTATTGTCCGTTCTTAATGTGCGACCCTATAGGTTCAATTAATGTTGGCAGTAGGCCTAAATCACATTTTAAACCTACAAGTCATAAGCGGCCTCTAGCAAGACATTATGACTACCCAAGTTAAATGAAAAGCTCATGTTCCGAGACAACCTTAAAGTAGCTATTAACATAATCCTTTTGTCACATGATATCTTGATAGAATATAAGGCATGGATAAAGTCAACCTTATATCTCTCTATCTTTAATTTCTCGAAACCCAATTAGACTGACTAAACAAATGATATTGATCTCCATCAATTCATTTGAGCATGGCCATGCATTTCTCAGTCTCAATCATCGAGGGGCCCAGAGATATCTCTCTTATAATAAGAGGGACAAATTTCATCTTAATCACTCACATCTCACTACATGATTCTTATTATGTTCAATCATAATCTTTATAATCATCCGGTTAAAGACAACGTTTGATTATGTCAAAACATAATATTCCTCATGTGAGAACTATGGCAATCTCAGGTCTAAGGATTTAATGACACAACTATTAGAGGTTAACTTATGACTTTGATCCATGTATTAATCTCAAGGCGGGTCTTGTCCAATATTTGTTCTCAACAAATACATATAAATTTGATTTGTATCTCATACACTTATTCATCTCATGAATATCAATCAAATTTCATACTAATCTTAATTTATTGTTATTCCCACAACAATAACCGATTATGGATATTTAGAATAATTCATAATATTATTCAAGGATATTATTATATAATAAATATATAAATTATGATAATAGTAAATATTCATAAATATTCAAAATACCATGTCCATACAATAGGCCTAGGGCACTATTACTAAAATACTATGACAAGGCCATAATACTATCAATTATAGAATGTTGTATATCATATTTGTTGGTTATCCTCTTAACCAAGGAGTGTAGAGACACTGGTATGACATACAGGTAAAAGTGTAGGAGTACATTTCACCGAACGTGACTCATTTCTGGATACTCTGCTGTCAAGAGTTAATCCGAGAAGATATAGGTATAAGTATCCTTCATACCTGAAGATCACAATCAGTGACTTGCAAGCAACTCATTGTACTTAGGTGCCAACCACCTGGATTTCTAATCCAGCTAAGAAAGGTTACTGGGTGCAGTCAAGTACTTGTAGTAGTTAGTTGTGGATCAAGATGGAATTTGACCTATCCTGTTAAAAAGAGAAATGCTTGTGTTTCAATTTAGCAAGACCTTGGCCAAGGCACTTCATGTGAAGGTCACATGATCACTAAAGTTGAAATTACTTTATGGATTTGCTGTTTAGAGTTGACAGGCTCTTAAGCCATCCTTAGCATTTGTGGTCAAAAGGATGAATTATACGGTAACTATTTCTTAGGGTTCTTGGAGTTTGCTCGGCAACTCTTTGACCTATCCGGACATCGGGTTCCATTGCTAGATGGGCACATCGATTAGTATAGAAAGTTGTTCCTATGCTACCGGCTTAGGTTCGAACCTAGAGAGTCACACGCATAAAAGTTTCCTAGGATGATCTATTTGTTGATCAACGATTGAGAATCGTATATGATTTAATTAATCAATTTGATTAATTGAATTATCTCAATTGGGTTAAGTACAAGTGAATCAGATTCAATTAGAAGGACTAATCAATTTCAAATATTGATTTGAAATTAGACTTAATTTGGATTTAAATAGATTCAGGATTAGACAAATTTGATTTGGGCTAGGACCATGATCTATGTAGGTTCAATCCAATAAATTCAAATCAGCTTAAACTAAAATTCAAACCCAAACCCTACGTATGAAAAGAGTTTTCTCGCATAAGGATCTCACATGATGAGATGGCCGAAATCTCATCTTACGAGAGATTAAATTCTCATGTAGAATTTAATGTATAACATTAATCTTCTCCAAATGGTTCCGTTGGAATTCTAAGTGTTAGAATTCATGTACCTATGTAAATTAACCAACGATAAAATTCTAAGTATTAGAATTCACATCTCTTTGGTTTTCACCGAATGTTGGAATTAACAAACGCTGTTGCATCTCTTTGTTTTTCATGGAACGTCAGAATTAACCAAACATTATGTCTCTTTGGTTTTCACCGAACGGCAGAATTTAAGTGTTAGAATTCAATGGGTTAAAGGCTACATTGAGCCTATAAATTAGAGAAAATTCTTCACCAGATCATAGAACACGACACATGATATGTCGTGGATTAAAATTCTAAAGAGTTAGAACACAAAATCCTGGTGTGATTCTAGTGTCAGCGAAAGTTTGGTGGATCTTGGAAGAAGATTCAAGTGAAAGAATTCAAGATCAGCAAAGTTATTTTTCCGCGAGCTAGCACTCCAGGAATCCAATTATTCGGGGACTTCGCGTGAATGATACTAGAGGCCGGACGATTGAACGGCTGCAGAGCATAAAAGGATTTACCAATTGCCCTTAAGGTAAGTGATATGATCCCTAGATCTTAAGGCATGCTTCAAGACAAGAAGTATGACTTCTTACCTTGAAGATCAAGATATGATTTAAAAATTTTATTTATATGCATAATTTAGATCAAACGATCCTATATATAAGGCAAAGATATGATCTTGATGCATGTTAGATAGATTGATATTTAATCTTTAAAATTCCGCATTGATAATTATTATCAAATTATTAAATATGCATGCCTCGGGATTTTCTCCCTACAAATGGTATCGGAGCATGGTTTCATCTTGATCTAATTTATTGCATGTAAATTAATGCCAAAGCCAAAATGGATCACCAGGCTATTCGGTCACAGATGGATTAAAAATCAAATTACCCCTATGACATATTTTGTGCCGTTATGGTTATTTTTTATTGATGCTTAGTCAAAAGATAATTTAAATTAATTTTTGGCATCAAAACATAGATTACACACACTCTCAAGAGATGTTTTATATTTGATACATATTGATGTTATATAAAAGCATGATATTTGCATGTTTAGTATAAAACATAGATATGATATAATGGCTTGTTGTCTATGTTATGAAATATACAAATATTTATGAGAGTTTTATTTGAATGTCAAATATTTATTCATAATATTTTTAGATATGATCTAAATATAGGAATTATGAGTAGTTAAATAATGCAACTGATGCATGATTCGAAATATATGATATGAATATATTTAACCTTATGGGTTAGCTAAATTAGGTCCATAAAGGGTTAGACCCTAAGATTTAAATCAGAAGGACTATAAGAGTATTTTATCTAATATAAATTAATTAGATTAGGTTAAGGATGCTCTAAATCAAACAATAGTTATAGTTGATCATGTCCATGTCTTTGATTAAACCAAATGGAAATAGATTAGGCTCCGTGGTTGAGCATGAATCTCTTAGATGGTCAAATCAAAATTGGTTAACCATATGAAGTCAAGGTAAGTTGGCAAGTTATTCTAGGATTAACGATCAAATGGTTTTTATTTGGGAGCTACTCGTACTGATGCGTCTTTAACGAGTTAATGACATATCCCTTCCATCGGTCTCACTTACCTGGTCATCATGGTGAACCATTTATGATTAAGATTATTTACCTGATTTGAGTTAACTCATGCCTGTACGGAAATTAGTCTGACTGATTTAGGTGCCACTTAACCTGACTTAATCTTGTCTCATTCTACTGACTTCATAGATTCAGTGGGAGAACTTGATTAGTCAATTTATCTTTAGATTATTAAATTCTCTAAAATTATTAGGTCCTTAAAATGAAATAGTTATATGATAACTAGATCATAGCCTCCCATTAAGGTGAGTGATAATGAGTCCGATGTCTTGATAATCATTGGAGGCACTCCATGCTTGGTGCTTGTCAACCATCAGAATTATCATTCGTTATATAATAAGTCAGTGTAACTATTAAATAGACAGTCAGGTGGGCCAAGCTTCACTCAGGCTTGGTTGTCTATAGATATTACACTGATTATATTATTTAATGGTTGGACCTAACCAGAACTTTCAGTGGAGGCACTCCATGCCTGCTGAAGAGGAACATGAGGCAAAACTAAACACTAAGAATTGTTTGAAAAATAATTGGTTTTGAACCTACTCTTAGATGCATATGGGTTGGCCAAGCTTCACTTGGGCTTGTATGTAGTCTATGTAGATCTTAGTGCCCACTAAAGAATTAGAAAAAAATTCTTCGAATTAGGGTGTAGAGGCTACCAATTTGAACAAAATAGTGGAAGAATCTTTAGACTAAAGTCCAAGTCTTTAGACTGAATCAATTTATATACTACTAAACTTTAGTTTTTTTTTATGCAGAAAATGGCCACTAATTTATCATTAAGGTCCCTATTGGATAGTGACAAGTTGAATGGTTTAAATTTCAATAACTGGTTTAGAAAACTTAAGATTGTCCTTGAGTATGAGAGGATTCTATATATTCTGAATAATCCTACACCAGAGATACCTAATGCAAACACTCAAAGTTCTGAGAGAGACACTTATCAAAAGTGGCTCAGTGATAGAACTAGCATGCGTTGCATCATGCTAGCAGCAATGAACGATGAATTCGGTCGCCGTTCGAGAATGCTTAGCCGGAAGAAATCATTCAAGCGTTGAATGAATCTTTCGGCACACCCGACGACGTTGAAAGGCACAAGACTAGTTGTGCTATTTTTAATGCTGGAATGAGGGATGGATCTCATGTCACTGATCATGTATTGTATATGATCGAGAAGATAGAACTTCTAAGCAAGCTTGACTTTTTCCTACATGAGCAGTTGAGAAAAGATGCGATCCTGAATTCCTTGCCTCCATCCTTCCGACCTTTCCTTACTCATTTTCTAATGACAAAGCCTGTAGTCAATTATCACGATTTGTTGGGATTGTTACAGAACTTTGAGAAGGACAACCAGCTCTCTAAGGGTTTGGTTAATATGGTTGAAGGATCTAAGGTAGCTTTGGGAAAGGGAAGAAGAAAAAGAATAAGAAAAAGGTGCAACATGCTAGGATATCTATAAGGGGTCAGATACAGAAGAAGAAAGTTGATAAAAGTCAAGTGAATGCTTTCATTGCAAGATGTAAGGGCACTGGAAGAGAAACTATTCCTTTTACATTGACATACTTGATCCAAATAGGTCAAAGAAGAAAAAGGGGCAAGATGTTGCTCAACAAGGTATTTATATGATAACGCATTGTAATTTTTCTGTATATGATAATCAGACCTGGGTATTGGATACCGGGAGTCCTTTTAACATTTGCAATTCATTGCAGGGACTACTGGTCACTAGAAGATTTGAGGACAATGAAAGATTCCTTAATGTCGGCGATGGAAGATTAGTTCCAGTTCTGGTATTAGTTCTTGAAATAGTTTTCAAAGAAATGTCATTGTACAAAATGATTGTCATTTTTGCCCAACATTTTTGTTGAACGTAATTTCTGTAGACCTTCTGGCCAAAAGTCATTATGAAATTTTAATAAAGGATGTTACTTTGAATATCATTATGAATGAAGTCACTATAATAATTAGGCATTTATCTAATGGTATTTATATATTATCATAGCCTGTAAATGTAGTGTACAAATTGAGTAAGCGTCCTAGAATAACTGATGTCACAGATATTTATCTTTGGCACCATCGGCTGGATCATATCAACAAGAATAGATTAAACATGTTAACCCAGGAAGGCATTCTTCGAGTTGATGATTGTGAATCATTAACTACCTGTGAATCTTATCTTCTTGATAAAATGACCAAGTCATCTTTTACTAAAAAAGGTGAAAGAGCCAAAGAGCTATTGGGTTTAGTACATACTGATGTATGTGGACCAATGAGCACTTGTGCCAAAGGTGGATATTACTACTTCATTACTTTTACAGACGACCTTTCTAGGTTCGGTTATATCTATCTTATGAACATAAATCTGAGTCGTTTGAAATGTTCAAACTATATCATAAAGAAGTAGAAAAACAAACAGAAAAATGTATTAAGACCCTTCGATCAGATCGAGGAGGTGAATACCTTTCAAATGACTTTGTGACATATTTAAGGGAGAATGGGATTCTCTCCCAATGGACTCCTCCATGAACATCGCAGCATAATGGTGTGTATAGACATAAACTAGTAAGTCTGTTTCTAAAACTCCATATGAGATGTGGTATGGACATAAACCAGTTATACCTATCTGAGAGTCTGGGGGTGTCCAGCTTATGTGAAACGTGCAAAATCAGACAAACTTGAACCTAAATCTAACAAATATTTTTTTATCGGCTATCCAAAAGAAACCAAAGGATATTACTTCTATAATACTGAAGAACAAAAGTTGTTCATTAGTAATATAGCAGTTTTTCTTGAAAAGGAGTTCCTTAGTGAAGGAACAAATAACTCTAATATTGAACTTGAGGAAGTTCATCAAGTAGAAGGAACAACATAATCCATTGAACCCTTAGAATCTGAGTTGATTAGATCAAACTCAAAACCCATTTTAGATGCACCATTAAGGCGATCTAGTAGAGTACCACATCAACCGGACAGATACTTAGGTTTCTTGGTCCAGAACAAGGATCCTATTGAGCTCGATGAGAACAACGAGGATTCGATCACCTATATGGATGCTATGCAAAGGGCTGACTCTGATAAATGGCTTGATGCCATGAAATCCGAACTTAATTCCATGAAGGAAAATAATGTATGGACATTAGTTGACCTATCCGAAGAGATAAAAATATAGGGTGTAAGTGGGTTTTCAAGAGAAAAAGCGGCGCAGTCGAAAAGGTAGAGACCTACAAAGTACGTCTAGTTGCCAAGGGGTATCGTCAACGTTATGGTATTGACTATGACGAAACATTTTCTCCTGTGGCAATGCTGAAATCCATTCAGATTATGCTAGCTATAGCAGCACACTTATATTATGAGATTTGGCAGATGGATGTTAAAACTGCTTTTCTAAATGGTAATTTAGAAGAACAGGTGTATATGATACAGCTTGAAAGTTTATATCTGAAGACGAGTCTAAAGTGTGCAGGCTACAGAAGTCCATTTATGGACTTAAGCAAGCATCTAGGAGTTAGAATATACGTTTGATAATGTAATCAAATCTTATGGCTTTATTAAGAATAAAGAAGAACCTTGCATTTATAAATGGGCTAACGGTTCCGTTATTGTATTTCTTGTATTATATGTGGATGATATTCTCTTAATCGGGAATGATATCCCTGCATTACAAGGAATAAAGACATGGTTATCATCACAATTCTCCATGAAAGATCTGGGAGAAGCCTCCTACATCCTAGGGATGAAGATCTATAGAGATAGATCTAAGAGGATGCTTGGTCTATCCCAATCTACGTACATTGATACCGTGCTATAGAGGTTTAGCATGGAGAATTCCAAGAAAGACTATCTTCCGATAGGCCATGGAATTCATCTTTCCAAGAAGGATTGTCTGATAATTCCTAATGAAAGAGAATGTATGAGTCGAATTCCATATGCTTCGGCAGTGTGATCGATTATGTACACCATGACATGTACAATACCAGACGTGGCATACTCACTAGGAGTAGTGAGTAGATACCAATCTGATCCAGGAGAAAAACACTGGCAAGTTGTTAAGACAATCCTTAAGTATTTGAGAAATACTAAGGACCATTTTAGTCTATGGAAAATCTGATTTGAAACTTATTGGATATACTGATTCCAGTTTCCAATCAGATCATAATGATAGCAAGAGTATGTCGGGTTTCATGTTTATCCTGAATGGTGGAGCTGTTTGCTGGAAAAGTTTCAAGCAACATACAGTGGCAGATTCAGTGTGCGCAGAGTACATCGCTGCATCAAATGTTGCGAAAGAAGCTGTGTGTCTGCAAAAGTTATCTCCGATCTTGGAATGGCACTTTCCATAGATGGATAAGTCCTTTTGTACAGTGACATCACTGGTGCCATAACTCAAGCAAAGGAACCACGAGCATATTAGCGCACCAAGCACATACTATGCCGGTTTCATCTTATTCGAGAGATTGTAGACTGAGGTGACCTAAATCTTTAGAAGATTGACGGAAAGGAAAACCTAGGTGACCCATTTACTAAAGCACTCAGCATCAAGGAGTTTGACGACTATAAATTGAAGATGGGTATTAGATACTGTAATGAGTGGCTTTAGGCTAAGTGGGAGTTTGTTGGGAATTGTATCCTAAAGCCAATCATTTGATGATTGAGCTAATGTAATTAGCATATAAATTGATATATTAATAAAAGTTATTTGACAGTTTATTCATTACAAGAACATCTTCTTAATACTCTCGATAGTAATGAAGCCCTTAGGATCTTTTTTTACAATAAAGGAGGATTTATCTTTGAAGGTCCTCAAAAGAGTTCGCGACCAAATGATATACTATGACAGGGCATAGTACTATCAATTATAGGATGTTGTATATCATATTTGTTGGTTGTCCTTTTAACCAAGGAGTGTAGAGACACTGGTATGACATACAGGTGAAAGTGTAGGAGTACATTTCACCGAACATGACTCATTTTTGGATACTCTGCTGTCAAGAGTTAATCCGAGAAGATATAGTATAAGTATCCTTCAGACATGAAGATCACAACCAGTGACTTGCAAGCAACTCATTGTACTTAGGTGTCGGCCCACCTGAATTTCTAATCCAGCTATGAAAGGTTACTGGGTGCAATCAAGTACTTATGGTAGTCAGTTATGGATCAAGATGGAATTTGACCTATCCCGTTAAAAGGAGAAATGCCTGTGCTTCAATTTAGCAAGACCTTGGCCAAGGCACTTTATGTGAAGGTCACATGATCATTAAAGTTGAAATCACTTTATGGATTTGCTGTTTAGAGTTGACAGACTCTTAAGCCATCCTTAGCATTTGTGGTCAAAAAGATGAATTATACGATAACTATTTCTTAGGGTTCTTGGAGTTTGCTCGGCAACTCTTCGACCTATCCGAACGTCGGGTTCCATTGTTAGATGGACACATCGATTAGTATAGAAAGTTGTTCCTATACTACCAGCTTAGGTTCGAACCTAGAGAGTCACACGCATAGAAGTTTCCTAGGATGATCTATTTGCTGATCAACAATTGAGAATCGTATATGATTTAATTAATCAATTTGATTAATTGAATTATCTCAATTGGGTTAAGTACAAGTGAATCATATTCAATTAGAAGGACTAATCAATTTCAAATATTGATTTAAAGTTAGACTTGATTTGGATTTAAATAGATTCAGGACTAGACAAATTTGATTTAGGCTAGGACCATGATCTATGTAGGTTCAATCCATTAAATTCAAATCAGCTTAAACCAAAATCGAAACCCAAACCCCATGTGTGAAAAGAGTTTTCTCACATAAGGATCTCACATGATGAGATGGCTGAAATCTCATCTTATGAGAGATTAAATTCTCATGTAGAATTTAATGTACAACATTAATCTTCTCCAAATGATTTCATTGGAATTCTAAGTGTTAGAATTCATGTACCTCTTTAAATTAACCAACGATGGAATTCTAAGTGTTAGAATTCATATCTCTTTAGTTTTCACCGAACGTCAAAATTAATCAAATGCTACGTCTCTTTGGTTTTCACCGAACATCGGAATTAACCAAATGCTGCGTCTCTTTGGTTTTCATCGAATGGTAGAATTCTTAGTGTTAGAATTCAATGGGCTAAAGGCTACATTGAGCCTATAAATTAGAAGACATTCTTCACCAGATCATAGAACACAACACACGATATGTCGTGGATTGAAATTCTAAAGAGTTAGAACAAAAATCCTGGTGTGATTCTGGTGTCAGCAAAAGTTTGTAGATCTTGAAGAAGATTCAAGTGGGAGGATTTAAGATCAGCAAAGTTATTTTTCTGCGAGCTAACACTCCCAGGAATTCGATCATTCGGGGACTTCGCGTGGACGATACTAGAGGCCGGACGATTGAATGGCTGCAGAGCACAAAAGGATTTACCAATTGCCCTTAAGGTAAGTGATATGATCCCTAGATCTTAAGACATGCTTCAAGACAAGAAGTATGACTTCTTACCTTGAAGATCAAGATATGATCTTGATGATTTTATTTATATGCATAATTTAGATTAAACGATCCTATATATAAGGCAAAGATATGATCTTGATGCATGTTAGATATATTAATATTTAATCTTTAAAATTCCGCATTGATAATTGTTATCAAATTATTAAATATGCATGCCTCAGTTTATTTGTCCCTACACACTGAAGATACTGCAACTACAATTTATATGTATGTAGAAATACTAGTAGCACTATGATACGAACATGATGAGAATATATTCACACATCAACGCATACATTGGTCAAGCACGTCCATGCGCATGCAAGCGCACAAAGAGAGAGAGAGAGAGAGGTTATTCATACATAAAGCCACTTCCACTTTTTTCACACTCCAAAACTTTTAGGCGATAGCGAATTTGCAAAAGACATACATTTTAGTTTTCAGCACGCATGCCTTGATGACTATAGTCAAAAGAATAATGGTCAATAGAACCATGACAAACAAGAACAAATGACATGGTAAGGCATAGTTGCCTTATTGAAAGTTATATTTCTTATAAAAGCTATAATGAATTAGGACTTGGGAGGAAGGTGGGAGACATTTTCTCCAGGAAGACAGGTTACATGATGTACTATAGAAGCCAAAAGCAAGCCACAATGGAGAGATGTGATCCTTGAGTGCAAAAGCAAGTATTTGGTATGAAAACAATGCTAGAAAGTGAAAGAATGGGGTGTAAAGATACATTTTGAAAGCAGAAGGTATGGGAGTGCATGGGGTTTGAATGGTAAGTGACTGTTAATATCTTTTGAAGACATAAACTAAAAGATAATTAGATAAATGTAAGGAATCAGTTACAACTTATGGCCATACTGTAGAAGTCGATAAAGGTGATCTCTAATGAATTGTTATTGGATTGGGAGGGGTGAAGAGACCCCTGGATATTGAAAATGTGTAAGGACTTGGATTTTGAGTGGATGGGTGGAAGGGCTTTGATTCAAAGAACTGTGCTTAGCACCCCACCCACCCCCTGATGGTGCATCGTTTAGGGCTTTGGAAGGGATTGGATTTTGGGCACTAGGTTACTTTTATTTATTTATTTTATATGTAAATCTTCGACCCAACAATTGAAACCAGAATGGTTGAGAGGGTTTGAGTGATTAAACCATCCAATTCAACAGTTCATAATGGTCTCTCTCTTAAATTCAGGTTTGGACCTGATCCAAACTAGATTCTTTAATGGGTGGAGCATCGAACAGGTTGGATAAACAGGCTTCAGAACACTAATCACAAATATTGTTTGAGAGTTCAAAGGACTAAAAGATAGAAATAAGAACATTTTGATGATAATTAATATGGAAAAAGTTTGAAGTCGATCAGACCACGTTAAAGAGGGAATATTAATGGGAAATAAAGAAAAAAGTCTTCAAAGATAGATACAAAAGTGTCAGACAGTGGAAATAGGAAGACCATAGCATGCTCTAGAGAAAATGCATGCCATATTAGGCATTTGCACACAAGTTATAGGGTGGTCATGATCAATGTTCTTAAGTTTCAGTTTATGTCGTCCGCTAAATATTTTACTTCCCTATAGGTCCCAATCTACTTTATGTCCATTTGATGGCTAAGTAAGAAACTTAAAACAATCAATTTTTTGGTTTCCAACATTTGATGCTGCAGATCAGAATTAATAGTGAATCCCACCAAGTTTCCAATTTGAACTTATGCATAGACATTTTGACTGCCACTCTAGCAACTTGTTTAGATGGTTGAGCCCTTAGCCTTGACATGACAATTTTGAGGAAAAGTTAAATAGTTCTCTCTAGTATCCCAAATTTTACTTTCAACATTCCCATTAATGGCACTAGAACATTGATGTGATTTGAAATATGGATCCGGAACAAAAAGACAAAAACACATAAGATCCATACTGTGTAAAGAGAAAATAAGGCATATCAAGGCGATAGTAGATACCTTCAAGTATGTTCATTCTATAAAATAGGGAAAAAATGACTTTTAGGTCAAAGATTGGTAGGAAAGCCATCTAACGAATAATGTCAAACTCAACATTTGCAAGTAATGTGGCACAAATTACACTAACAATATGTAAATCAGCAATTAAGGGTGTTGGACAGCTATAGAACACAAGAGCACCATAAGCCAAAAGACAGATGGCTAGAGGTTTTGTTTGCAAGCAAAGACAAAGAGAGGGTTTGGGTATTAAAGAGGCTTTGCTTCACACTTTTCTTCATGACATTAATCAAGTTTCACCCTCAAGCTCCACTAGTCTCAGTAGCTTTACCCCACCTAGGGATTCACTAGCATCTCACCAGGAAGCAGCTGGTTGGCATCAAAGGACAAAATAGATTCCACAGAGAGCATTCAGAACATGATAAATTATAAAAACAATAATAAGACTCTTTATGTGAGAGACTGTACTGGCAATGTCTAATCCCACATTAGTTATGCAATGGCAAATGTTGGGCAATTATACAGGACCAAGAAATCCCAATAACAATTTTCTACTAGCTTTTTGAGTGATGTTTTAGGTCTTTACAAATGATATCAAAGCAGATTCAACCTATGTGAACTAACGAATACTGCAAATGCGCAATTTTGGTGCAGATCATGGCTGATTGTGGTATTTATGATTGGATTTAAACCCTTAGATAGCAAGCATGCAACAACTTAAACAAGGAGAGTATATGATAGCACATAATAACATGCATTTAGGTCTACACTGATTATGTGCTGCAAGAACTGGGATACTTAAGGCAAAAAAATAAATAACAACTTATGGTTAGCTTTTTAGATAATATTTTGAGTTATTACAAATAAAATCAAAGTGGACCTAACCCATGACATTGGCCAACCATGGTCTTTATGATAAAACTTAACCAAACTTAGACCTTCAGCCTAGTAAAGATTCTAGCATTTAAAAGAAAAATGTGGGAAATCCTATATCAGCATGTGTTTAATTCCACATTGATAATACACTAGAGAGATCTTCAATACTTATACAAAGCCAAGAAATCAATATATAATATCTTATGACTATCTTATTAGGTGAACTAATGGATTATCACACTTTACAAGCTCCAGTTTTCTCATTAATGACCACCACTCACTAGGTATCCTCCATTTTGCCCTCCACATGTCTCCCATTGAGTTATAGCTAATTTGAACTCTTTTACCAATAGTCCGCAACTTACCATTCTCTTATATAACATCAAAAAAGAGAAAAAAAAAATCTTATGTTTACAATACTCATAACATTAGCATCAAGACCTTTACATCAACTCTGACTCAAACTAAACTACTAGATAACTCCAATTCTACTTTTGCAACAGTGATAGTGGCATAAGATATCATTTGCATCCTTTTGGTGCATCAGATGCTTTTCTTTGGATATGCATAGATTATGATGCTACTTTGATCTTTGATTCTCAATATGGATCTTCTTTATCTAAGACATCTGATCACTGCTATGTTAGAAGCATGAATAAATTATTTTTTTATGCACCTATTTCTACTTATACTGATTCAACAGTCTTCTAGCATGGTGACCATTGGATCCCAATTCTACTTCACCTTCTTAGACAAAGAAGGGGTAGGAAGTCAACTGAGAAAGAAAGAAAAAAAGAAGAAAAGAGAAGAGTATGCGAGGAAAAGGAAGAGGGACTAACACAAATAATGAATCCCATTATCATTACAAAACAGCGTTACTTTACACTTGGCATGGGTTCCAAGTGAGTGTCTAACTGTTCTCTAGGGTCTATGCTCATTCAAAAACAGAGAAACTCAAAAGGAATAGAGTTTTAGATGTTATTTAACAAATAAATTAATGGATTGGCCATGAATTACAAGTTGTTTAATTTATTCATTAGGTTCATTTTAAGTTGCTTAAACTCTGCCAAGGCTGGTCCCAAGTCCGGATAAATGAGGAAGGTTGCGTTAGGTAGCTGACAGCCAGTGTAAAACTTTGTCAGATCCCCTAAAATATGAATCTACTAAATCAAACTATGCGAAGGGCTAGAACATCCCCATTTATAATTTGAGTGTTGACTTAGTCCTAAATAGAACAAAGTAGAGGAAGCAGATTCATGTAGTCAACCCCATATAGTTGGGAAAAGGCTTAGTTGAGTTGAGTTGAGTTCATTTTAAGTTACTTAAGAACTGCTGACATACTTATATTGATAATTAACCATCATGAATTTACAATTAAAACATAATGACATTTTGCTCATAGTGTTCATATAATTGCCATAACTTTATACTAAAAACACAAAGTTACTTTGCTTGAAATCCCCACAAAAATCTTAATAATTATATACTTAAAACATGAGGATACTTTACTTAAAGTATCCAGCTCATAAACTAAAAGTTCTTTGCATGACACTCCAGAAAGGTCTCTACTCAAAGCTGGATTCAAGACCCAAAACTCTATTAAGAAATAATTAAAATTTTCAACTCAAATTTAGAATTGCATAAGGAGTTCCAAATGAATATTGACTCTAGCAAGAATTTGATGCCCATAAATACATTTAAAAAGAAATCTTCTACACTTCTTTTCCAAATTGCATCAAGCACACGACAATCATGTAATTCATCTAGTTATACGCTATTAAAACGAATGACAAATACATAACCACAATATATTGCAATTTGAATGGAAGTAATCATGCATGATAAGGTTCCAAGGTTGTGGCAGACTAAGCATGTTGTCTTTTTTTCAAACTCCTTTTGCTTTATACTTCTTTCAGATGGTGTTGAGGCACTTGTGCACTTTATTTATCAGCAAAACAGCATATTTGCATTAATAAATGATTGATATAGTAGATTGATAAATAAAAGTTGTAACATAAAGAATAAAGGCCATGAAAAATAAAATTATTTGACCACATAATAGATGCAAAGACATGCTACAAACTTAGCACACCTCTCTATTCTTGCTGATACACACTCCATGTAAAAATCTATTAATGGATCCAAAAATATCAAAGGCACCTCCATATAAAGGTTAGTACAACAATGGATTTGGTTGTGATGCCCCTCCCAATTAGTCCCACATTGGGTAATTTAGGAAGGGTGGAATGGTTTATAACCAGTTAAGGAAGATGGACAAGTACCAATTGGATCCCTTTTTGGGCTGTGGTGGCCCAAATTGGTGTGGACCTTATCCATCTTGCTTTCTTGTTACGAAACGGGCTCATGGGTAAGCGAGCCCAGGGCGGGTCATTACAAAATGGTATCAGAGCCATGCACCAGCCCAAGTGTAGGAGCTAAGTGCCACACAGGGCAAAGTATTACATCAATAAGGAGCCACATCTTGAGCCTGTGGAGGGAGCACCTAAGTGCCACACAGGGCAAAGTGCTACGTTGATGGGAGACACCTCTTGAGCCTGTGGAGGGAGCACCTCTAGAGTCATGACTGCTTGGTGGATACGATCATGTGCCTCTGGGGACGAGGACAACGCCTCTTTAAGGGGGATAGATTGTGATGCCCCTCCTAATTAGTTCCACATCGAGTAATTTAGGAAGGATGGAATGGTTTATAACCAGTTAAGGAAAATGGACAAGTACCAATTGGATCCCTTTTTGGGCTGTGGTGGCCCAAGTTGGTATGGACCTTGTCCGTCTTACTTTCTTGTAACGAAACGGGCTCGCGGGTGAGCGGGCCCAGGGCCGGGTCGTTACAGGGAAAATATATAATCATCAAGAGAAAAAGGCCGGTACTTTGCTTGGTTGACTCGTTTGAGAGACGATCTCTCTTATCAAAAAAGGATGGCACTCTAAGAGCTGAAGCAATGTAAGACCTCAAGGAAGATGGCCGTTGCTAAAGAAGACTTACATGAAAATTATTGCATTTTTTTTTCAATTGTGCCATCAAATTATGATGATGAGTTTCTCTCAAACAAGCCTGCACTACAATAATTCTGACAAAAGGCAACTTTAAAAAATGCTTTTTCTGATGCTAATAAGCATAAAAAAAATCATTCCAACTCTTTAGAAAGCATCGATAAACGGAGAGCAAAGATAAATTTTTTGACGTTTTTAAAAGCAACGAGAAATTGTGATGCTGGGAAGCATCGACGAAATAGCAATACCTTGACGCTTTAAAGCGTCAGTGAAATAGCAATATCCCGACCCCATCACCGACCCCGTGCTCCACCGCTCCTTCTCCTCGTCCTCTAATCTCTCCATCCGTCATCCCCCCTCGACCTCGGCCAACACCACCAAGCCCGCTGCCATCTGGGTCATGACGGCCATGGGGCTTCAGCACATTGTGTTTGGGATCGCTGCTTCCTCTAGCCTCTGGGACCAGTAAAAGGACTACATCAAGCTCTAGTGGTGCCATTGCCAGATGTGGGGCTTCATCTGGCTCAACAAGCCGATGAAGGAGTTCAACAACTCCATGGTCACCTTCGGGCTCCTTGTCCTGAAAATCTCAGGCGACACCAATGGCTTCCCCTACACCCATCGGCAGGGCAGCCGCTCCGCCATCTGCATCTCTTGCATCATCTCCGAGACTTACCGCCTTACCGCCTTGGCCTTGACAACATCTGCTGGTTCGTCATGGGCGATGATGATATGTCTTCGTCGCTGACAACCTTGTTCACATCCTCTCCCAGTTCAACTATCGCCAGCCCTACTATATCGGCTCCGTCTCCTCACCATGGCCTACGGCGGCAGGGGTTTACCATCAGCCGTCCCCTTGCTTGCATGCAAGACCGTTGCCCACCGCTACCCAACCATCTTTTTAATGATCTATCTTTTTCACGACATTAATGAAAGAAACAATCAATCATTATATTTTCACGACATTAATGACCTATCTTTTTAGTGAGGTGAGGAGGGATAGAATGTTATACCTTTGTTGAAGGGGTCACTGGAGCCAAAGAAGCAGGAGAAGGGTTGCCGATTCTATCGAGAGGATAGGGCTTGCAAGGGTTTCATTGGAGATCAGATTGCAGAGAGAGATAGAGGTGGTTAGGGTTTGCGAATGAGAGAGAAAAAGGTTGATGCTGACACTTTTTAACATCGATAATGTTTGGATTCCTTATGTTAAGAACCGTAGTTAAATTTTTTTAATTATCAATGTTTTCAAAAAGAGCCAGCAAATTTTAAAAATTTTCAACGTTATCCTAAAACCATAAAAAGAAAGCGTTGCTATCCAACACATTTATTGTAGTGCTGTGGTACGAAGACATGCATTTTTCTTAGAGGTTTACAAATTATGAAAACTCAGTGGCTTTTATATATTTCATATATATATTTTGAAATATATAAAATTACAAAGCATTGGAATTGTTCGTTACTCTGGTGCGTATTTTCTTGGAGAAGGGGCATGGAGAAATAGGCGCAAAGAGTGGATCAATTTTTTTTTTTTTTTGGACTAACTTCTTGTCAGCGTGCAGTTCATTCCTTAGGGCAAGCAAAGAGAACATCTTTATATATTTTTTTTTGGAACTGTTGCTCTCCACACTGATTTGTAACACAGACAAAGTGCAACGGATTCTCATCAAATCACGATACATGGAAACTACTGATCTTGCAGCAAATCGTTCTAAATTTGACCAGAATCACTTCCAAACAGTTTTTTTTATAAAAAAATACTGATTAATTAACATCAACAGCTCTCCCATCTTTTCATCTACCTCTGACATCCACCCACCACCTTCCATTGAATAACAATAATGAGGGCAAAGTCTCCTTGCACGCTTTCACTCCTACCCGAACAATTGTCGCCTTGCTTGGACTTTTCATCCCTTCTTACGCAACCAAGGCCTTCTTTTTCGTCACCGAGATTGAAACCTTGAAATTCCGTCTCTCTCGTCATCATCCTTATTATATTCTACGGGTGGACAGGCCGGGGTCGACATTAATGCAGTAATATAAAGGGCGATGTTGACACATTCCGGTGGTCCACGAGAATTAATGGTCACCCTTGGAGTAATCGAGAGAATGCAGAGGAGGATCCAAGTTTGTTGAATGAGAATGTAACTGTAATAAAACACCACTAATTAAATACTTGAAAGTCTAATGCTATGCAATTTACAAGCCCCCTTCTTCCTATTCTATCGTATTGCTCCTTTTCCGGCTGTTAGTGTGCATGGCAGACCAAGGAACTCGAAGATTAGCTACAACTTGGATTGTGAGGGTGTGTCTCGGAGAATGGCCGGAACCACCGGCGTGCATTTTACTATAGAAGTACTCCGATCCTTTCATCCTGCCAACATAGCTGGAATGCCATCAGAGAGCATAGTAATTCTCTCAACTTAATTTGCTGTATTTTTCATACACGTCACATACAATTACATCGATCCATTTAGTTTTTATTATAATATTTTTTTTGAGTTTAGGCAAAAATAATTTACGTCACCGTTTCGTGAGCCTTGAGTTTTTATTATAATATTATTGAGTTTAGCAAAAAATAATTTACGTCACTGTTTCGTGAGCCTTGAGACTGATATTAATTAGACTAATATTTCTCAGATATCCACGCCAGCTGCCAACGACGAGGGAGAATCAAAAGCATGAAAGTTTCCACCACCCTGCCGGCCCCCTCGTCATCCTACACCTCAGTCCCTCCATCTCCGAGGTTACTTTCCACCATCTTCGCCGCCTTCCATTCCGCCACAAAGGATCCAACGTCGCCCTCTTTGACCAACCCTATGCTGAGGTTAATGTGTTGCAAAAATTTTATATATATATATAATATATATCATTTAAATTTAACTCAAATTTATGTGCGGTTAAGCAATGTGAGTCCGGTTAAGTTTATATATGGCCTACATGTTGTATATTATATGGCTCACGTATGGTACATAAGTATGATGCATTTGGTATGTAGTTAAAGAATGAAAAATTACTCGTATAAATTTTAATCTTTTTGTGGGAGAATTTAATATTAAGTTAACTTTTTTTTTTCATGATTATATATAATTTTCTTCTTTATGCTTCAAATTGTTAACCCAAAAGAATAGACTAATAAAATTTAATGCCAAAACAATTCAGTGAATAAAAATAGGTGAAAATGGACTATCAAAATATTAAATAATTTCACTATATACATATAAATATATATTATATATATATATTTATATATATATATATATATATATATATATAGTGATATTTTTATTTTTTATACTAATTTTATTTCAAATGCAGTTAACAATTACATCTATAGTATTTCATCCTTCATTCATGGGCACAACTAAACATATTATTATTAAAAAATTATTCTTAAAATTGTATGTTTCGTGAGCCTTGAGACTAATATTTCTAAGATATCCACGCCAGCTACCAACGAAGAGGGAGAGTCAAAAGCTGAAAGTTTCCACCCTGCGGCCCCTTCGTCATCCTACACCTCAATTCCTCCACCTCCGAGGTTACTTTCCACTATTCCTCGCCGCCTTCATTCCGCCCAAATGGTGAGTCGCTAGCTATTTGTATTATATATATGTTATATATAATATATATATATATATATATATCACTTAAATTTAACTCAAATTTATGTGTGGTTAACCATTAATGTGAGTCCAGTTAAGTATATATAGTATACGTGTTGTATATTATATAGCTCACGTGTGGTATGCATTGTACGATGCATTTGGTACGTAGCTAAAGAATGAAAAATTACTCATATAAATTTTAAGTTTTTATGAGAATATTTGGCATTGAATTAATTTTTCACCCTTCATTCATAACTAAGCATTATTAAAAAATTTACCCTTAAAATTTACATCAAGAAATATTATTCATGTAACGCTCCCTTTTCGATTTTAGCCCTATACCAAATGCATCCTAAAGCTTAAAATTAAGTGAACTAATGTATAAATAATTAGATGGTGAAAATATCAAATAGAAGAAAAAAATTTAGTTCATAGAATCCTCTTCTTTTACCCGTTCTAAATTTGATTCAGATCAATTTCTAATGTTTTCCCTTCATCTTAGAATGAAACTACAGTAACAAAGGGCCAGCATCTGATACCAAAGAAACAGTATGTGGATAGGCAAATTTAGTAAAGAAAATGGTGGAAAAATAGAAGTTTTGAAGAGAAAATACAATGGCTAGCCCTGGCAACTTAAATATGAACCTTCAACAATTATGTGCTACAGTTTTTAATGGTGAGAATTATGATTTTTGGCTTGTGAAGATAAAGATTTTGTTCCTTTCTTTATATTTATGGGATTTGCTAGAAAATGAATATGAAGAATTAGTTCCATCTACAATTGTGGCAAGAGATCCAGAAACTCAGTTAAAAGAGAAGCAGCAAAAGTATAAATAGTACTTAAAAAAAAAATATATATATATAGTAAGATATTTCTGACACAATCTTTCCAAAGATTATAAGAGCCACAAAAAAAAAAAAGAAACTCTGATCATTCTTTGAAAGGAATTTCAAGGAGATGCAAAGGTAAGGGTTACCAAATTTAAATCTTTAAAAGGGAAAAAAAAAAAAAAAAGAATGAGACTTTCAAAGCATTCTATACAAAACTAATGAAATTTGTTAATTGAACGAAAACTTACAGTAATGAAATAAGTGATAAAATGTTGATTAAATTTTTTTTGATAAGAACTAGAATTTTTAATTTTGTAGCAACTATAATTGAAGAAATTGAATATATTTCTAAATTAAGTTTTGAAGAGTTGACGAGGTCTTTGAAATTGTATGAGGAAAGATTGAATCAACATTTTGAAAAATTAATTGAGAATGCATTTCAATCCAAGCTTGTTTTTAATTCTAAAATTGTTGAAAAATATCACAATTTCAAAATAAAAAAATGAGATGTGCCTTTTAGAGGTGAAAGAAAAGGAAAAAAAAAAAAAAAAGGGAAGAAGTAGAAATGTTGGAGGAGGAGGTTGAGGTAATTATGATAGGAAACTTGATGAGAAAATCTATTAAAAAAATATAGAATATGCATAGAAGCAGTTACAAAGAAAAAGATTGCTAGTTCAAAGAAAAGCTATAATGCTATAAGTGTAAATAATTTGGTTATTGCAAAAAGATTGCATATTCAACATCAATCAACAAGCAATATAAAAAAGAAGGAAAAAAGAAAATTCATTTTATATATGTCAAAGAATCCTAGAGTAAAAAATGATGAATGGTTCCTGATAGTTGTTGCAGCAACCATATGATAGCAAAAGAAAATATATTTCTTAAGAAAGACACAACATTTCATTCTTAGTTAATTGGGAAGTAGAGCATTAGTAGGAATGAAAGGAAATGTATAATTACCGTTCAAATAAGAAGATGAATTGAATGCATTCATGAAGTTTTATTTATGTTATAACTCGATCAAAACTTGTTTAGTATTAGAAACTTATGAAGCATGGCTATTCACTTCTTCTTGAAGGCAGTGAATGCACCATGTATGACAAAATAATAAGGGATAAATATTGACATATGTAAAAAATGATGCATATAAGCTTCCAACTCTCTTTTAGGTACGCAAAAGATATTGTCAAGTAGGTAAAAGTGATGGATGAATCATGGTTGTGCTACTAAAGGCTTGGACATTTAAATTTTGATAGCCTTATATTGCTCTTTTGAAAATATATTGTTCTAAAGCTTCTTAACAAAAAAAAAAAAAAACTTAAGGTATATGAAGGTTATGCTCTTAAAAAGCATTACCAATTGTTATTTTCAAAAGAAGTAGCTTGGAAAGCAAATGAAGTACTATTGTTGGTGCATACAGATGTTTGTAGTCCTATGAAGATACCATCTCACGGTCAAAATAGATATTTTAACTTTTTTATTGATGATTATACTCATATGACTTGAGTTTATTTTATGAGATAAAAATTTAAAATGTTTACTATCTTTAAGAAATTTAAAGAAGTAGATTTGACTATATTTAAATGTAACCAAGTCTAAATCTGATTATCTCTCTCAACTTTGGGTCTATATAGTTCATGGTCTCAAAGATAAAATGTGTAAAAGTTGGAATAATTTTGAGATTTAAATAGAATTAAGAATGAAAAAGGTGATCGAATCTTAAGCTTGACTGTATTTGAATATAATCAAATCTACCTTCAATTTAAATGTGTTATTGAGAAACAAAATCATTGCTACATAAAATTTCTATGATAGAGGCAAATAATATAATTTAAATGAACTTGATAAGTTTTGTGAAGATGAAAGCATTAACAAACAGCTCACGATTGATTATACTTCTTAACAAAATGAAGTCTTGAAAAAAAAAAAGGTTATAATTGAGATGGATAAATCAATATTTCCTAAAAAGAGACTATATATATAATTCATTTTGGGTTGAAGCTATGTATACAACTATATATCTGTTTATAGGTGCTCAATAAAAGCTTTGAAGATTTGAACTTCTATTGAAGGTTAAAGTGAGAGGAACCCATTCATGAGGCATTTAAAAGTCTTTTGAAGTATGTTCTATGCAAAAATTCTAAAGAAAATATCGTATAAGGTGGATGAGACAAGAAGTATATTTTCGTGTGTTATAGCTTAATACCAAAGGGGTATAGGCTGTATAGTTTGGGAAGTAAAAAGATAATAATTAATCAATATATCTTGTTTAATGAGGTAGCAACTTGAAATTAATAGCAAGAAAAGACTGAAAAAACAAGTTCTTGTTGATAAAATGTTGCTAAAATCAATTCATAAAGATGAAAATGGTGGAAGCTTTTCTCCATCTCCTTCAAATTTAAACTCACAATCACCTTCAAATTTGAAATTGATTTTTATGAAATATTTGCTTTAGTTGCTCGTCTTGATATTATAAGAGCTCTTATTATTTTGGCAGTTCATAAAAACTGATTATTATATCAACTTAATGTAAAATCAGTAATTTTGAATGAAGAATTGAAGGAAAAATTCTATGTTGGGTAACAATAAGGGTTTATTATCAAAGGAAAAGAAAATAAGTTGTATAAGCCAAAAGAGTTATTGTATGGATTGAAGCAAATATCTAAAGCTTAATATAATGAGACCGACTGCTACTTTAATGAAAGAGGATCCAAGAAGAATAAGAATGAGCCTACTTTATGCTTGAAGATGCAAGCTGATTCATGCATCCTAGTTATTGCACTTTATGTTGATAATTTATTGTTCGCAGAAAACAACAAAAAAATTGATTGAAAAAATTCAAGAAAGACATGATTCGTAAGTGTGAAAATGGTGATATGATGCTGCTATATCATTTCTTAGCATAAAAAATTATCAAAATAAAGAAAAATTTTATTTTTTAAAAGAAATATACAAAATCATTTCTGAAAAAGTTGAGTATGTTTGGGTGCAAGCCTATTACAATGCCACTTGTTGTAAATAAAAAATTAAAGAAAAGAGATTGAGAAATGAAAGTGGATGCAACTTTTTATGGTTAAAAACTTGCTATATCTCACTGATATAAAGCTTGACATAGTGTTTGCTATAAGTATGCTTTCTAAATTCATGCATGGTCCAAGCACACAAACTTTGGAGTTGTAAAAAGATGCTAAGATATCTATGAGGTACAATAGAATATGGAATTAGATTTGGTACAAATTTGATAGGGATTGGAGAGGTTGGGTGTTGCTAATATGAAAGCACTTGCTATATATTTTTCTTTGTTTGAGGTATATTTTCTTGGTATTCAAAGAAGTAATAGCTAGTTGCTCAATCTTTAACTAGAGTACACTATAGCATCAATTGCAACTTTTTAAACTATTTGGTTATAAAAAATCCTCAACAAACTTAATGAGAAGCGACTTGAAGCTACTGAAATTTTTTACTACTAGAAATCGAACATTACAATGACTAAGAATCTAGTTTCTCATGGCCATACAAGGCTTATTGCAATTAAATATCTTTATTAAATAAGCTATTGAAGAAGGAGAAATTTATTACATTTTTGTAGATCAAATAAATAATTGGCTGATATATTCACTAAAGTACTTTCAAAAGAGAAATTTAAGTATCTTAAAGAAGAATTGGGAGCTCAAGAATAGCACATAACATGCAGAATACTGAGGTTAATTTGCTCTACAAATAATTCAAAAAAGCTATAACACTTTTTATTACTTAGACAAATTTATGTATGGTTAAATAATATAACTCAAACTAAGTTACGTGGTTTGCATATTATACACATAAATTTATTATATATCTTGCATGTTTTGCACATGTAAAGTTCAGAATTAAGTGAATCATGTATAAATAGTTGGATGAAAAAAATATCAAAGAGAAAGAAAAAAATGTTATCCATGAAACCCACTTCTTCTCTTTTTCTATCCATATTTAATTCAAATCAATTTCTAATATTTTGCCTTCATCTCAAGCTGAAATTATAGCCATCTTAAAGCCTAATCAAAGGGCTAACACACTCAAACCTCTCTTATTATTACTATTTCTTTTCTTTTGGATATGGCCACCATGGCCATCTCCTTTCCTTCCCAAAACAAACTTTATTCTCCATTATCTCTTTAAATCCTTAGCCATCACTCAAAATCAAGTTGACCTTCCTCCCCCCACCCTTTTCCTCTCCTTCATCTCGCTATAAAAGGCTTAGCATCAACCTCCACAACATCACCACCACAAGAAGAGCAAAACCTCTTTTTATCATCTCTTCTATGACAAAGATCACTTATAGTAGCCTTTAGACACTCAAACCATGAGAAGCATAACAAGCTTCACTTCGCTTGAAAACCTAAAATCATGCTCGATCTGTAAGCCATGCCACTTCTTTCCTTGCTACATTCTCACTTGCTATCACCCTTCTTCTATTTCTTCGATGCCCCCTCTTTTTTTTCCTTAATGTGAATCTTGTAGAATAGGTTTTGCACTAATGGTAATGAGGAGGAGAAAGAAGTGAGTAGCAAGCAATAAAATATTAATAAAGAAAAACCTTTCCTATCCAACTTTATCATTCGAGTTCAATAATCAATTGTCATGGATTTGGATAAATACCTAATAAACTCCTATGTATGACAATCATTAGATTTTCCAACTAAGATATACATACCATTTATTTAAAACAAACTAAGTTACAACTTTAGGAAAAAGAAGCATGCTATTCTTTGATAGCTTAACATCTAATTTTGAAAATCAGATTGGAGTAAATCTAATGCTGGAGGGTGACTTCATGTATGAGAACAAATTCTGAGTTTTTTTTTAAGTGGAAAAAGCTCAAGTAAATTGCATCATTGGAATTGTACGGTAAGTTAGATGGTGCAGTTATAAAAAAAGCATGCTTGAAGAAAAAATTCTTAGATAGATTTCATCGATTATGCAAGATATATACCAAGCTAACCAGCAAACACTGCATCAACATTTTAGGTTAAAATATTTTTTAGCTAGAGGATGGTTTAGAACTAATCAAGCTACTGAAAATTATCAAAATTTGAATAAAAAACTATAAAAATCGGCATAATGTTCACCAAATGGTATAATCTATATATCATATGGTAGACGAGGCTTAACAAAAATTTCTCTGCTTAAAAGCAGACAAGAATTGTTAGTTAAGAGTCCTTAAGGGTTTTGGCTTCCTCGCATGGGTCCTGTTGCCATCTCCAACACCCATTTCTAAGTGGATGAGTTCTTCCTCTATTCTTGTATTGTCGCCTCCCTTAACCCAAACTCCAACGCCTCATGTTTCCCATGCACCTACTGCCACCATCTCCTCTCCAACTTCACACTAGTGTTTGCAACTACCTTCTTTGTTGCTTTCATTCTATCTAAACCTCCTATGGCTATGCTTTTAAGCTCATTTCTTGCTGCCTTCACCCTAAACACCTCCTTTGCTCCTATTTAAATCTTGATCGTATATATACCGCTCAATAGAGTTGGGCACTAGGCCGGGCCGCCCATGGCCTAGCCCAGTACGACCCAAGCCCCAGTAGCTACATAAAAAGGGTTGTGCCAGGCTTGAAAAGTCCAGCCTGCGGACCAAGCACGGCTTGGCCCATTAGGGCCTAAGCCGGGCCGGCACGGCTCACAAAGGCCTGACTAAAAAAATTAAGTAAAAAATTTTTTAATAAATTTAAAAATTATTAAAAATAAAGAATTTATTAATATGAAGCCATTTAATGATGGAGGGTTTGACATAGACCCCTACCAGTTTATTAATTTAAAATCAAAATAGTACATAAAGGAAGGGGGCTAGGCCTGACCTTCAGAATACAATAAGAAAAGAGAAAAAAATAGAGATGACTTACTTTAATAATAAAAAAATAAAAATATATAATTATAAAAATAGAGATGACTACTCATCAGTAGTATTTGTATCATCATCATTTTTGTTAGTTAAGTCATATCTACCTTTATCTTGAAGCCTCGCCTCAGCATCCAACCAATCTTTGAAACATATCTAAAATTTTAAATTAATGAATACAAAAAAAATAAAAACTAATCACAAGAAAGAATTGAGAAGAGGACCAGAGGTGGAGGCATGGAGCCGAGATTCATGAGCTTCACTTTCGTCTCTCAACAAGAAGTGACCTCTTTTTTTGTACTTCTCAACAAGAACTTTCTCTTATGTAGCACTTAAATACTTGCTAGAGCACTTGCCACTTATCAAAACATTTACAAACTAAAATTAAATTGCTAGAGCACTTGTTAGAAGAGAGAAATAGTAGTAGTAGAGAAGGAGAGAAGAATTGGTTTGATGCGGTGAGAATAAGGAAGGAATGGGTATTTATAGAAGTTTCAAAATATTTTTTTTTTAAAATACCTTTCAATATAGCTGTTGGAGGGTTAAAATGGTCAAAACCCACCTATATGGCCGTTTATAGCCATTTTAGCCATTTTAACGGCTAGAAACGACTATAACTGGGGCCAGGCCCATGGTGGGCTATGCCTAGCACGGTCCAGTTATGGCCGTTAGGGGCCGTGCCAGGCACGGTTGCACGGCCTAGCCCAGAGATGGGTTGCGGATTGTGCCGAATCGATAAATTTTTTTAATGAGCCGTGCTGAGCACGATCCGTTTAATAATGGGCCATGCTAGGCACAATCAGTTTTTTTGGCCGGTCCAATGGTCCAATCGATTGCAGTAAGAATGGGTTTCAAATAATGTGATAGGGAAAGGTTTATATATATGTTAGGTTTGTTTGCCATTTGTTTGTGTACTTCTACGTTAATATTGATAAAAGTTTGAAGTTAGGTTAGGAAAACGGGATGAGATATTTTGATTATTTGGTTGTGTTAACATTATGATAAAGAATATGGACGAAAAAAAGGTCATATGATCTAAATTAGATCTAATTAATTTTTTAAAAATATATATCAAATATGAAACGCGGCTACGCGAGTCAAAGGTATTTTGATTAATCTATCTAACACATACAGCTCATCATGTAATTAGAAAGTCCACTCCTTCACACTTAACCTGCCTTTGATTCCTAGATAAAACCTGATCAAGAGAGAGAAAAATGGGCACAAAAAGAAGAGGTGAGGAGATGAGCGGTTAGAGCACCCTCGGCACACATTCCTATGAATAAAAATTTCATTTCATATAACGGATGCTGACACACGAGATTCGGGCAATTGATCTGGGTGACGCTCTGAGATAGTTACAGACCGCTTATATTAATAAAATATTTTATTTTACTACGCTTTGTTCTCTACTTTATTTGTTATTTTTTTATATTGCAATCACAGCCATCCGTTTGCCTGCCTTCTCCCAGCACTTCGATCCTCGGTTCGAATTTTATTTAAATTAAATTTTTGGAAGTGCCGCGCACGACGGCACGAGTCCAATTCTCTGAGGACTGGACTCCGTTGCGTGACGCTGGGTCCGGTCCGACTTTCTGCGCCCATCAAAGCTCCGCCGGGTCCCGTACGCCGTCTCCGGAGACTCGTTACCATCTTACAAGTGGACGGTTCCAGCACTACCAGTCCCCACTACGAGGCCATCACCCATCCGTACACGTGCAGAACGACCGAGAACCCGGGAGCGTGCTTCGCGTGTTGCCGTAGCTCAAAAGAAAAGATTCTTGTGGCCAGATGTCACGGTGTCGTCCCCGAAAAATCTTCCGGCGATTAACAAAGAGCGAGGCCATTTCCGGAAATGGAAATCACGAGACCGAATCCTAGCCATCCGATTCATTCGTTAGAGATGTCCGTCGATCGGACGGTCGAGATCGGGCACCGGCACTAGTCCCCGGGCGGGGCATGCTTCATTCCGCGAAGATCTCGTCGTGGGACTCCCCCGCATTTAAAAATACAACCCCCAAGACCCCACCGCCATCCATCCGCTCCACACGTGTGCAGACCCACTCACGTGCCACGCGAGCGTGCGAAAAATCAAGATTTTCTCTTGGTTTTTTTGAAAGACTCTTTCTTTTCTTACGTGCCGTTCCGTTCTAAATTTAGATTGGAGGCGAGAGGGCCTCGACGCATGTGTCGTGCTGTCTCTCTCCGATCTCCTCTCTGCGCAGTTCACACCCCCACCCCCCGACTTCGGTTGATGACACGGGAAGCCCTCGCCGTTCTGCACGCTGACCCTCGCCAGCCGCCGGATCCGCGCTCCGCCGGCGCGCCTTAAGCACCCTGTCCGTAGCCTAACGGCGCTGGACAGCGTCCGCCGCGTGCCCATTCTCTCTCTACCGTCGTCGTCTTCTTGGAGGGATCCTAGCGTGAGATGGAAGACATAATTGGGCTGGTGGCGGGGACGGGAGCCGCGTCAGGTGGTAGTCCGATCGGAGCCGATCTCGCCGCCCCCGCAGAGGATGCTAAGGAAGCGCGCAGAGCGGGCGCTGAAGGAGCTCTACGATCGTACCGAAAAGATCTTGGAACCGGAGGCATGTAAACATATCGCCTGACCTTTGGGAGATTAGGTTTTCTTGGCTGCCTCTTCGCTTGATCGATTGCATTTAGCGTTTTTTTTTTTTTCGGTTTTCTTTTATCTGTGAGTGTTGAATTCAATGATCGATGCGCTTGACGGGATTGTGCTTTTCTTTTGACGAGGGATTTTGACACTTGTCTTACGATTTTCCTTTTGTTCAAATGGTCTTGGAAATTAGGGTTTGTTCCTGTCTTTATAGGAGGAAATGGGATCTTTCTCAACTTTTTCGCGTCAATTCACTGTAGTCTGTGGTTTTTAAGGGTTTGCAATTTTAGGTGTATGGTGGTGTGTTGCGTTGTTAATGTCAATATACATGAGTACAATTTTTATTATGCTTATTTGGGTTCGTGTTATTCATTCCTTGTAAAATAAGAAGATCGGATTGGAGAGCCTTGGATGAGTGATTGTTCCGTGGTTTGTCTACAGTAATACTTTATAATGCTCTTGGTAGTCATTTCCCAAAATATTGAAATTTATATGGTTTGTAATCTTTTTTCTAGATAACACCAGCCCTGGAAGGGAATTGTCGAGGACTGTAGATGAGTCGGGCTGTGAACTTCAAAGGATGAACTCGGTAAGAGGTGAATCTGAGATGAATAGAAGAATGGATTACTTTGTTTCTTTTCCTGGTGTGCGGATCAGTTATTTATTGATGTTAACAAACTTATCTGATAACTTCATTATACAGTTTCTCTCATTGCAATGCAAATTTTTAATGGTCAATGGGAAAAAAAATGTTTAATGGTTGTGCTAGAATCTTTGAGCAAAGGATAAGATTATCATACATTCATGATGTTCTTGTTTTAAATTATCATGAAAATGGATTAGTTAACATACATTCAGATTATCGGCACACCTAAATGAGCTAACAAAACTAAGCTACACACAAGGAGATTCAGGTTCTTAGTCCTTACACATTGAAGGAAATGAAGACTTGTTCCCAGTTGGACATGAGACAGTTCAGTTGGAAACTCCATGTAGATTAGATTTAGGATGAGGGAATGCCATTCAGCCATTTCACAATCTCCTATTAAGCCTAAGAATAATTCATTAACTTGAATGATATTTCTTACCAAGAGCGTGTAATAATAAATGTCAATTGTTTTTGCTAAGCTCTATAGACATGTCTTGGTTTCATTGCCAATCTATCATACTTGGATGCTGAGTAAGGACTTCTTCCTTTTTAATTATTATTTTAATGGTGGCAGGCAGTAGCAGTTTTTTGAGCATTATTTGGTGATAAGCTTAATGCAGAGTAATATTTTAATATAGCCATTACATGATTCACAAGTAGGATCAAGATGAAAGTCGTAGAGCACAAGGGAGCAAGATGCATTTATAAGCAAGGTTTTAAATCTCATGGGATAAAGACGTTCCAGATTTTTTTATTCCCTCATCTTGTCCCAACTCGATTAGGCATTCTGATCTTTTTCTTTAAATTTTTTTGTGTGAAGCTTTAGATTTTATTTGCTTTTTAAACCTATTTGAACTTTAAAAGTTATATTTTTATGATAAATTAGATATATTTAAAATTAATTCTATAATATATTATGATTGATACTGATCCCAATCTCGTTGAGATGGGACAAGATAGCAAAGATGGCCCTTATTTGGCCGGGATTTCAATCATTTCTTATAAGAATTGCATTACATATTTTTACCTTATGATGTATCATGTATCATCTGTTAAAGATCTATTTTCTCTATTTATATGAGAACTCATGGTTTTTTTTTGAGCCTATTGGTTGCATGACCCCTATTTGGGTCTAACACTTCAATTGATGGAAATACTCATCCTTTTAGTGGGCTAGCTTTTAAGGATTTATGCTTGACTTTTAATAGCTGCGTGGCCTCGACTTTGTTCGAATTGCCTATATTTGTTTAGCAATATGAGTCATGATGCCTAAGGTGAAATTGGGATTTATTAGTAATTCTTGCCTTGAGATGTCATAATGCAGAAACCTTTCTAATTATGTTGGTTGCATCTATGAATTTGTTCGTATGTAAGGAAAGATAAAATTGCATCTTCTATATAAGTTGTTCTCATGTCATAAGGATCTCATGGTTTAGTTCTCATGAGCAAAATCTTGTGAGATAGAGGGTCTCGGTTTTTTTACGAAACAAGAGGCCCTGCATTCTAATCCCCAACACAGTAAAGCATCTTAACAATTGTTTGAGATGCCTTTTTTTAAAAATCATTTGTGAAGCTCTAATGTTTATTTAATTTTTAAACATATTTGAATTTTAAAAGCTATATTTTATAATAAATTAAATCTATTTAAAATTGATACTATAATATTTCATGACTAAGCTAGGATAGGGATTAGACAGTCGATATTGATATGAAAATCTTTCTGAGATGGGACAGGATGGCCGAGATGGCCCTCCTCCTGCTGAGACTTGAATCACTGGTCATGAGACCATTGATGATGTATTACATATGATGCATTCTATTGCTTTCATTAATCTTTGCATTCATTTGCATTCATTGGTATAAGATTATTACAGGCTATGTTACACAGAACTATCATATTGCGTGACACATCTTTCAATCATTTGTGTGGGCACCAATCAATATTCAATCCTGATGATTATTGTGTCCCTGTGAATCCTGATTTGTCATCGAGAAGTGTTGTAAAGGCTTTGGGCTCCAATCAACTAAGCTGGCTTTTGTAGACTCTTCCTCTCCTTTAGATGTGACAATTGCAGCAAGCAAATTCCTTGTGATCATTGAAGGTTCTCTATTCTGGAGCACGTCACTGGAACTCCTGACGTTGAAGGAAAACTTAGTAATCCTTTTCTCTGTAGAAAAGTTGAACTCTTAGTTCTATCTGCAGCAACAAGCCTTTGATTTTTATTTTTATTTTATAGAGTCATATTTGTGATTTCTAAATAGAGAACTGTCATTCATTGTGGGATTTTGTTTTAGTATGACTCTTTGGCTTCTGATTTGTGCCTTGGAGTTCAAAGCAATTCTTATCATTAAACAAAGTCTTTTTCTTGGGTTGTACAGTTTTTTTTTTTTTTACAGGGATATTAGAGGTAGGTCTCTGATTTAAGAAGTTTTGATTTTACAATCATGAATTAGGCTTTCTTACCCCCCAAGTGGTCACCTAGTCTTCATGCTGGTACTCTCTCTTTGCTGAAGCTGTCTTGGACAGGATTGCGGCATCAGTTTACTGTAAGTTTAGTTTTTAAACTGTTTGGTTAGTAAAGGTAAAGATGGTTGTTCTCTTTAGTTTCTTTAGATTTAATCCCCTGGAGCAGGTATTTTAAGGGACAAAGTTTATAAATGCAAAAATGTTGCTGAGATTATTCCCCATTGAAAATATGGATACTTTAAAATCATCTACTTCATTACATAAACATCTTTGGGTAACAAACAAAATTGATTATGGGCCATAAATACATTTGATATTTAATACATATTGCCAGGTCATGAATTCTATATTATGTGATTTGTTTGGAGAAGTTCTTGAATGCCATGTTGATTGTTTTGAGCCATCATCTCTGTACTTAGGCCTTGGCCAACTTCATTAGCAACAGAGTGTTGCCCTTTAAGGACAACCAACATATTTGAAATAGTTTGAGATCTAAGGGAGCTGGTTTCTCCTTGCAGAACTTTTTTCAGATGATGCTCCTAACCTTACAATAATTTTCATTTTGTGAAAATAGCTAAGATGATTGCTTTAGAGTATCTTCTTGTTGATGTTCCATCTTGCAATATTTGGAAATTGAAATAACCCTGTGTGTGTATGTCTGTGTGTATTGAAAGGAGAAATCTTTTCGACTGTATGGAAAGCATTATTTGCTTTCATGATTTCTACCTTTCTTTAGTTCTGATGTTTGTTCCTATATAGCCTTGGATGTTATGTTAATTATTGTTATATTACTTTCCTTTTAATGTAGAAGAGAACTCTAGTTGGAAATTTATTAAAATTCCATATGTGTACATACAGAAATACAGGTCCCTATACAATTCTTATGCACTTCGTTCCACATCCTTGATGTATCATGTTTTACTTTTTTTTTTTGGAGGGAAAAAGAAAAATAAATATATCATGTTATACAAGTTGTTTCTGAAAGTTTCCATTTACACTGTTTTTGATAGGGCGTTTTTCAAGCTGAAAAAAGATCCATGCTTATAAATGATAGCCTTCGAATGAAAGCAGAATCTGGGACATGCAACATGTGCTCTGCTCCTTGCTCCTCTTGTATGCATCATAACTTGTCTGTCTTGGTGTCAAAAGTTGAGTGTGGTTTTTCTGACAATATCTGTGAGAATAAAGAGACTGATAGTTGTTCGTTCATTGGTGTTGATAAGTTGCCTCCTCCTAAGAGCAGATCATGTGATGACCAACGACATGAAGCAAGTGAAACAAGCAATTTATTAAGCACAAGCTCAAGTCATGATTCATATTCTGAAAATATTGAAAGTAAAGCAACACTGAGGGCTTCTGCTGCATATGCATCTGAAGATGTTGACATAACTCCAAAATTGTCTTCAAGAAAAACAGCAGCAGATCAGCCTCTTCCTAGAAAGATTACCAGTACTTGTCACTCTGCCTCTGATTTGCGCAATGGACTGTTCTTACATCAAGATGAAGATTTGCATGCAGTAGAATGCCATGGGGATAATATGTCATGTATCACTGGAGTGAGGGATGCCAATGTGCCAGCCTGTGATCATAATGATGACCTAGACAAGAAAGATACACCATGCAGCTCTGCATCGACCTGTGATATACTTAGTAAAGAAAATGAAATGGAGGTACTGGTGGATGCCCATCATGGATCTCATCATCATGAAATAGATGCGAGTGAGAGTAAATCAAAGGAACTAAACACATGCCCCAGGGAGTCTTCAAGGAAGAACTATGGTGCTAGCTCTGTAAATGATGTCTTTTCTCAGAAGTCTGACCTTGAAGAGTTCTCTCCTGCAAAAATAGAATTATCTCCCAAAATACTGTCGTCACATTCCTCCTTGCAAAGTGCATATGTTGACTGCTGTCCTGATTCTAAGGATATGGAAAAATATCAAACTTCTCAGCATCAAGGAGAACCTTTTGAATGCTTGATGAATGACGTGAAATCTTCTGTAGGACAATTAATTTCCATGAGTATTGATAAACAGAAGTCTGCTGAACTACCAAATAATGAAGATGGTAAACTGGGTCAGATCAGAAGTGACTCCTCTTCAACGGCTTTAAAGAACCATGATTCATGCTTTGAAAATGAACCTGCCATGGATAGTGAGAAGCCATCTAATGAAGCTACTAAATGCAGCAACTGTAGCAAGCAATTTGGAAAGAATGATTCCTTAATGGAGGCATCCAATGTGCAAGAGCCTAATGTGCTACATCAGCTGATCACTGAGGGGCAAAATTCTGAATCAGATAGTGGATTAGATGATGTGAGTACCTTTTCTTTTATATGTTCAACTTGGCCATCAAGTTACTATAAAATGCTTGTTTGTCCATTTAGGCACTGAAATTACTCTTTTATCAGTACTATACTTTGTTTATAAAAACTGATTTGAAGTTATTCTGTGATAATCCAATAAATAGAAAAATACAAGGTGAGCAATTTTGTAAGATTGTAATGTAAATAATATAAGATTATTTACCTGACATGAAAATGAGACTTCTGCTGCTATGTAGGTGCTGAGGAGATTTTGTTGTACCTGTTTGTGCATGCACCTTCTACCAATTGTTGGGTCTTATAATTGTATGATTATTGAAGCGAGGAAAAACTTTGATAACACTACTTCTGAGTTTCACAAAACAAAAGAATTTTAGTTAAACCAGCTAGTGCAAACCAAAAGATTATTATACTTGTCCTTGTAAGACCTACAAGAGATAGTAGTTGTAATTCCACTTGAATTTTTTAAAGGAGGATTAAATTACTTGGATATTAAGCTCATTAACTAATAAATTATATATCGACCATGCCTTTTCAAATTCCAGAGAGATTACTCTTTTTTTCTTTCTTAAATCCTAGAATTGCATGCCAGTACCTTGAGTTAGATCATTGTATGAGGAAACTTATGGCTACTTTGGTTGTTAATATACCTAGATGATCTAACTTCTAATGTCCAGTTCTTATTATATAAGTTTCCATAAGAGCTGGCGATCTGTTTAAGTATTTTTTCCCCATTAATTTTTATATAAATTTGATTTGTAGCTTTCATGATTTAAAATTTTGTCTCAACTCAACTCATCTAAGCCTTTTCCCAACTACATGAGGTCGACTACATAGATTTGCTTCCTCCACTCTACTCTATTTAGGACCAAGTCGACATTCAAATTACAAATAGTTAATTAAACATGTTAATTAAACATGATTTAAAATTTTGTCTGAATCTCCAAAATTAAACATGTTAATTTTGGCTGGCTCCTATTTGAATTAGGGGCAGAATTGTAGTTTAAGCTGAAGCTAACTTGTAAATTTAAACACGTATGGTTGACAATTTGAACTTATTTTTCTTATGTTGGGAAGGAGTTTCTCTCCACTAGACAAATCTTGCAACTTCCAAAAATATATACAGGCCCCAGGCATCAGCTTCTATAGAGATTCAAAGGATAAGGGAACTTTTAGATGAACTTTGGCATTTTAGAGCTCTTTTTTTTTTTTTTAAATGTATTGTAGATTGCCATGAAATGGTATATTAAACTTTTAATCTTTCGGAAGACTCTTAACATGATTTTTTGATGCATAATTTCTTAAACATTTAAATTTTTCAGTATATAATTTTTGAGTGTTTAATTTTTTATTATTTCTTAGATTTAAATTTTTTTTGAGCAATTTTTTAGTTATTCATTAAATATCTAGAATATGTATCCTTTATATTACCAAAAAAAGGTCCTAAAAATGTAGTCTTAAATTTTTCTTACAAGGCTTTTCATTTTCTAGATGAGCAAAATGATCTAGGACTAACCTACCACTTAGCTCTTTTGGAATGCCATAAAGCCTTTACATATTCTTCAAATAAGGGCAATGTTGGAAATCACTATAAATAAAAAAAGAATCAAGGTTTTAAATCTCATATGATAAAGGCATCCCAGTTTTTTTATAGAACGAGACACCTCATGTCTTATTCCATTTTGATCTCTAACTCAGTCAAGCATCCCAGTACTTGTTTGAGTTGCTTTTTTCTTTTAAAAAAAATTATTTGTAAAGCTTTGATATTTTATTTGATTTTTAAACGCATTAAAACTTCAAAAGTTATATCTTTATGATAAATTAGATTAATTTAAAATTGATGCTATAATGCATTATGACTGAGGGTGGTCAGGATAGGACAGTCAAGATCGGTTCTAAAATCTCTCTGAGAAGAGACATCTCGGTCGTCTTGGTCCCCATCCTTTCGAGACTTGAATCACTGAAAAGGATATCAATTGGAAGAGGTTTTTGGCATGTGAAGGAGTTAATTCATGATGTATTTTAATTCAGATGAGGGCTGTAAGAACTCTAATATTTGAGGAGATTATAATTTTCCTAAATTACAATCGGCCACTGCTAAAAGAATCTAAATTACTCGATCAATATTAGCACCTGATGTAAACAATAATAAGACATTGTTTTGAAGAAAAGGGAAGAAAGAAAACTTAGATACACCCAAAAATGTTTTTCAGAGTGTCGCCTTTCACATGAGGAAATGATTGCTATTGGTGATGGTAGGATTGAAGGTCTGGTATTGGTCCTCATCCTGATTTGCTGTTGGATCGGTATAGTGACGGAATGGACCAAAATGACCATTAACAGCAAGAATAAAAAAAGTGATATCTTGGGATGCTAAGCTGTCTCAGGTGTTGGCCAACCATTCCCATCTATTCCAGCTGGTATCGACTAGGGCAGCTGGAATGTCCTTGTTCATGAGAAGTGACTCGGGTGCATCAAATGTACTATACTCATCAGAATGGTAGGATATTGGCATATGTGTTGGGATCCAAGTCTTTGGTTAAATCTGCCTTCCACCCCTGCAATATTGTCCATGAGAGGTGACTCAGGTGCATCAAATGTACTGTTCTCTCTTTGGAATGGTACAATATGGGCATACGTGTTGGGACCCAAATCTTTGGTTAAAGCTGGCTTCCACCACTGCACCTGTTTCCCTTCCTTCCTCCCCTCTTATACTATGGAGTCTTGGAACACAATCTGTCTACTCACAGATAATATACACGAACAGCATTAGTCTCTGTTGTGGATTGAAACCTATCATAAGGCTTACAGTTGGTTAACTTGTAAGATAGATTGGTGGGCTCTGATTAGGAGCCTAAGCTTGAGGAGGTCAAGTCATGTACTGCTTGTTCCATATCTGACTTAAAAAATCTTCTTTTTTTTCCTAAATAAAAGTTGGGACTAGGTTGGTGAAGTACTGTCTCATAGTTGCCTGAGCAGTTGCTTATAATTCAGGCCATTAAAAAATTGTGCAGGTAAACTATGACATTAGGAATGTTCAGTTTTAGAGACAAAGATGGAGAAGTAGATCAAAATGTTGCTTTGTATTTACTGGTAAAATAGAAGGGTTGGGATTGAAAGAAATCTAAATGACAAATGTTCACTCTTGATATCGTATTGTTAAATATGATAACAGTTCCTTGAGCACTTGCTTATAATTCAGGCCATTTTAGAATTGTGCAGATAAACTATCAGATATGTAGATCAAAGTGTTGCTCCGTACTCACTGATAAAATAAAGGGTGGGGATCAAATATTTACTCTTTGTACCTTCTTGCAAGTTATGCAATTAAGAATCTTGGGAGTTGGGACAATAGGATTTGATTTGGTTGCTTTTCCCAACTGTAGAGATACTTTCTAGGGGAGTGGAGTTATGTGTGCAAAAGGTCAATGGGAGGTTTATGGAAATTCTGTTGTTCGTTTGAAACTAAGGAAGGCAAAGGAAGAAAGACAGATGAAATGTAGCATTTGTTGTGGTCTGCAAAGAAAATATGGATCCAATTCACCATTAAGGATTAAGAACAATTGTCATTTTGCAACCATGATTGGTTCATATATAGAACCCTAAAGGACCAACATAATCAGAATGAAATTAGGATGTGAAACATAATAGAAGCCAGTCTATTTTGAATAGCTTTTCATAATTTCAGTTAAATGTTTTAGAAGACTAGTGGTACGGATCAGTTGCAACTGCTAAGCTTATGCTTTTCAGTGATAGACAAATGATTAAACTAATTAAGAACTATGTCCCTTCACCCAGCTTTATGAATACATTTATTAATTTGATCAGTGGACCATTGGTTTCGGCCTGCTGTACCTACAACATTGCTTAATTTCAGCTCAAAAATATGATTTGCATTGCGACCAAACTATGATTTCTGTGATTGCTGTTGAATGAATCATTTGATAGACAACAAGACCTAGTCTCATCCTCAATGACAATGATTTCCTGAAGGTGCTGAAACAGGGAGCTGCAAGGTGTAATAATCACAATGGTTGGTCTGTTGGCTCTTTAAGTAGCATTACAATTGCAAATATCCAGTCTTATTGTTGGCAGGACAGTTGATGGCTAGCATTTGTGTACTAACCTAAATGTTTGGTACTTTCGTATGATTGGATTTGTTATCATATAGGCTGGAGGGTAATACATTTATGTGAATTCTGGATCAACTAGTGCTGGCTTTTCCACCCTTACTGAAAAGAATTTGAGATTTAAGCATGCATATTGTTGGTTTAGTGATGAGTTTTTGCTTGTCAGATCAGATTAAGATGCAACAATTGCATTTTCTACGTTTATGGTGCGCATGATGCCTCTTACGTGAATAAGATTCCATCAGTATGGGTCTATCTAATGACCATGTCATTACTCTTTTGTTAATAATGAATCATCTCTCGCTGATCCAGAAAGTTATTTGTATATCTTACTGTTTATCAATGGAGCAAGGGAAGTTAAAAATGAACGTCTTTCTTTACTTTCTTGCTTGAACTGACCTCAAATCGTTGTGTGAAGGTTTTCTTGTAATAACTCTTTTGTATAGCTGCCATTAGTGGAGGTGCTTATGTCTGGCTTTTGTGTAGTCGTGCTTATATGATTATCATCTAATGTTATTCTCAACTGTTTAAGTGTGAGTAATTTTATGTAGCTGAGGTTGTACATGACAGCTTTTGCTTTGAAAGTTTGGCATCTTTCACATTTTTGTCTTGCTTTTCTAACAGCCACGATTGATATTTGATACTTAATGTCTGGTTAAAGTTTTATGACATATTTCATTCTGATGAAATGATGGAACTGAATTACTTAGACGGCTGTGTCATATTTCTTGGCTTTTCTTGTGTGGCAACATGCCCCTGTGACATTTTATGCCATTAATTTCAGGTAAAGGTATGCGATATATGTGGGGATGCAGGTGTGGAAGAACTTCTAGCTATATGTAGTATATGCAGTGATGGTGCAGAGCACACGTAAGCCCTTATCAATTTTGAGCTATACGGTGTCCTAATTAATTTATATCTTGATATGATTTATGTTTGAGGCTGATGCTTGAAAATTTTTCACCATTGACCAGTTACTGCATGCGAATTAAGCTGGAGAAAATTCCAGAAGGTGAATGGTTTTGTGAAGAATGCCAACTCAAGGAGGATGCTGAAAAGAAAGTGGATAAATCTGATTCAATTTCTGGAACATCAAAAACTGACAATTTGAAAGAAAACTGTCAGAATTTTGGAACAAATTTCAACCCTAAAAATTTACCTAAGTTGGATATTGAAGCTATTGATACAGAAGTGAGAGGATCAACTAAAGGAATGCAAAGCCCACAAAAATCAGGCAAGATGGATGCAGACAGACAGGAGGTTACTTCATTGAACAGCAAAAAGAATTCTGAAATGGCTGGTGGGTCTGTAGGAACATCCAGTCGAAGGAGAAATGATGTCTTGTTTCAAGAAAGTGCATTTAAGAGCCTGGATATGGGAAAGGTGAAGAAAACCAGTCTGGCTCCATCCCCCAAAGGTCAGTCAGCAAATAGTTCCCAGGCCATCTCCTGCTCACACATGTCAAGCTCTAGCACATCAAAGATTCCGGTGCAACTTCATTCACCTCGAGGTAAATTCAATTTGCATGCATTTATATTTTTTGCATAATATGCACAGGTGATTTTCAGTTGAATCATGCTCCACCTCTGTAGAGCAGTAAGGTTTTCAAATTTATATGTATTTCCTTTTTGCAGGGCATCTTTCAAAGCAGCTGTCATTTAACAACTCAAACATGCAGCTAAAAGTCAGACAGTTGATCAATAATTTACCTCAGAAGCAAAAAAATATGAGAGGATCTGTTTCCAGCAATTGTAGGAAGGATGGAGTAGTCAAAATGATGACTAAATCTCCATCATTTAAAACCGTGAGTTCAGGCCGTTCCAGTTTTGAATCAGTAAATAAAACACAGTCACTTAATTCACCTCGAGCTGATGAACCTAGAGGTTGGAAACCAGTGAAAAAAAGGAATATGATGGAAAGGAAGAATTCTTTTGTTCTAGATTGTCCTGTTGTCAGTTCATCACCATCAGCTGGCACATCTGTTCCAAAGGTGGATCTGAAGACTTCCCAGCATAATGGAAATTTAAGTACCAAGTCTGAACCAGACATACTCAGCACCAAGAAAGGATTTGGAAATGCAAAGGATTTAGGCAAGTATCATCTCTTTAGAGGACTTGTAACTGGCATTTCCTTTTATTTGGCCACATTATGATTCTGTTTAAATATTAATAATTTTCGTTCCTATTTTGCTGTTATGATAGGGCATAGCGAAGTGAAGAAGCAGACATCAAATACAATTGCAAGATATGAATCTTGCAATTCTGAGAATCAAAGGCCATGCCAGGTTGTCCCTAGGGAAGGTTCTCCTGCAAACCCCACTGCTATTGATAGATTACGCAGTGATGCTGACTTGGTTCTGCAACGCAATGTGACTCAGGTTCGAGAATCCTCCCCTAGAGAAGATAAGATCAAGGATTCTACCATTCTAGTAGTTCAAGGCAGGTCTCTTCAAGTGGCAGTCGAGTTTTACGTTGTCATAGATGTAATGAAGCAGGTCATGCAACACAGTTCTGCCCAATTGACAAACTTCGTATATCTGCTTTTAAACCTTCTGCTGACCAAAGTTTAAGGGAGGGCAGTAATAAATCTTCTCCTAAACCTTCTGCTGACCAAAGTTTAAGTGAGAGCAGCAATAAAAGCACTAAGTGGAAAGATGCAATTGAAGCTGCAAAAACAAGGACACAGAAGGGATATAAATTGCCGGACCAGTCTGAATGTTCAGTTCCAAGTTCTGAGGTGTGTTGTGAAGCAGCTTCCAAAGATTTCCAGTCAAATTCAAATGGTCCGAAGAGCTTGCCTTTGGAAGGGACACCTGATGGACAAGTTATTTGGGGAAGCTCCGATGCTGATTTTGGAAGAGGAGAACCTGTGACTGACATGCAGAAAGTAGAACATCCGGTTGAAGCCTTATGTCTTCCTAAAGAATGTGATTCCAATGCTATTCTAACCAATTCTGATGGTTCAAATGCAAACCCTTCAATGAAAATTTTGCCTGATGAATCTTGTCTACTACTTGGAAATCCATTTAAAGCTTCAGTAATCCCAGAACACAAATATATATGGCAGTATGATATCTCTCTCCAAACTTTTTATTCCAGATTGCTTATTCAACAGTTTAAATTTGTTTCTCATAATTAACTGAACTTTACTGATGTCTAATAATTTATATCCTCTATTCTTTCTATTCTCAGAGGTGGTTTCGAGGTTCTTAGGACTGGAAGACTTCCTGAATCTTTTTATGGGATTCAAGCTCACTTGTCAACTGGCGCATCGCCTAAAGTGCTGGAGGTAGTCAGCCAGTTTCCTTGCAAACTGCAATTGGATGAAGTTCCTTGCCTCAGTTTGTGGCCGGTGTCATTTCAGGGAGTCAGTCCAAAGGAAGATAATATTGACTTTTTTTTCTTTGCTAAAGATAGCGAGAGGTTTGACTGATGTCTTTTCCCTTTTGTATCAATTATTATTATTTAAGATCAAGAATTTTATGGACACTTCCTTTGTTGGTTTTGATACAGTTATGGAAGGGCTTATGGTAAACTGTTGGAAAATATGCTTAAAAATAATTTAGCCCTTAGAGGGAACATCAATGAGGTTGAGCTGCTTATTTTCCCGTCAAATAAGCTACCAGAAAACTGCCAACGTAAGAAACAACATTTATGTGTTTAAGCATACTGAGAGCCTTTATTTAGTATACCTGCAGTTTTGATTGATAGTTTGCGTGCAAACATGATTTTATATGTTTTCCTTCCCTCCATCCAATATTGCTAGTCATATCTTTAGATAAATCATCTCAGTGAGAAGATGCTCATTGTTCTTTTCAGGTTGGAACATGTTATTCTTCCTCTGGGGTGTCTTTAGAGGAAGGACTGACTGCGTAAAAGTCCTGCCTGATTTACCGAAGCAGCCTTGTTGGTTCAAGTTGAGCACAGATCCTTTGGTTCAAGAAATTTCCTGCCCTCTCTTTGAAGCTTCTCTCTCTCCAAAAACAAATTCCCATGGGAGTTCAGATAAGGAATTTTCTAGTAGTGATAGAAAACCCATGGTGAAGGCAGTGGAATCCAGCACTCGGGTTGATTTTCAACCTACTTCTTTTGGTATTGAGGATAGGATCTGCAACACACAGGAGTCTTCTTTTCTTCAAAATCCTCTATGTCAGCTAGCTGCTGAGAGTAGAGAGCCATTAGAGCTCACCACAGGTCCGTTCCCTGTACGCTGCTTGTCAGATAGTCCAGGCCAGCTGCACAGCTTACTTGGTACTTGTCCTGTGCCTGACCTTCAGATGAGTGGTGAGGACTCGTGCCCTGCTCTGAGAAGGGAAGCCACTTACCTGGTAAAGCTTTATTTTCCCAAAGGATTGAAGTATACAATGCCTTGTCTTCTTGATTGTAATTGCTGCATGTCTTCATTGTCAGAACAGCTTACGGTTGTTAGTGGAACATTTCGCATCTTTATTTTTGGATGCTGCATCTGTCGTGTGGCTCATTATGCATCATGCATTTTGCATCTCTATTTTTAGATGTTGTATCTCTTATGTTGCTCATCATGCATCATGTGATTGCTGAACTGGACATGGTTTAGCTAGTTTACATAATCATCGTCATTTTTATTTTTATTTTGCTTTTCTCTCTCTTTTTTTTTTTGGGTGGGTGGGGGGAAGGGATACCCGATTATTTGCATGATAACATTAGATATTTTCATCAACATTACCTGTATAATTGTTTTCCATGGGCTGTTTGCATGTTTTTCTTGTCAGCGACTGCAGTTGCTAAAAATGTGGTCACATATGAAAACGCTGGCACACATACATGCCAACATATTTGTAAGAGTTAAGGCATCGAGCTTACTATTGTTATTGGACCTCTGAATGAGTAACATGAGCAGGACTTCGAACATGCTGGACCAAGTTGTCTAAAATGGAAATTGTCTTTGTTCACTGCTTCTTTTTAAAACAAAATCATGTTTCACTGCTTACTAGGATTTTGTTCCTGGCTCTTGGTTTTGGTGGCTATTTTAGTTTATGTTCCATGCTTCTGTACACGTGCGCATAGAGCAGACACAAGTCAGCTGTTTACGGCAGCAATGAAACATGCAAAACCATAGTCACAAGTTTAGCATTTGGAAAAATTCAACTGGATGTAATGATTCAGAATTCAGGAAAAATCCAGAAAATTTGTTAAAAGTTCTAATAATACATAACTAGAAAAGTAATTTTTTAAAAAATATAAGCTTTTTTTTGCTTATAGAAGAGGCAAAAGTAACAATAATTGCAAGAAACATCACGATTGGCAATCATATTGTATCATTAATTTGTAATACATAAAAAAATTCTTCAAATTGCAACATTCATGTATAATTTTGAATAACTTAGTTCTAGATCAATTCGTTTTTGGAAAATTATTCGGTCAAGAGAAAAAATCATGAACAATTCAAAATTTTCCCAATAATTTGGACAATTTAATGATTGTGGAGAAAACAAGGCATATCTTTGGATCAGGGGCTCAAGTGAAACTGGGCTTAGAGACTAATAATTAAGTGCAATTGATTTGCCCTAAAATTTTGGATGATCAAAAACAATTAAATTGACAGAAACTAAGATGAAAGAAGTGGATAAAGAGATTTAGGAAAGAAAAAGAATAAAAAATAAAGTAACAGAAAAAATGCAAACAAGAAAACCTTGGAATGGAAGAAATTCTTTGGGAAAAGGGAAACTTTAGAGGGAGACGGTTAGGATAATTATGAAGAGGAAAAGATAGAAGGATGAGGATGAAGACAGAAAAAAAATAAAACTGGTAGATTCGTCCAGTAAGTAAATTGCAATGTCTGCTAATCTTCATCTTTCTTGAGCTAGAATGTCGGTTGAATTTGAAACAATAGTTGGATGACACAAGTTATGCAACATCTAACTCATAAACTGATGTAAAATATAGCCTAATTTACTTATGTAATTTAACATTATGAACTGAAAACATAGACTAGTATTTGTATGTTAACAATGTCTAAAATCATTACCAATAATTCCTATTCTGAAAACAAAAAACATAGCCCTTGTCTAGGCAATACGCCTTGCGCACATGCTTGTACATTCTTTTGTATTGTCTTGACAATGCTATGTGAATTGATTTAGGTTAAATTTTTTTTTTTTTTTCAATGTGAGGTACATAATGCAGTTAGCAATGTCACTTTGTTAATCATTTATATTTCACTTTATTTATTATGCTGCCAGGCATGTGAGCTATTTCCAGATATCGAAGGTTTGGACTTTTAAGACCAAAGATTCTGTTATAGTGTTTGTAACTTTCTAGGATTAGTATTTCTATTTTCTATAAATTAAAAGAAAGTTTTCTCCTGGTTTTATGTTTTAGTCTTGGAAGCTAAGAATGCTATGTAACATAATTTTAGACCATGTCGCTTTTATTGTTTTGGTCTTTCTAGGCTGAAAGCCTGAAGGTCTAGAACATTTTTAAATTCATTTAAAAATTATGTTACATGCAACATAAAATTAAAGAAATGCCTATACATGCAAAAAGTTGTCAACAGTCGAATTGTTGAACACCCAACAGTGTCAATGTCTATAGAAGGATGATAGCCATCGTATCAGATTCCAACATATAACTCTTAATTTACAGTTATTGAAAATTTTAAAAAGATCACAATTAAATATGCTTAAATGTCTATACTAAGATCTAGCATACTGAATTTAAATCTTGCAAATCCATATTTAAGGAGCTTATCCTTTTTCCTTCATCAAAATGACCTCTCAGAGAACTAAACATCATCTACCAAAAAAAGAGGACCTAAATGATCATCGTTCAGAAAGTCTTCTTTTCATTTTAACTTCAACTAATCCCAAAATTCTATGTTTAGACTTGTAAAAATACTTATCAGAGATAATGTTTGTTGTCCATGAGTAAATGTTTTATTCAGGACAGAGAAATGACTCAAATCTCGATAGAATCTATTCTAATGTGTTTAAAGAAATGGAGAAGTGGCTCATGGTGGTCATTGTAGCCAAAATTGGATGTGATCAGTTAGTTTTTGCTGAATATAACTGAAAAAGAGTTTTGGGGAGACTTGATGTGGGTTTTGTTTTTGTGTTTCTCCTGGACTTCTATCTAAAATACTTTCTATAACAAGAAAAAAAGAGAGAAAAAGAGAGAGAATCATGTAATACATTTATACATGGTGCTGAATGCACATTGTCGTCCAAATATCATCCAGTTGTTAATTCTTTTTTCAAATTGTCCAACCACTTTAAAAACCATCATGCAGTTAGGCATTAGGAGATCTGATTATCAATGTTGTTGAAGACATGTTTGATGATGCATTTTCCAATGAGCCTTGGAGCATCAACCAATTTGTGTGTGAACGCAAAATGCCATTGGAGTGCAGTTGGATCAGAAGCTTTTGTTGTTGGTTAATTTTGCAACATGCCTCTGCCATGTCATGCAATATATGAATGCACATTTAGGATAAGCTTTGGTTCAACAAGGACTGACATATTTTAGCTTTCCCAAATTTAATTCATCTATGGCCATTCTGTCCTTCAAAACAACAGGTGATTGTAGAGATTTTAACTAGAAGAGGTTGATTCTTTTTTTGTTGATCACCATCTAAATTGACTACAAGTCCATGCTAAATATTTGTTATTCATTGGTGTTAATCTCTAATATTTATGCATGCCTGTATTATCTCACATGATTTAATTTACAATTAATTGATGCCCTTCTTTTTTTTCATGCTTAAATTGTAGTTGCTTTTGTGGCATGGGGCATGAGCTTACCCATTTGCATGCAGGTGAAATCGGGTAGTGATATTGATGGCAAAACCCCAGTTCATGTTCATGCAACTAGCGTAGAAAATCTGGACGGTGCATTGCCTGCACTCTCAACACACTCAATTTCTTCATATTTTGAACAAGGTCTCTTTTTTTTTTTTTGGTGCATGACTTGTCCAGGATATTTCTGCTCAATTTCTTTTTGCTTGCTCAACAAACAGGTGAAGGCAACAGAGATGGTGAAAGAATGAGGGGGAGAGAGAGATCAATGAAAGATGAGGGTGGTAAAGATAACGAGCAGCAAGACCATCTGATGGAGATTGACCATCTTAGTTGCAAGTCAAGGCTTAGCAGGAAACGTGCATACTCACCTTCCAGAGAGATTGTTACACGTACTTCTGGTGAACCCTCAAAGAGTGCTGATGAAATGATGGTTTGGTGTGAGAAAGCAAACTTCATTTCTCATGAAACTGAAAAAGAATACAAGAAGAGGAGTTGCAGTGAGAGACATGCTAGTAGTTGTTCTGGTGATGAAAATACGACCAGTAATTTTTCAATACATTCTTTGCTATCTGGCTATGCCAATGAACAGCAGCACATGAATGGTTTCTGCAATGGAATAGGGGGGGTGGCTGAGAAGCCAAGGGGTGCTGAAAGGTACTTCTTTCCTGTGGATTTGGGTCCTGTCAGAAATGTTGGATCAGAGAACTTCATTCATGTTCTTTCTTCAGATAATGAAGACATGTCAGAATCCAGTGCTACTCCAGATCTTGAACTAGCACTAGGAGGCAAAAAGAAATCATCAGAAAAGAAAGTCTTGCCTTTGCTTTTCCATCCGGTTGACAGAAAGAGTAGCCAAGTTAAATTGACTGGTCCTGCAGCAGATGATGAAGATGACATGGCTGCATCTCTGTCTCTATCACTTGCGTTTCCAGGCACAGAAAAGAAGCAAACAGTTAATTTAAGGACGGAGCAGCTGTTGCCAAAGAGGACTTGTGTTAACACTTCTTTGCTTCTATTTGGTGGCTTTTCTGATACTTGAATCCAAATGAGAGGACATATGCCCTGTAAATTACCACCTTGGTATACTTAAAGAGGATACTTAAGAGGATCAGAAGGGGCAGCATCAGAGTCGTTGCCCATATGTTAATGTCCATACAAATCCGTTGCTTTTTTTTTAACCTTTTTCTTTTACCTTTTTTGCCCTCCTTTCTTTCCCTGCTTGTTTTTAGAGTGCAGTGCAGAGGTACGGCTGTTTGTATATAAGAGAAAGAAGCCGCAACCTTAAAGTTATGCGGGAATTCCTTGGATATGGTATGTAAGTCCTTATATATTTTCGTGTTCAATCATGCTTATGTGAATATTTTTGGTGGTGTTAGCATCGATCTGTCTGAATTTGATTATCGAAAAGATGCTCATGACAAGACCTTAGAAGGTATTCAAAGCTTGCCACATGCAGGGGTAAGTATCTCAGTTGCATTTGGTTAGGTTGACATGCAATGGCAAATCTTATGCTGTAGTCTGTGGCTCGCTGAAATGTCTTCAGCTTCCAAAGCCGATGGTTCCGTTGCCCTTTAATATCCTGATCATTGGTGTTCGTTTTGATATGCCAATGCACCCAAGCTTATATGGCTATCTATTTTGTGTGGCATCATTTGCTTGGTGACGAACCCTGTAAGCCGCTGGCAATTCTTTGTAAGATGAATCTGCAATAAAGATGGATCTGCAATCTGAAAGCTCATTTTTTGTTGTTGCAGCACGCACTTGGTCATATAGATTTTGTAACTTTGCCTGCAATTGCTTATCGAAAATAAAAATTTGAAGAGAAAATTATGATGCCTCAAGAAATTGAAATATGCTTATTCTCTGGTTTACATGTTTTCAAATTCCTTTGGCTTTGCCTAAATATTAGCTCTCATGGCTGAGGTTAATTGCTTTTGAGGTTAAACATTTGGCCGATAATCAAGGGGAAAACGTTCCAAATTTCATGTTAGGATTCATTTAGACTCTTTATATGGTAAGCCTTATGCTATAATTTTTTCGTGTGCTTGCCTTTTTTTTTTTTTTTTATTCAGCTTTCAATAAGGTCTTCTATTTTCATCCATGAAGATCAAGGCGCCTCTGATTGAGATACTACGACTTGCATACAATTTATTGCAAGAAAAGAAATAACTCTTTCTTTAATGGCGGAACAATGCCATTGACTCAAAAACGGCTTCACAATTTATAAATCCAAGCACCAAATTAAGCAACATGTGGAATCAATCAAGTGCATATGTATAAGATATGTATTTTATCAACGCATTATAGAAATAGACAGCATGAGTGGAGACCGGTAATAAAAGAGACTTTATGAAGTAAACTGCTTATTCTACATTGTTGCTTCTTCTATTTCTTATTCAGCTTGGGCAGGTTCTGTTGCCACGTTACTCCAACTTCTTAAACCCCTCAACCATCTTTAATTTTTAAATCCACATATGAGATTTCAATTAGGGACAAAGTATGCCGTCTGACAATTAAATGCACAAAAGCAATTAAGGAAAAGGTTATTGGTTGTCTTAAAAGTCATCATCGCAATATATGGGCCTCTTCGCCTTTCAAAAGCGATATTCATTTCCGTTTAGCATCGATCATCTAATCAGTGAAAAAAAAAAAAAAGAGGGAGCTTTGTGATTTGGCAACATAATCATCACACGTAAACACCTTACAATAAAGATAAATGGAGGAGATCTTTATCTACTAAAATGGAAGTTTATGGGTCTTTTTTTTTTCCCTTGAAGGGAGGACTGCAAATAAGTCAAACTTGAGGGGGGTCAAATATATATGGGTTAATTTTTTAAAGCATTCAAATCAAAATTGAATTGATTTTTTAGTTTGAGAAATTTTCAAACTAAATCAAATTGATTATAGAAAATACAAACTTAAACAAAACTGATGTGACCAATTTGAATCATCTCATGGTTTGGTCTATTTTTTCAACCCAAGAGAGAGAGAGAGAGAGAGAGAGAGAGAGAGAGAGTTGAGATAAAGAGTAGTTTGGTCATTTCATAAATGGTTAAACACTTTTAGGTAGTGTTGATAGAAAAAATATTATTCATGGATAAGTGTACGGGATAGAGTTTATCCCCTGGCTATCCCTAGGAATATTCCTTGGCTATCCCATTGATCATATCAAATGTAAAAAAGTAAATCTATAGGATAACTTTTTTTTACTCTTATTGGAGGGATAACCGGCTATTCCTGCATTTTCTAGGAAATAAATTGAGGGGATAACCCATGGTTAACCATGGGTTATCCCTTTGGTTAACTTTATTCCATATTTCAAACACTACCTTAGGTAGTGTTTGATAGAAAAAATATTATCCATGGATAAGTGTACGGGATAGAGTTTGTCCTCTGGCTATCCCTAGGGATATCCCTTGGCTATCCCATTGATCATATCAAATGCAAAAAGGTAAATCCATAGGATAACTTTTTTTTTTTACTCTTATTTGGAGGGATAACCAGCTATTCCTGCATTTTCTAGGGAATAAATTGAGGGGATATCCCATGGTTAACCATGGATTATCCCTTTGGTTAACTTTATTTTCAGCTATCCCTTATAGTTATAGCTTTTGGGAATAAGAGGGGATATCCCCTCTTATTCCCTATTTTAATATCTTAATGTCTTAGGCAAACGAGGGGAAGGGTAACATTGATAGGACCTAAAAGTTAAAAAGGGCCAATTGAAGCTTCTTAAAAGAGGAGTGTTTGCGTAAATGCATGAAAGTTCAGGAGGTCAAAATGTAATTTCCTCAAAAAAAAACACTTATGCTTGATTAATTAGTCCAGCAGCAATTTATTTGACAGGCACTAAGATAATTGAGGAACAGTTAAACCCAAGAACATGCATGAGATGAAATTAACATCAACTCATTTTCTTCTCAGTACCTAATACCACCATAGTAGGAGGTCATAGTTATATGATAAACATATCAGAATGCATTCAAACATTTTGAATGTCAACAAGCAAGAAGAAAGAAGTTGTATTACAAGTTTGTTGGCTCCATATATAGTGGAGGTGTTACCACATGAATGGTGGCAGCAGTATGTGATGGACATTGTTGTATAACATCAAGGTGCTCATGATCATTTCTATGTGCAATACTCAATCAAATGCAAGGTTCTCAAACAAATCTAAAGGTTACTTCTACAAAAGAGAGAAGTACCTGTGGACCAAAAGCATATGCTAGCGTTCCCAAAGACGGCTTCACCTAAGAGGAAACCAGCATGAAAAATCTGGAATCATCAGTGCATATCCAAGTAAAAACAGTACACCATGACCTATTTCATGAAAGTTAATAGTAGTCTCAAGTGACAAGATGAAAGAAAAGTGCACATGAAAGAATCATAATTCAATACATAAGAGCAATCTTCAAATCAACATCAAGTATTCAACGTATAGCAGATAGCACATCATACACAAGAATGATATAGTGGTTGGAGACAATATCCATAAAATGACTCAAGTACATGTGATACTTCAAGTGTCCACAAAGTTTGTCGTTCTAAGAATCCACATGTCAAAATTAGCAAGCATACCATTGACTAATTTGAGACTAAAAAAGGGTCCATATTAGGTGATAACAATGGCACTTAAAATGATACTACCAATTACGGTGGGAAAGAAATATGATACTCATCCAACGAAAAATGAAATGCTTTCATGATTCCATCATGCAGATGGGGATGAACATGTCTTGAAAATACTTTCATGCTAATAAGAATGCAAAACATCATGTGTTCATATGTAGGCGGGTTGCAGATGGGATAAAGGTGGTCCCGGAGAATTGGACATTCAAAATATATATGGTGCTCTTCCTTTTGTGAGAATGATCCTTCCATGTTTGTCAATTTAAATTTCCTTCTGACATGTTATATTTTTGTTAAGATCATGCTTAAAGGTGAAATTGGAAGAAGTTTCTAGGATTGCATGGACAAGAGGTGGGTAGAATTAAGCACAAATCACATTGAAAATTTTGATGTTTCTGTCCAAAGGATGTCACTCAGGAAATAGTTACACCAGGACATCATACTCAAAGGAAAGTACCGGCCAATGAGACTTTACAGGCAAAACCTAGAGAATGGTGCATAAAAATTGGAAAACAAGGACATCAAAACTGCTCTCTGTCCAGAACTTAGCATCTCTTCTTCATTAAGGTCTTATATGAGCTAATACACTCCATGATTGCCCGAAGAAGAGAAAAAGGGGAAACAAGTGCAGAAATCTTAAAAGCTTTTATGAGAAGCAAAGTAGCTTTTCAGGATAACTTTAGGCCTAACTGAAACTCTATCATGCCTTTATTATTAATCAAATAGCGTCTTTTCCGATTAGGGAACTTAAGATCAGAAACAGAAAAGATCTAATGTTTTGGTACCCCTCTAAAGCAAAAGTATTTCAGACTTTGTCGCCATTTTAATTTATCCCAACCAATGAGATCTTGATGTCCTTATTACAGTTCCCCTCAAAAAAATCCTCGGTTTTGGATTTTATCAAATAATATTGTTAAGTGATGCTTGAGGTTGTGAATGTCTCCAAATTCAATTGCAATAATATCTGACTAGAAGCAAAAAACTTTCCAAAAGACCAATAACCCTGAAGGACCTGCATCAGTAGCAGCTTAAAAGGTTTCAATGCTATTAAGTTACACAAATTTCTTTGAATCCAAAAATAATCATTTTTATCTTGAAGTATCAATTAGTAAACAAGTTTGATTCACAATCAGTATGTACTGGCTTTACCAAGCAGGTTCCTAGAAACTAGTCAGTGAAACATCTTTCTTGATTTCCATATTTGAATTCCCTTTCTTTCCCATCCGCAAAAATTAATAACCTATCAGCTACTCACCATAACATTCCTTAATGTCAAAGAGGTCATAAATAATGGTCAATCTGAAAGGACAAATTTCTGCAGATAGCATATTGTGTAGTGTGTTCATCATGCACCACTGCTTCATCTTTAACCCCTTGTTTTTCACCGTTTTACCCTTGAAATCAAATTTCCTTTTTGATCATGATACTTTCTTGGAAGCCACACTTTACATCAATCTGGTCTGAATAACAAGCAGTGCTAGAAATTGTCAGACTGAGTTGGGGCACTTTGAAGTGTAAATGTTATTGGGTTTGGCACATGGAAGTGATGGAACTAAATGGCAATATGATAAGAAGGATATGCAGAAGGTAAAGGAGAAGATCTTAAGAAGTTGAAGACAGATAAAGAAGGCGAGAAAAAGAAACTCTAATTGTGAGGCTAACTAACTCAAAAATGACATAATAAAGAAAACATGCTAATTAGAGATAAGATTAAGAAAGGGTATAGGTCTGCCAAATGGACACTTTCACTTTTTTTCACAGAGATTGTCAACCAGATTATCTCCTTTTTTTGTAAAAGACTTGCAGTCTGAGATGATATCAACTAAATAAAGCAACGACACTGCCTCCTCTTTATAAGATCTTAGGCTTAGAGGTGGACAGAAAGCAGGGATGGTGAAGTGTCTCTATGTGCTGCAACAACTGTACATCTTATCATTTATTTTACACCTATGTGGGTTAACACTAACACTAAAACCATAGATATTTTAATTATAAAGACCAGGCAGCAACTTCTCTTCAGCAATTTTGAACTGTGACGGTCCAATGTTTACTGCTAATAAAAACATGGGATGGACTTAAATTTATCAAATGTCATTCTATTTCTTCAATGATTCTCACATATCACCGACATGCAATTTATAGATGTTCTTTTTCTTTTTTTTAAACATGTGAGATCATCACTCATGTGAATACCACCCATAAACTGGTGAAAGGCATAGCATGCCAAATAACCACATGAAAACGTCCACGGAGACAGTAGCTGACATATATTGGTATCATTGTGAATATACTCGACCTATTTCATACAGAGGATTCAAAGTTATAAAATTAAACTAATACCAATGGCATTTCCCTCTAAATAATCTGTGGAATGAAGAAGATACTTTGTACTCAATGATGAGAGACAAGGATAACATTGCGCTTGTAATTACTAATACTAGATAAAGATTCTGTAACTTCTAATAAAGAATACTTTCACAAAGTAATATATCAATAAAAAAAGCTGCACCTGTATTTAATGCATATAGAAGAGTTCCGATGATGATTTACTCACTTGTTCTGATCAATTGCCAGAAGAGTTTGACAGTGTACCAAAGTTTTCAGCTTGTTGGACTGCAGGCCACGTGTCTGAAAATGAGATCCACCTAAAACCCCCAAGAAACGGAAATGAAGAAGAAGAAAGAAAACAAATGCTTTTTAACAACAAAACAGATAAATGATCACCATAAAGGAAAAGGAGGATAAAGTTGGAATGCCCATTATACTGGTTGCTGTTGCTATTGGCCAATATTTTAAGAAAAAATTGAAAATACTTGAATCTGTTTTTCCTTGCAAGACTTCAAAAAAGCAAGACCTTTCTAAGTAATATTCTGATACATTGATAAACTTCACCAAAATATATTCTCCCAACTACAAATTTATACGCTAGCTTTTAGTTTGGCCTTCCTATTTCTGTATAATGTTTCTGAACTCTTAACTTTTCCTCAGTATTTCTGATCCATAAATTCTCACACTTTTTGTATGAGTCCCAAAACTGGAATGTCGGCAGTGGTTGTCAAATGCACAGCATCTACTTGAGACCATTGAAATTTTGAATCAAAATAAGAATAATCTTCTGGTTATTTTAAATGATTTTAAAAGTTTGCTAGTTTAGACTAATTAAGTTTTTCGAATTCAGGCTACCTACAGCTTAGTAGTCTTTCTGTATAATGTAGCTGGAGCCTGGAGATCTGGTTGCAAATTTGCATGGTAACTGATGTGGCCGGTGGCGCTACGTAGACATTAACGGCTAAGTTAACCGACGGTGTAGATGGAAGCAGACGGTCGCATTTCTCCAGGACGGCCCCGCTCTTCAGCGGGCCGCGCTTCTCCAAGTCGGCCCCTAATGGCCCCAATTTCTCCAAGTCAGCCCTAGCGGTCCCGACTTCTCAGTCAACCCCAGCAGCCCCGACTCCTTCAAGTCGGCCCCAGCGGCCCCGATTTCTCCAGTCGGCCCCAGCGGCCCCGACTCCTCCAAGTCAGCCTCAGCGGCCCCGGCTCCTTCAGTCGGCCCCAACTCCTCCAAGTCGGCCCCAACGGCCCCGATTCCTTCAAGTCGGCCCCAGCGGCCCCAACTTCTCCAAGTCGGCCTTAGCGGTCCCTGGTGGGCCCACCTATCGCCTGACCTGCGCTGTTTGACACAGTCAGGCCCACCTACCATCTGGCCTGCACAATCTGACGCAGCCAGGTCCACCTACCGCCTGACCCACATAGTTGATGGGATCAGGCCCACCAACCGTCAGGCCTATGTGCTCGATGGAACTCGGCCTACCAACCAGCCCCTATTCACGTAATCACTATGAGCTCAATAGACATTTCTCTTCACGAAACTCCACGTGGCTAATCCCTAGACAAATACCGAAGGTCTATAAAAAGGTAAGAGAATGCAGAATAAAGGTACGTGTTACACACATACTCAAAAACCCAAGCACATACTCTGATCCTCAGAGCCTTCTTCTTTTGTAGAGCTTCTTCAAGCCCCCTCTACTGTGACCTCGGTCGCTAACTTGACCGTCGGAGGGTCCCCACCGGAGCTTCCTCCGGTTTTGGAGCTTCTTGCAGGGCACTCGCTCCGAAGAAAGCTGCACCAGCAAACGAAGTTTCTTTCCGACGTCCAGTCCCAGCGAGCAAGCGTCAACATATTGGCGCGCCAGGTAAGGGGGAAAGATGAGCTCTATAACACTTGTTTGCAAGTTTTTCTCTTCCTCTTCATCAACAATGGCGGTGATGCGTACCCAAGACGTCTCTGCCAGTTATCCTGAAGGGTACCTCCAACCGGCGGAGCAGCAGGAGGCCAACCTCCCTGCTGCTAACCCTCTGGTTACTCCCACGCCACCAGTCGCGGCCAGTCAAGCCAAGCCCGCGCTCACCCAACAGGTCCAAACTCTCACGACGATGATCCACAGACTCTGGGAGCAGCATACCGTGGCCATCCAGCATCAGCCCGCTCCACCTGCACCACCACCTGCTGCACTGGCCAGTCAGCAGTCTGCTTGAGGAAGGTCCCTTCGCCGAGGGATTGGCCACCGTTGTGCCTCCCCCAGAGAGCACCGCCGGGAGCCTCTCAAGAGGTCACGCTCCCCCGCTCATAGCCCGGGCGAGTCTTTCCCAGAGCCCCAACGCTAAGAAGAGCCAAAGCGGAGGCACTGCCACCTGCGCTCTTCCCCTTCTTCTTTTTTCTCATCTTCTGGGCCACCAAAGAAGATGTCAGCCATCAATCGCCAGACGAAGGAACGTCCGGATGAATACCATTAACGGCTGGGGGAGCTTATCAGAAAAGTCAACAACCAACCAGAGGAGGAGTACGACACTCGCCCTCCTTACACTTGCCGAATCTTGGATGAGCCCATTCCCTTCAGATTTGTCTCTTCCAACTAGATCCGTACGATGCTACGATGGATCTCCTCGATCACCTCGAGAGCTACAAAGCTCTCATGCAAGTCCAAGGGGCTACTGACGCCCTCCTGTGCAAGGCCTTTCCCGCCACTTTGTGAAAAGCTACTCGCGCCTGACACTCTCGTTTATCCCCGTACAACATCGATTCCTTCCGAGAGCCGAAAGGGCATTCCTGGTGCACTTCGATGCTTATCGAAGGATCCCGCGGGTTGCAGACAGCCTCTTCTCCATACGTCAGAAGGAGGGGGAGTCACTTCGGGACTTCATGGCCCATTTTAAGATAGCCGCCCTCGAAGTTTACCATTTGGACGATGCGGTGGCAACTCTAGCATTGAAGCGGAGACTTCTCCCCTCCCGCTTCACTTTTTCTCTGGATAAGAAGCCTTCCAGCTCCTACTATGACCTCCTCCTCCGCGCATAGAAGTACATCCGCGCGGACGATGCCGACTTCACCTGTCGGGAGTCTGAGCGGGGCTTTAGCCGAAGGTCCGCCCGCTCTGAGCCAAGCGGATCCTCTCGTTCCAAACCATGCCGACCGAACAATAGGCGCCGAAGCCTCGCCCCCAAGAAAAGCAAGCTCACGCCCCTTCTCGCCCCCCGTTCTCACATTCTCATGGAGATCGAAGGCAAGCCATATCTCCAACGCCCTCCCCCTATGAAGAAAAGTTTCCCTCGCGACAAAAGCCGCTACTGCTGCTTCCATCGGGACTACGGCTATGATACCGACAACTGCTACAGCCTGAAGCATGCCATCGAGGAACTCATTCAGCGGGGTTACCTCAGAAGGTATGTCCAAAAGGCACTCCCGGCTGTTCCAGCACTTATGGGGCCTCCATCTGCTCAGGCTATTATCGATAACTCCCCGACGGAGAGGACGATGGGGATGGTGTCCTGGGGGTAGCCTCTTCATTCAAGCGGCCTAGGGGGAGTGGGGACCTAGATGATGTAATCCCTAGAGGAAAGCTAGTCAAAGTTGATAATGTAAACAATGAGGGCATCGTTGTCTCGATGACGATCGCCAAACACCCTATAAAGAGGATCCTGGTTAATAGTGGCAGCTCGGCTGATATCATTACCTATGACGAATTTGTTAGAATGAATTTCTCTTGACTCTCTTCAGCCAGTGACAGCTCCCCTGATCGGGTTCACAGGAGATTCGGTGAGGATGGAAGGCGAGATCACCTTACCCATGACGGTTGGAACACTGCCGTGTCAGAGCACAGTCATGATGAGGTTCTTGGTCGTTCAAGTACCATTGGTATACAACGCCATCCTCAGCTGACCTAGCCTCAACCTTCTTGATGCGGTCATCTCCACCAAGCGGTTGCTCGTGCAGTTCCCCACTAGCAACAGAGTCGGCGAAATGCGAGGAGAGACCAGCCCAGTCCTACCCTGCTATAGCTTCAAGTCCTCAAGAGGTCAAGCCGGCTTCAGAAGTGTCGAACTCCCGAGAGTCCGGTAAAGGGGGAGAGCCAGCTGAGCGGCTGCTGATCTTTCCACTGGGGACAACCCAACGAGGACGGTGCAAGTCGGCGGACTTCTCCTTACAGAAGACCGGTATCGCCTCCTAGCTTTCTTGCAGGCTAACTCGGACATTTTCGCCTAGTCGGCGTCCGACATGCCCGGTATTCCATCAGAGATGATCACCCACAAGCTTAACATCGACCGAAGCACCGTCCGATTCGTCAAAGAAAAAGAAGTTTTGCTCCCAAGCAGCAGAGAGCCATTGACGAGGAGGTCAACAAGCTGCTTGCTGCCGGCCACATTCGAGAAGCGCACTACCCGAGTTGGTTGGCCAACATAGTCATGGTTCGTAAGGCGAATGGGAGCTAAAGGATCTGCATCGACTTCATCGACCTTAACAAGGCGTGCCCAAAAGATAGCTTTTTATTGCCCCGGATTGATCAACTGATGGATTCGACATCCGATCACGAGCTTGTCAGCTTCATGGACGCCTTCTTCAGGTACAATCAAATAAAGATTGACTCGGACGACGAGGAGCATACCTTTTTTGTGACCGAGATGGGCATTTACTGCTATAAGGTAATGCCTTTCGGCCTCAAGAATGCGGAAGCAACTTATTAGAGGTTGATGAACAAAGTCTTGCAAGACTAGCTGGGCCAAAATATGGTCTACGTGGACGACATGCTGACGAAGAGCGCCCGTGCTTTCGACCATGTTTCCGACCTGGAGGAGATCTTCAACAACCTTTGCCGCTACAAAGTCAAGCTGAACCTGAAGAAGTGTGCCTTCGGGGTTATAGCGGAAAAACTTTTGGGCTTTATGGTGACTCAGCGAGGAATTGAGGCGAACCTAGAGAAGATCAGTGCCATCCTCGACATGAGGCTACTGGCCAACAAGAAGGAGGTGCAACAGCTCACCGGGAGGGTGGCGGCCCTAAGCCGGTTTCTCTCCAAGTCAGCTAAGAGGTGCCTGCCTTTCTTCAAGGCCTTGCACAAAGTGAGTGGGTTTGAGTAGACGGAAGATTGCCAGAAAGCTTTTGAAGGATTGAAGGTGTTCCTATCTACCCCGCCACTCCTGTCGAAGCCAAAGGATGGGGAGAGTCTTTTCCTTTACCTTGCCGCCTCCTCAGAGGCTGTCAGCTCCGTCCTGGTGCGCCTCGACGTCGACGGAACCCAGAAGCCCGTCTACTATATGAGCAAGGTGCTCCATGACGCTGAGACCAGGTACTCCAAAATAAAAAAGATCATCTTTGCTCTGATCATTTCCGTCCAACGTCTCCAATCATACTTTCAGGCTCACCCCATTGTGGTGCTCACGGACCAACCCCTCAAAGCCATACTGGCCCGTCCTGACACCTCGGGCCGGCTTGCCAAATGAGCAATCAAGCAGGAAGAATTTGACCTTTCATTTCAGTCAAGGCCGACTCTAAAGTCTCAAGTCTTGGCCGACTTCCTGGTCGAGTGCACCTGGACGAAGGAGTGAGCGAAAGAAACTCCTGTGGTGCAACCCGATGTCAAGCTTGGCGACATAGGGGAGTTTTGGATCCTCCACGTGAACGGCACCTCAAACTCCTAAGGAAGCGGTGCTGGCCTCATCCTTACGGGTCCGGAGGGCGAAAAGGTGGAGTACGCTCTTTGACTCCTTTTCAAAGCTACGAACAACCAGGTTGAATACGAAGCCCTGCTGGCCAAAGTGAGACTCGCCCAGGAACTTGGGGTGAAGCGTCTCAGAGCCTTTACCGATTCCCAACTCGTCTCCGGACAAATCAACAAAAGTACAAGGCACGGGACCCCATCATGGCGCGATACCTGGTTAAGGTTCGGCTCCTAGTCTCTTTGTTGGCCTACTTCAACATCAGCTACATTCCTCGAAGTGAGAACGCCAAGGCCGACACCCTTTCCCACCTAGCCACCTCGATTAGCGGTGTCATGGGGGACACCTACATCAAGCACTTAGAGAGGCCTAGCATTGAAGACAAAGAAAAAGTTCTCCCGCTTGCCCAGGAGCTGACTTGGATGGATGCCTACGTTCGCTACCTCATTGACAACACCCTCCCAACCGATCGTGGGGAAGCCAGGCTGCTCAAGTGGAGAGCTTCCAAGTTCACCCTCCTAGACGGGCGTTTATACATAAGGTCATTTTCTTACCCTCTTCTCAAATGCGTTGGACTTGCAGATGCTGACTACATCCTTAGAGAAATCCATGAAGGCATCTATGGAGACCATTTGGGGAGTAGATCGCTAGCTCAGAAGGCCCTCCACCAAGGCTACTACTGGCTTATCATGAGGGAGGACTCCGCTAAGTTGGTTCAGAAATGTGACGGCTGCCAGCGGCATGCGCATATTCAACGACAGTCGTCCGCTCCATTGAATCTGCTCTCGGCCCCGTGGCCCTTCGCCCAGTGGGGAATGAACATCTTCGAGCCATTTCTCTCGGCTTCGGATCAGCGAAGGTTCTTGCTCGTCGCCATCGACTACTTCACCAAGTGGGTTGAAGTCGAGGCACTGGCCAAGATCACCGAGGGCAAGGTCAAAGCCTTCTTCTGGAAATCTATCATATGTCGTTTCGGCTTGCCTCACACCATTGTCACTGACAACGGCCGATAGTTCGACAACGCTACATTCAAGACTTTCTACACCGAACTAGGCATCTACCATCGATTTACCTCTGTCGGTCATCCGCAGACTAACGGAGAGGCCGAAGTTATGAATCAGACCATCCTTCGGGGACTCAGAACCTGACTGAATGGATCCAAAGGCAGATGGTGGAGGAGCTCCCCAGCGTGCTGTGGGCATACCATACGACACCAAGGGCTCCGACGGGCAAGACTCCCTTCAGTCATGTCTTCGGATCCGAGGCGGTCATCCCCGTCGAGATCGGCTTACCGAATCTCCGGGTGGAGTCCTACAACGAAGAAGATAACCCCAGACGGCTGAGAGCCAACCTCAATTTCATTAATGAGGCACACGACCGAGCACGGCTTCGGATGGCAATCTTTCGCCAACGAGCGGCCAGGTACTACGATGCCCGAGTACATCCTAAGACGTTCCGCCTTGGAGATCTAGTCCTCAGAAAAGCCGAGGTATCCAAGCCAACAGAGAGGGATAAGTTATCTCCAAACTGGGAAGGTCTTTACCGTGTTGTCGAGGTACTTCACTGGGGGGCATACCGGATTGAAAAACTGGCGGACGACCCATCCCGCATACTTGGAACGCAGACAACCTCCGCCAATACTATCAATAATGTACCCCCTCCATGATTGTCAATGAAGAATTCCTCAAACATTACATCCAGCTCATCTTCAAATATGAGGACTTGTCGTCTAAAGGAGTTCATCGGCATCGCGGCTAATGGGTCACCACTCGGTCTGGCTTGGAGATGCCCCCGAGGCGGTTCAATACCCTAACAGCCCCGCACCCGTTCGAGTCGCCCCTCGGGCCGGCATACAAACCCTCGAGATGGTTCTAAAGGAGCTCATCGGCATCGCGGCTAACGGACACCACTCGATCCGGTTTGGAGACGCCCCCGAGTCGGTTCAAGTCCTTAACAGCTCTGTACCCTTTCGAGTTGCCCCTCGGACCGGCATACAAACCTCTGAGACGGTTCTAAAGGAGCTTGTCGGCATAGCAGCTAACGGAACACCATTCGGTCCGGCTTGGAGATGCCCCCAAGTCGATTCAAGTCCCTAACAGCTCCGTACCCATTCAAGTCGCCCCTCGGGCTGGCACACAAATCCCTCGAGACAGTTCTAAAGGAGCTCATCGGCATTGCGGCTAATAGGACACCACTCGGTCTAGCTTGAAGATGCTCCTGAGTCGGTTCAAGTCCCTAACAGCCCCGTACCCGTTCGAGTCGCCCCTTGGGCCGGCACACAAACCCCCAAGGCGGTTCTAAAGGAGCTCGTCGGCATCGCGACTAACGGAACACCACTCGGTCCAGCTTGGAGACACCCGCAAGTCGGTTCAAGTCCTTAACAACTCTGTACCCGTTCGAGTTGCCCCTCAGTCTAGCACACAAACCCTCGAGGCGGTTCTAAAGGAGCTCATCGGCATCACAGCTAACGGGATACCGCTCGGTCTGGCTTGGAGACACTCCCGAATGGTTCAAGTCCCTAACAGCTCCGTACCTATTCGAGTCACCCCTTGGGCCGGCACACAAACCCTCGAAGCGATTCTAAAAAAGTTTATTGGCATCGCGGCTAACGGGACACCACTCGGTCCGGCTTAAAGATGCCCCTGAGTCGGTTCAAGTCCCTAACAGCTCGTACCTGTTCGAGTCACCTCTCGGGCCGGCACACAAACCTCCGAGGTGGTTCTAAAAGACCTTATTGGCATCGCGACTAACGGAACACCACTCGGTCCAGCTTAGAGACGCTCCCGAGTTGGTTCAAGTCTTTAACTGCTTCGTACCCATTCGAATCGCCCCTCGGGCCAGCACACAAATCCCCAAGGCGGTTCTAAAGGAGCTCGTCGGCATCGCGACTAACGGGACACCACTCGGTCCAGCTTGGAATGCCCACGAGTCGGTTCAAGTCCCTAATAGCTCCGTACCCGTTCTAGTCGCCCCTCGAGTTGACTTGCAAGTTCCCGAGGCGGTTCTAAAAAGATTCCTAAACGTGTTCAAGTCTTCCTCAACCGCTTCCTCGACCGACACCGACACCCTGCGTTCACCCCATCGAATGGCTGAGGGACGAGGGACTCGGTCGACAACACGAGTCCGTGTGGGCCCTAGTCGGATTATGAGGAAGGCTATGACTACTCACTATCGAGCCTAAGTTTTGGAACTAGCGTGACACTGCTGATACATGAAGCAATCACAGAAGACAAATAAGGACTTTTGGCAAAATCTTTTCCTTTCTATTGATGTTCTCGACAATTACAGGATCTGACTCGTAGTCAGTTACAAAAAGAAAAGGAAAAAGATACAGAAAGAAAGCCTAATCTATGGCTCGCCGAGCCTTGACTCTCCACCAGCCTCGTCCCCGTCCAACTCTCCGTCGTCCAGGTCCCCAGGTTAGATGGCTTCAAGATCAAAGTCGCTGATTCCGAAGACCTCGGCAACCTTTGCCTTGCAGTGCTTGAAGCCCTAGGCGTAGGCGTCGAGGCTGGCTTCGGTCATTTCTTGTTCAAACTCTGGCGAGCCCCAAATTCCGCGACGGCGCCTTAAGCCCGGGCCTCGGCTTCCTGGACTCGTGCCTTGGCTACCCAGGCCCGGCTCTCAGCCTCTTCGGCCCAGGCCCGGCGTCCCAGACTTGGGCCGCGGCTTCGACCCGCCTCTTTCCGCCTCCTGCGCCGCCATCTCCACCGTAGCAGCCCTCCCTATGGCAGCATAAGCCTCGACTGCTGCCGCTTCGGCCCGGTTCTCGGCATCCCTAAGCTGGTGGGTCAGCTCCTCCACCCTCCTCTCGATCGACTCCAAACTGGATGAAACTACTGCCAGCTTGGCCTCGGCTACGAAGGATCGATTGTGCTTGACTGCCGCCTTGTTCTCCGCCTTCCTGAACCGGGCCCTCCACTCGTCCCGGTCAACCTCTGATGAGAGATGTTTGCCGGCCAAGTTGTTCTTCCGAGTCTTGGCCTCTTCCAGCTTCCGGGTGAACTTCTCAGTCACCTCTCTGCATCGGTTTCGGTATACATCCACTCTCTTCTGAGAGCGTGCGGCCGAGTCGCACGTCCGGATCATCGAGTCTCGGAAGGCAAGGACCTTGTTGGCCACCTGCATGGATCAACTTGTCAGCTATATATCAAACTAAATGAGCATGAAAGAAGCATAGACAAAAATTACCTGAAGCACCGACACGTAGGCTGCGTCGAGGTAGCGGCGGTCTGGTGGCACAGCTGCGCACAGAGTGCAGCAGGTGCACCCTCTCCAGCAGGCGTTCCACCTGCCTCGCGTCCTCCATCATCGAGAGTCTCGGCGCTGGCCGCGGGGGTTGGGCCAGTGCTTCCTCGATTGCCCGCTGGGTGGTAGCTCGGGCGACTAGCGTGGTGAATCTTCCGGCTCGGCCCCGCCTTCGCCCATCGGTCCTTCCTCGGCGTCATCCGCCATCGTGGCCGCCTCCCCCTCTCGGCCATCAAGGGAGCCTCTTCTACCTCCGGCTCGGGAGGAGCTGGATGTCCGCCTTCGATTCCCGACTCCCCTGCCTCGGCCGGCTCTGCGGGGGTGGGAGTCCCGTTCTCGGGATTCAGGTCCACGACCACCGGCTCGGGAGCAGCCGGGGTCCCCTCGTCGGCATCTTCGAGTGGGGCCGGCTGGCCCCCCTCCTTCGTTCTCGCCTCGGCCGCCGCAGGAGCCGCTTCGCCCGACGGTGCCTCGGTCGAGACGCTTTCCCTTGGCTCCTCCGAGGGAGCCACCTCTGTCGGAGCCGCCTCCACGTGGACTTCGAAGGCCCTGCCTGGCTCACCTGGGCTCTGCACCGAGCCCTCTTTGCCGACCTCACCTCCTCACCGGCCTCTTGCCTTTTCTTGCGCATGGCCGCCTTTAGCTTCTCGACGGGCACCTTCATCACTGCACAAAGGAACAACATTAGCAAAAAAACTCAAGCCTGAGGATGAGAAGGATGGGTCTCGCGCTCACCAACTGCCGGAGCCAACTCGGCCTCATAGAGATTCTCCTAGGCCAACAATTCTTTGTAGGAGGGGATCTCGGAGGACATCAGACGGTCGTAGAGTCCTGATCCCTCTCGTCCACGGCGTAATTTTTATTGGGGCCGACATCGGGTTCTCTTCAGTCTGCCCTCACTCCTTCCACGTGGGCGAATAAAAAGCGGGATTTCCATCCCTTAACTTTGGAGGGGAGGCGAAGGGGTAAAGCCTAACCCGGCGGCCTAGAGGTAAAAATCCACCATTCGTCTTCACCATGGTGGCGAAGCTTGTAAAGGGCCCGGAACAGGAAAAGCCTAGCTTCTAAGCCTTGGAAGAAGCTAAGGACGACAAATGCACAGATGATCCGAATCGAGTTCGGAGTCAACTATGCAGGGATCAACCTATACCTATCTAACAAATTCAGGAAAAAAGGGTAAAAAGGAAGGCGCAGCCCATACCTAAAGAACTCCTTGTGCAGATCTATCCGATCGAGTCGATCGAAGGTCACTCTGTCATCGAGTCCAGCGCGGACAACTGGATGAAATTGGGGACCCTGTACCTACTCTAAGGCTTTCTATTTCCTTAGGAGTCATAGTGGAAGCCACACCCCCCGGCCCTGCCAAATCGGAGCTAATTGTTGGGTTACGGAATGAAAAATCCCAATCTAATTGGAATAAAATTGCAGCGGAAACAAAATAAATTTATAACCCACCAAGAATACATGCGTTTCATAAAAACCGAAAGAAGGATAAACAAAAATATTACCTTTTGTTATTACCTTTTTAATCAGTATGTAATCTTTCTGTTCTTGTGTTGGGTTTTCTCGGATCTTCAAAGGTGCTGCCTTTCAGAAAGACGATCACCCTCTACAATTATCCACACACGAATGGACACCAAAATGGTTTTGAATGCTAGTTCAACCATTCCATTTTCAAAAAAAATGAACCCTGTTTTCAACTCTCTGTTTTCCATCTTTAAGGCAAAAGATATGACGCTTCAAAAGCCCCAATCGACGTGACCTTTCAAATGCCCCAATCGACGTGACCTTTCAAATGCCCACAGACTCTAAAACGTATATATCGAACATATATACAAGCCTGCTAGGAATTTTGGTTAACTAAGATTTTAATTGATATTTATTTAAAACTCCTTTTAAATAATAACAATTTAAATCCTTTCCTTACAAAATAAGGAATATATTTTTAACCAAAAAAAATTTTATGGATTATTTCCTTATCCAATAAGAAAATGCAACAATTTAATTACTTATCACAATTTAAATTACGAATTTAAATTTTCTCAAAATTAAACTCGAATCTAAATAACAACTAATTATTATTTGTAATTTAAAATAATCTCATCATTTTAAATTATATAGAGAGTAACAAATCGTAACCATTATTGTCCGTTCTTAGTGTGCGACCCTATAGGTTCAATTAACGTTGGCAGTAGGCCTAAATCACATTTTGAACCTACAAGTCATAAGCGGCCTCTAGCAAGACATTATGACTACCCAAGTTAAATGAAAAGCTCATGTTCCGAGACAACCTTAAAGTAGCTATTAACATAATCCTTTTGTCACATGATATCTTGATAGAATATAAGGCATGGATAAAATCAACCTTATATCTCTCTATTTTTAATTTCTCGAAACCCAATTAGACTGACTAAACAAATGATATTGATCTCCATCAATTCATTTGAGCATGGCCATGCATTTCTCAATCTCAATCATCGAGGGGCCCAGAGATATCTCTCTTATAATAAGAGGGACAAATTCCATCTTAATCACTCACATCTCACTACATGATTCTTATTATGTTCAATCATAATCTTTATAATCATCCGGTTAAAGACAACGTTTGATTATGTCAAAACATAATATTCCTCATGTTGAGAACTATGGCAATCTCAGGTCTAAGGATTTAATGACATAACTACTAGAGATTAACTTATGACTTTGATCCATGTATTAATCTCAAGGCGGGTCTTGTCCAATATTTGTTCTCAACAAATACATATAAATTTGATTTGTATCTCATACACATATTCATCCCATGAATATCAATCAAATTTCATACTAATCTTAATTTATTGTTATTCCCACAACAATAACCGATTAGGGACATTTAGAATAATTCATAATATTATTCAAGGATATTATTATATAATAAACATGCAAATTATGATAATAGTAAATGTTCATAAATATTCAAAATACTATGTCCAAACAATAGGCCTAGGGCACTATTACTAACAATCTTCCACTTGCACTAGGCCCACTCATCAATGTATCTAATACCTATGAACCTAGCATGACGATCATGCTTTGCTTGTGGTAGAGGCTTAGTCAATGGATCAGCAACATTGTCATCTGTTGGAACTCTGCATATTTTTACGTCACCTCTCTCAATGATTTCTCGAATGAGATGATAACGCCTAAGAATGTGTTTGGATCGCTGATGTGACCTAGGTTCTTTTGCTTGTGCGATAGCACCATTATTGTCACAATAAACATCAACAGGATTTGTGATGCTAGGAACCACTCCAAGGTCAGTAATGAACTTCTTGATCCAAACTGCTTCCTTTACTGCATCAGATGCTGCTATGTATTCAGCTTCAGTTGTAGAATCAGCAACAGTGCTTTGCTTCGAACTCTTCCAGCTAACAGCACCACCATTTAAACAAAACACATATCCTGACTGCGATCGGAAATCATCTTGTCAGATTGAAAGCTTGCATCTGTGTAACCACTTACAACTAGATCATCTTCCAATCCGCCATACACCAAGAACATATCTTTAGATCTTCTCAGATACTTAAGAATGTTCTTGACCGCCGTCCAGTGACTCTCACCGGGATCTGACTGGTATCTACTCGTTATGCTTAAAGCATAAGAGACATCTGGTCTAGTGCACAACATAGCATACATGATAGATCCTATTGCTGAAGCATAAGGAATCTTACTCATGCGCTCTCGCTCATCTTTTGTGTTAGGACACTGAGATTTGCTGAGTGTAATACCATGAGACATAGGCAAGTATCCTCTCTTGGAATCTTGCATACTGAACCTTTTCAGTACTTTGTCTATGTAAGTACTTTGACTTAGACCAATCAGCCTCTTAGATCTATCTCTATAGATCTTTATCCCTAGGATATAGGCAGCTTCACCTAAGTCTTTCATTGAGAAACATTTCCCTAACCAAGACTTGACACTCTGCAAGGTAGGGATATCATTCCCAATGAGTAAAATGTCATCAACATATAGGACCAGAAATACAATGGCGCTCCCACTAACTTTCTTGTAAACACAAGGTTCATCTTCATTTTTGATAAATCCAAACTCTTTGACTGATTCATCAAAACGAAGATTCCAACTCCGAGAAGCCTGCTTCAAACCATAAATGGATCTTTGAAGCTTGCATACTTTACTAGAATTCTCAGGTTGTACAAAACCCTCAGGTTGTGTCATGTACACATCCTCAAGTAAGTTTCCATTAAGAAACGCTGTTTTAACATCCATTTGCCAAATCTCATAGTCATAATATGCAGCAATGGCAATAAGAATTCTAATAGACTTAAGCATGGCTACAGGTGAAAAAGTTTCATCATAGTCTATACCATGAGTTTGTTTGAAACCTTTTGCAACTAGCCTTGCTTTGTAAGTATGCACTTTACCATCCATGTCAGTTTTCTTTTTGAAAACCCATTTGCACCCAATAGTCTTTGTACCTTCAGGTGGCTCAATCAAGGTCCATACCTGATTATCATACATGGATTGGATTTCAGACTTCATGGCCTCTAACCATTTCTCAGAGTCTGGATCTAACATAGCCTCTTGATAGGTAGTAGGTTCATTTTGATCCACTAACAATACATCATGATTATCAGTCACAAGAAATCCATATCTCTCGGGCTCATGACGTATCCTATCAGATCTACGTAACTTTTGTGCTACAGGTGGTGTGTCAACAGTGGTTTGTTGACTTTGAGCATCCATAGGCGGTTCAATGTTATCTTGTGGTTCTCGAATCTCTTCGATTTGTACCTTGCTCCCACTGGTTCCTTTAGAAATAAATTCCCTTTCTAGAAAGACACCATTCCGAGCAACAAACACTTTGTTCTCAATGGGATTGTAAAAGTAGTATCCTTTAGTCTCTTTAGGATATCCCACAAAAAAATATTTATCAGACTTGGGTTCCAGCTTATTTGAAACTTGACATTTTACATAAGCTTCACAACCCAAATCTTAAGAAAAGACAAACTGGGCTTTTTACCATTCCATCTCATATGGCGTCTTTTCAACCGCTTTGGTTGGAACTCGATTTAGTGTGAACGCAGCTGTGGCAAGTGCATAACCCCAAAAGGTAAGTGGAAGATCTGTTAGACTCATCATAGATCGAACCATATCTAATAAGGTTCGATTCCTTCTTTCAGACACACCATTCCATTGCGGTGTTCCAGGAGGAGTTAGCTGTGGAATGATTCCACAACTTCTAAGATGGTCATAAAAATCTTGGCTCAAATATTCTCCACCTCGATCAGATCGAAGTGCCTTGATTGTCTTGCCAAGTTGGTTTTGTACTTCATATTGAAAAGATTTAAACATTTCAAATGATTCAGATTTGTGTCTCATCAAGTAGACATAACCATATCTACTGAAGTCATCAGTAAATGTAATGAAGTACTTGTAACCTCCTATGGCTTCTGAACTTAATGGTCCACATACATCTGTATGTATTAGGCCCAATAATTCATTGGCCCTTTCACTGTGTCCAGTAAAGGGATCCTTTGTCATCTTACCCAATAGACAAGATTCACATGTATCATATGATTCAAAATCAAATGAGTTCAAAAGTCCATCTTGATGGAGTTTTGATATGCGTTTCTCATTTATATGGCCAAGGCGACAATGCCAAAGATAGGTTGAATTTAAGTCATTGGACTTAACTTTCTTAGTAGTTATGTTATAGACAGAAGAATTGTTGGATTTTTGAAGATTCAAAACATAAAGACCATCTAGTAATTCGGCATTTGCATAGAACATGTCTTTATGATAAATGGAGCAATTATTATTCTCAATAATAAAAGAAAAACCATCATTATCCAAACAAGAAACTGAAATAATATTCCTACACATTGTAGGAACATAATAGCAATTGTTCAAAACTAACAAAAGCCCACTGGGCAAAGAAAGTTCATAACTTCCTACAGCTAAAGCAGCAACTTTTGCTCCATTGCCTACTCGAAGATCAACTTCGCCCTTCTTCAGTTGTCTACTCCTTTTGAGCCCCTGCACATTTGTGCAAATGTGAGATCCACATCCAGTATCTAATACCCAGGAACTAGAAGGAGAGAAATTAATCTCTATAACATAAATACCTGAAGAACCGGTCTCACCAGTCTTCTTCTTCTTCTTTAGATCCTCCAAATACAGCTTGCAGTTTCTCTTCCAATGACCAGGTTCATTGCAAAAGAAACAGACACCCTCCTTTGGGGCTTTAGCCTTGGGTTTAGGATTGGGCTTGGGTTGAGCATTGGACTTTCCAGCCCTTCCCTTACCCTTTCCTTTTCTTTTCTTCATAAGGCCCTTTCCCTTTTGAACCATCAGAATATGGCCAGGCTTGGATTTAATATTCTGTTCAGCAGTTTTAAGCATCGTATGCAGCTCAGAAATTGATTTGTCTATTTCATTCATGTTATAGTTCATGATAAACTGATCATAACTATCAGGAAGTAAATTTAGGATCAAATCTGTTGCCAACTCTTGGCTCATTGGAAATCCAAGCCTATCAAGGTGCTCAATATAGCCTTTTATTTTCAACACATGAGCGCTAACTGAAGCACCCTCAGCCATTTTACAAGAGTGCAATGCCTTGGTAGTATCATACCTTTCTTGCCTTGCTTGTTGCTGGAACATTTCCTTTAGATTGACAATCATATCATAAGTTTCCATGTTTTCCAAATCTTTCTAAAGTTCAGAACTCATGGTAGCTAGCATCAAGCATGCAACATCAATAGAGTCATTATGATGCTTCTCATAAGCATTCTTTTCAGCTCTAGAAGCATTATCGGCTGGTTCTTCAGGGTGAGTTGATCCAGGACATAAAGCTTCCTTTCTTGTTTGAGAACAATTCTCAAATTTGAAACCAGTCAAGGAAATTAGTCCCAGTAAGTTTGTCCTTCGCAAGGATTGATCGCAGTGACATAGTAGAATTGTTATCATTGTTGGCCATCTACAATAAATGCAAAGTTCGTTAAGTATTTTGATTATGAAAAACTCCCACTAAATTAACAACCCTCAATGATAAAATCATATTAATTTAGTGAGCTAAGATCCATATTTATACTCAACTTTAAGTCAGCTTTGGCATGACGCTTAAAATTAAGTTTTTTAGGTAGGTAACTCTTACCAATTGCAACTCATGCAACTCTTAGAAATTTATGGGATTATGACATCATATGTCTCGGCATGTTTAAATCCCATCTCATGCCATTAGGCCCAAAACCGTTTTGATAACCTAATTAAGTTAAACCATTTTTAAACATATGGGTAGCACCATTACCCATCTTGCCTCACTAATGTAACCCAATGTACTTCTACTTTGGTAGAACCCACATTAAGGTGATAAAAGCCTTGACAAGTGTTCAAATATGGATGGCATGTCAACTTAAGATTTTATGTGAGGGATCTACATAGATTAACAGATCTCATCATGCATTTAGTATCACATACTCATTGATATCATACATAGCATCACATACTTATCATACATAGCATCACATACTTATGAAACATCATACATAGCATCTCATACATGTATATAATAAACATGTCATAGTATGACCTTATCAAAATTGATCTTTATAAGCCAATATGAAGATCAATGGTCAATCCTAGGTAATAATGAGCAACACCATAATATCTACTTGACCATCATCATGTGCATAGACAACTAGCTCCTCTATCACCATGGTTGGATTGCAGGATTTTAAATGGTTTGCTTTGTCTTCTTGCTTTATTACAATAAATAAACAAATACTACTAAAAATAAAAGAAAAATTATAATGAAACAAAATAGCACGCAGGCCATATATATGATAATTATAACCCTTGTAAAAGAATAATAAAAACCTGCCAATCATATTGGTCACAAGGCCATACCATGCACCATACAAAGCAAAGCAACACACCATGCAAAATATATCATGTTATCATATAGCATATACATATTGCATTAAAGAAAATAGGCATGTTTTTAAAACCAATTAAACTTACAAGGCGCTCTGATTAGGTAGTACTGCGGTTCCTAAAATTTGGAGATACAATAAAGTTTCATCCTAAAATTTAATTTTATTGATCTCATCAATAAATTTAAGGCTCACATCCGCACCACCATAAACAGCAATTGATAAATCCTTATTGATATGTGAATTCAGTTCATGTATTAATCTAATTAAGACATCACAGAAATCATATATCAAGATATTAAACACTTTAATTGCAATATCCCATTCGGATTTTTAATCATATTAACGAATCCTTACAGGAAACAGATTCATCAATTAACACCTTAGAAAACCTATTATTTATGTCGTTCGTGCAAACACTAATATCATATATATATATATATATATATATACAAGAACGCAAACCATGCCAAGATCATATACATCTCATACATACAATCAAACATGGCAGTTTCAATTTTTATGAAAACGCAAGAGGCTCTGATACCACTGTTGGGTTACGGAATAAAAATCTCAATCTAATTGGAATAAAATTGCAGCAAAACAAAATAAATTTATAACCCACCAAGAATCACATGCGTTTCATAAAAACCGAAAGAAGGATAACAAAAATATTACCTTTTGTTATTACCTTTTGTTATTACCTTTTTAATCAGTATGTAATCCTTCTGTTCATGTGTTGGGTTTTCTCGGATCTTCAAAGGTGCTGCCTTTCAGAAAGACGATCACCCTCTACAAGTATCCACACACGAACGGACACCAAAATGGTTTTGAATGCTAGTTCAACCATTCCATTTTTCAAAAAAAAATGAACCCTTTTCAACTCTCTGTTTTTCCATCTTTAAGGCAAAAGATATGACGTGACCTTTCAAATGCCCCAATCGACGTGACCTTTCAAATGCCCCAATCGACGTTACCTTTCAAATGCCCCACAGACTCTAAAACGTATATATCGAACATATATACAAGCCTGCTAGGAATTTTGATTAACTAAGATTTTAATTGATATTTATTTAAAACTCCTTTTAAATAATAACAATTTAAATCCTTTCCTTACAAAATAAGGAATATATATTTTTAACCAAAAAAAAACTTTATGGATTATTTTCTTATCCAATAAGAAAATGCAACAATTTAATTACTTGTCACAATTTAAATTACGAATTTAAATTTTCTCAAAATTAAACTCGAATCTAAATGACAACTAATTATTATTTATAATTTAAAATAATCTCATCATTTTAAATTATATAGAGAGTAACAAATCGTAACCATTATTGTCCGTTCTTAGTGTGCGACCCTATAGGTTCAATTAACGTTGGCAGTAGGCCTAAATCACATTTTGAACCTACAAGTCATAAGCGGCCTCTAGCAAGACATTATGACTACCCAAGTTAAATGAAAAGCTCATGTTCCGAGACAACCTTAAAGTAGCTATTAACATAATCCTTTTGTCACATGATATCTTGATAGAATATAAGGCATGGATAAAGTCAACCTTATATCTCTCTATTTTAATTTCTCGAAACCCAATTAGACTGACTAAACAAATGATATTGATCTCCATCAATTCATTTGAGCATGGCCATGCATTTCTCAGTCTCAATCATCGAGGGGCCCAGAGATATCTCTCTTATAATAAGAGGGACAAATTCCATCTTAATCACTCACATCTCACTACATGATTCTTATTATGTTCAATCATAATCTTTATAATCATCCGGTTAAAGACAACGTTTGATTATGTCAAAACATAATATTCCTCATGTTGAGAACTATGGCAATCTCAGGTCTAAGGATTTAATGACACAACTACTAGAGATTAACTTATAACTTTGATCCATGTATTAATCTCAAGGCAGGTCTTGTTCAATATTTGTTCTCAACAAATACATATAAATTTGATTTGTATCTCATACACATATTCATCCCATGAATATCAATCAAATTTCATACTAATCTTAATTTATTGTTATTCCCACAACAATAACCGATTAGGGACATTTAGAATAATTCATAATATTATTCAAGGATATTATTATATAATAAATATGTAAATTATGATAATAGTAAATGTTTATAAATATTCAAAATACCATGTCCATACAATAGGCCTAGGGCACTATTACTAACACTAATTGCCGGAGGAGAGGCCAGACGGGCCGAGGGCGGCGGAGCTACCTTAGCTGGAGATGCTCGAGATGACGGTTGGGCATCTACCATCGAGCGATTGCAGATGGTGATTCTCCCGACCGGCCGGCGCCTACGGTGGACCAAGGAGACCTCATGCTCCTCATCCGAGGATCGGGAAGAACTCACAATGGGCCTCTTACCCTCCTGGATGGCTCGACGATCCATGGGTACAAGAAAAAGAGGCAAAATGGGGGATTAACCTGATGTCGAGGAAAGAAGATGGAGGTTGGAAGTTTCGGACTTTGAAGGCTCAGGGCTCAGAGGGAGGAAGATGACGAAGAAGACATGGTAGCATAAAGGTCATTCTCGGGCGTGAGGGGCGGTTTTATACTAGTTTTTGAATTGCCTCACCGGAGACTTCGCCACGTGGTCTTCTGCTATTACACGGGATGCCCAGCTGTCGACGATCCCGCCAGTGCCCGAGGTGCAACGCCTCGGTTCTGCCCAGGAATCGAGATTTCCGGCCAACGATAAGACGTGGAGAGCAGTAAAGTAATGATGACACCGCTTTTTTCCATCCTTCGAGAGATATCCTCTCGGTGCGCCCGGTGCTCACGTCATTGTCTGCGTTTCCGCTTGATTACGGAAGGTTTTCGAAGCACGTCGCCTCGGAAGGGTGCGCCGCACTTCTAATAATTAAAGGCACGCAAAGGCCAGCAATTATTACAAATTTTTGCGCTCCTTTCACCCAAGAGTCAATAGACGTGGCCCTTCGAGCTCAGGAATGAGGGGGCATCTGATGTGGCTGGTGGCGCCACATAGTCATTAACGGCAAAGCTAATCGACGGTGTAGACGGAAGCAAATAGTCGCATCTCTCCAGGGCGACCCCGCTCTTTAGCGGGCCGCGCTTCTTTAAGTCAGCCTCAGTGGCCCTAACTTCTCCAAGTCGGCCCCAGCGGCCCCGATTTCTAAGTCGACCTCAGCGGCCCCGACTCCTTTAAGTCGGCCCCAACAACTCCGACTCCTCCAAGTCGGCCCCAGCAGCAGGGCCCCGACTTCTCCAGTCGGCCCCAGCGGCCCCGACTTCTCCGTCAGCCCCAGCGGTCCCTGGCGGGCTCACCTACCGTCTGACCTGTGCCGCTTGACACAGCTAGGCTCACCTACCATCGGCCTGCACAGTCTGATGCAGCCAGTCCACCTATCGCCTGACCCATATAGTTGATGGGATTAGGCCTACCAACCGTCAAGCCCATGCGCTCGATGGAACCAGGCCCACCAACTAGCCTCTGTTCACGTAATCACTACGAGCTCAGCAAACATTTCTCTTCACGGAACTCCACGTGGCTAATTCTCAGACGGATACCGAAAGTCTATAAAAAAATAAGAGAATCCAGAATAAAGGTATGTGTTCCACACATACTCAAAAACCCAGGCACATATTCCAATCCTCGGAGCCTTCTTCTCTTTCAGAGCTTCTTCAAGCTCCCTCTGCTGTGACCTTGGTCGTCGAAGGGTCCCCATCGGAGCTTCCTCCGGTTCCGAGGCTTCTTGCAGGCCACTCGCTCTAGAGAAGGCTGCACCAGCAAACGGAGTTTCTTCCCGATGTTCAGCCTCAGCAAGCGTAACTACATAGATTGATATTCTGAGTTTACGATACAAGTTATATGGATGCAATCTTTTGATAAGTTCGAGTTGAAAATACAAAGAACGCATGTTCATTAACTTGACTCACCTGCGAGGGAAAGAGTGGCAGACGAAGCCGCCGTGGCCATCGAAGATAAAAAATGGAGTGAAAACTTATAATTGGAGGCCCTCGTCTGGAAACACTCCCTTCTTTGGCACATACGACCTAGCCTCCGTTGGCCCAAACACTCCGGTTCTCGATCCGGCCGGTCTTTTCTCGGCACCCGAGGGTTGACGCGAACCGGGTCATTGTTGGGCCAGGCAGAAAAATCAAACCGACCTTTCCATTCGCTACTTGATTAAAACCCTAACCCTAGCCCTAACCAATCGCCCCTTCCCCCTGTGGTTCCTCTGATCGACCATTGTCCATCGGAGCAGAGAAGCGAGAGGAGAGGAGTCGATCAATAGAAGACGACACCGTCATCCATGGAGCTAGGGGCGTCGGGGATGTTCGTGCCGGCGCAGACTGTGGGGACGGTGCTGTGCTGCATCTGCGGCGTGGCGATGGCCCCAAACCCGGCCAACATGTGCGTGCGCTGCCTCCGCTCCCGCGTGGACATCACCGAGGGCCTCCCCCGCCACGCCGCCGTCGTCCACTGTCCCGAGTGCCGCAGCTACCTCCACCCTCCGCGCACCTGGGTCCGCGCCGACCTCGAGTCCAAGGAGCTCCTCGCCTTCTGCCTCCGCCGCCTCAAGCCCCTCACCCGCCACGTCCGCCTCGTCCACGCCGAATTCGTCTGGACTGAACCCCACTCCAAGCGCCTCCGCCTCAAGCTCCGCGTCCAGCGCGAGGCCCTCCACGGCGCCTTCCTCGAGCAGTCCCATATCGTCGAATTCACCGTCCACGACCAGCTCTGCCTTTCCTGTTCCCGCGCCCAGGCCAACCCTGACCAGTGGTCCGCCTCCGTCCAGCTCCGCCAGCACGTCCCCCACCGCCGTAGCTTCTTTTTCCTCGAGCAGCTCATCCTCCGACACGGCGCCGCCGCCCGCGCAGTCCGCATTGCCCAGGCCGATCGCGGTCTCGACTTCTTCTTCGGCCGCCGCTCCCACGCCGTCAAATTCGTCGAGTTCGTCTCCAGCGTCGTCCCCGTCCGCTCCCGCTCCGACAAGCAGCTCGTCTCCCACGACCCCAAGAGCAACATCTACAACTACAAGCACACCTTCTCCGTCGAGATCTGCCCCATCTGCCGCGAGGACCTCATCTGCCTTCCCCCCAAGGTTGCCCAGTCCCTCGGCAACCTCGGTCCCCTCGTCCTCTGCACCAAGATCTCCAGCTCCGTCGCCCTCCTCGACCCCTTCACCCTCCGCTCCGCCTTTCTCGATGCCAACCAGTACTGGCGGGCACCCTTCAAGGCCCTGCTCTCCAGCCGCCAGCTCGTCGAGTACATTGTGCTCGACATCGAGGTAGAGTCCTCGGAGGTCACCATCGGCGGGTCGAGGTACTCTCTGGCAGAAGCCCAGCTGGCCCGGGTGTCTGATTTCGGGAAGAACGACAACATCTTCACCGTCAGAACCCATCTCGGCCACCTCCTGAATCCCGGAGACTACGCCCTGGGCTATGACCTTTACGGGGCCAATAGCAACGATCTCGAGATTGACAAGTATAAATCCCTCGTCCTGCCCGACGCTATTCTGATAAAGAAGAGCTACGAGGAGAAGCGCCGCGGTAGAAGCGGAAAGCCTCGGCCATGGAAGCTCAAGAGCTTGAACATGGACGTGGACGCTTCCTCTAAGAACAGAGTCGATGAGGAGAAGAGGAATGCTGAGTATGAGGAGTTCTTGAGGGACTTGGAGGAGAACCCTGAGCTGAGATTTAATATCTCGTTGTACCGCAACAAAGATTATCAGCCGTCAGAGATGGCATCGACGGCGGCTGGTGGGGACGATCTTCCTTCCGTTCCTTTGGAAGAGCTGCTTGCTGATCTTGATTTGGGTGATTTGGATGATGGAGAGGAGGAAAATGACGATGCTGATAGCATGACGGAGTGAGTTGTCTGGTGGCATCCATATCAGTTGAATATGTACTCCAACTGAGGTTTGGATAGGCTCTTCATTTATGTTATATTTGCTTTAGCTTGTCAATGTTCCGTCCTGAGCTCAGAATTACTTATGTTAATGCTCTTTCCTCATGGAGCTTAACAGTTTTTATCATGGTAATATTACTTTTATTTGGGTTAATATTTATGTTTAACTTGTGAGACCTTTTTTGTATTTTTTTATTTTTTTTGCATAAGGAGGTTGTAATTTATGAAATGCACAAACAAATATTTATTGATACGATAAATTTGGTGCCTTGGCATGAATGCACCATGCAATTTATTATGACAATATTACAAATTCGAAAGATGCCATCTTTCGAACTTGAACGAGGGATGTCCCCAAACTCATGCCCTTGGATAATTGCGACACGATGACATTCCCATGGAGTACATATCTCATTTCCATTAAAATGGGTGCTCTCTCTCTCTCCCTCTGTGTGTCTGAGAGAGAGGGGGGGGGGGTTATTGTGCCCCAAACCACCAAACCAATGAGAGATATAACTCATATCCATAAGAGTAAAATGGTTTGATCAACGTAATATCTTCAAAATACAAGTATATGTCTATGGTAACCATACACTCAACATCAACAACAAAGTGAAACTATATAGTACCAAATGTGCATATCCATAAGAGTAAAATGATTTGATCAACATTATATCCTCAACATACAGGTAATATATCTATTATAACTATATACTCAACATCAACATCAAAGTGAAACTATATAGTACCAAATGTGCATATCCATAAGAGTAAAATGATTTGATCAACATTATATCCTCAGCATACAGGTAATATATCTATTATAACTATATACTCAACATCAACATCAAAGTGAAACTATATAGTATCAAATGTGCAACCATTGAATCTAATTTCACTCTCAATCAAGCCCAAAACCTTGGTCAGCATCCACATTCTCAACATTTGAAATAAAATATGATAAGGAGTTATGAGCTAGCAGCTCAGTAGGAATATCTTAAACTTGTAGATATAAATATGTAGTAGAATAAAAATGTCTATGATAATAATAATATCTCTAATAAAATAATTATGTTACAAACATCATGTTATAAAACTCTATGTAAATCATGTGTCAAATAAAAACTGTTATTAATTTTTATCCTTCATGGTATTGGATTACATCACATTAATCATCAATCAATCAGTAACCAGTATCATAAATCTATTCTGATTTAACTAAAGATCTAGACTAGTTTACATCCCACCATTTCCGTAACCAATGTAGCATCTGCATGATGCCACTAGCCATAAATTTCGAGACCGCAATCAGTGTCACATCTGCACGGTGGTATTAGCCATAGGTATCTAAGTCGCTACTAACTATAGGTCTCTGGGCGCAACCAATGTCCTAATTGCACGATGCCATTAGCTATAAATCTTTAGGCCACAGCCCAGTGTTGCAATTGTACAGTACTACTAGCTATAGGTCTTTAGACTGCAACTAGCACCTATATCACTAGTCATCATCCTACACCATAACCAATCCATGCAGTGCCTCTAGCCATTACCCTATGGCACAGCCAGCCCACAATTCCATTAGCAATCAACTTAGGCCGCAAGCTATCAGTCGGGTCACAACAATACATTCGATCAATTCATATGCTCTTCTCTACATTCATACCATCACATCATTCATATTCAAATATATAAATCCACATCATTGAGATCAAAACCATACCAACGTAATCTAAGATATGCTATACATACTCCAAAATAATGCTATCATATATAAAATATAAGCCATATCTGAATATATCAAAACAACATTGTGTGTAAAATCAAGATGTATGTTGTAAGCAAGCACATTCAAGTAAGCGCAAAGATTCCTATCTCAATCACTAATCTCAAATCTTAATACGATCAACAATCCTATTAATCAACTGTATAATCACCTACAATCATCATTAAACATAATTTAATCCTTAATATCATTAAATTATATAATTAAATTAGGATTAGACCCATCAAATCAATTAAGATTAGGTCTAGGCTTAGATGGGTTTAATTAAGGTCTAATTATGCTAATCTCTCTCTCTCTCTCTCTCTCTCTGTGAGTGATATTTTAGATCCTTTGCTTAACTCTATAACCTAGCGAATTGAATTTAATTAGACCCACAAAACCTAGTTACTAATCCTCCTAGTTAAGTTTATAATTAACTTTAACTAAACCTGCACTAGCTTATTTAGACTAATTAAGCATCGTTAGATTACTAACCCTCTCAAGGTCTAATTAGATTTAAGTTCCCTTTTATCCATCTACTTGACTTAAAATAGCCTTATTAAGTCAGTTATGGTTGATTATGACTTAGTTTACTAATTTCCTGTATTAGGTTTAATTTTATTAATTAAAGTTTAAATGGGTCGCATTGGGTGTAATTGGCTTGAACTTACATTAATTCTACCCAATTTAGTATCAGGTTCACCAATTTGACTTGTATTAGTTTCAGATTTGGTTTTGGCTAACTAGTTTCAGGTCAATTAGTTTAAATCACTAGGACCTAACGTAATTAAAATCTCTAGATCCATCAGTTTGATCAAACCCGAATGGAATAGACTCGGTCCAGTCCTTAATTGATCAATCCAATGAGCCAGTTCGGTTCATGCGCTAAGGCTTGGCTTAAATCAAGAAGACATGGCGTCTTCTTCATGAAACCCGATCGCTCGATCACCACCACCTCCTAGCAAGCCAAGATCGTGCGACCACCGATCGTCGGCGATCAGTGATCCTCGGCGACTGGTGGTTCCAACCGTGGCTGCCACCCACAACAGCGATGGTGCAGCGACCGGCCGTGACAAAGCAGTGGAGAAAAGAAAAAAAAAAAAAAAAGGAAATCCGGTGAAACCCTTGCCTCTTGGCATTGCCAAAGGTCCATGAACGGAAGAAACTTGTCCAAGCTCGATGACCTCCGGTGAGCATCTCCGCCGGTTATTAGCTCCGATTAGGCTCCCTAGAACTCTAATTTGGCTAAGATCGGCATGAATAGGGGAATGGGGAATGAAACAGAGCATTGCCAGATTACCTGATGCCCGGCTCACTGTTGCCGGCGCCGGAGAAGGGAGGCGGCGGTGCACTTGGCCGAGAGTGGTGGAGCAGCGGAGCTCCTTCGTCGTGGCAGCAGGTGCTGCTCGACTGCCACAACAGAGGAACGGCCCCCTCCTTCAACTATTCCAACGGCGATGGACCTCCGGCTGAGCTCCGCCCAAGACCAAGAACCCGGAAGAAGAAAGAGCGATGGAAAGAGAGAGGATCGGAGAGCGATGGATTGGGTTTTTAGAGCAGAGAAAATCTCGCTATTTATAGACGAGACGACGAGGGCTTTCGGGTGTTCGTACAAGGCCGTTAAGCCGCCGCTTGGTTTATTAGAGGCCGTTGCAATGGCGGGAGGGAGAAAGAAGGTCGAGAGGCTTCTAGAAGGTGATCGGGTTTCCGATGGGAAAAAGCACGATGACTGGTTTCAGCTGAGACGAAGTGATGCTATGTGAAACAGAGCATTAAAGTGGCGTTTCTCCTATGGATGTTTTCCTTGTATTTTAAGTGGATTGTGTCATCAACTTTTGGCATAGAATAGAGGTGTCACTAAATAAATGAATGCCATCTCAAATATAGAGGCAACTTAGATGCATATTTTCATCGTTCCTTTTTATTTTTTTTTTCTTCCTGAGTACAAACAGAGTGATTATATCATTTTAGCGCAAGTTTAATATATTAAAAAATAAAATTTATTTAAGTATAACAGGGCAAGAGTCTTTCAGCTTTCAGTTTCAGAAATCAAAATGATAGGCTACAAAGGCAGTAACCCAGTCAGCCGCTGAATTGGCTTTCCGATAGACACATCGAATTTGGATATGTAAGCATCCTATAGGTAAACCAGATGTCTTGAATCAAGGGGTTGATTGGTAAGTGATTGCAAGAAGTCCTATCTGAATCATCGAATGACAGTAAGAGAATCCCTTCGATGAAGAAACTACGAGCACCAAGGATACGAGTAGCGTAGAAAATGCCTACTCAAGCAGCATAAAGCTTGGATAGAGAAACAGCAAAGTCAAGAAGGCCGAATCCCCTGCCGCTAACATAGCTCCATCAAACCCATAGATAACAAAAGCTGAACCTGCAAATCTACCCTGAACACTCCCGTCAAAGTTGATTTTGATAAACCATGGAGGTGGGGGAACTTAAGAGATAAATACCGTATGCCGGTGCGCTACCAAAGCAGAAGAGAAGTCCTAGAGGCTAAGACTATCAAAATCAAGAGTTGTATGATAAAGTGTGTACTAATCAGATAAAGAGATAGCTTTCCTTACTATCCTATGGGAAGATACAATCTTGTCAGTAAAAACAAGCAGATTCTAAGATAACCAAATTGGATAAGCTATGTAGGCCCAAGTAGCGCCCTGTTGCTGCATGTCGCTCTGAATATCCTGACGGATAAAGCATAAAAAAGATATCCATCAAGGACCAGTACCACCCTCCCAAAGATGGTGTCCTATAATCTACCATACCTGTCTCGCTTTAGGGCAGGTAAAGATGGCATGATTAGTAGTCTCGTCCTCTAATCCGCACAATGGGCAAGTAGGTTGGATGGTCAAACCTCTCCCAGAGAGCAGAGAGCAAGTAGGAAGACAGTCTCACGCAAGCTTCCAAATAAAAACCGAATCCTGGAATGGATGGGAAGCTGCCAAATCCACGCCGCATCCATCATATGCTGAGGCTATGGCCTATAAATTTTATGAGGTCCCTGGTAGAAGCACTAGAAATGCATGATCTCCTTCATAATCTGGTATAAGAAGTGTGATCTGGTACGAGAGGAATAGTGAGGATCCAGTGAGAGAGCTTCTCACCGAAGAAATAGGACACCGTAGGAATATGCCAAACAGAGTGGTCCTAAGTAATCAAATTATTGACTCTCATTCTGTTGGGAATATCAGTGCTAATAAATGTAGACCAGTGGGACAGGAAAAGATGGTGTTTATCAATTTTTGGCATGGATGGTCTCCATGTAGGATAAAAGTTTGTATGAACTTAACATTGCATCAAATGAAGTTTGATGCCACTTTGTTGTTACTTTTGGATGCCCACAGCTCCCTCTTACCTATAATTTAGTTCATATGGGTGTGGAGTCACAAATCCAATATTTTATTTATGGGGACTGGCAGTTTCAGCAACTTGCTCTTGCGACCATGTTATTAATACTCTCACCTGTTGCAGTTTGTCCTATGGCCGGCTTGGCCGTAGGACATGAGGTTCTCTATAATATAGTATTTTAACTTATAAATTACAGGCACTCAGAACATTAGAAAGCGGCCCAACTTTCGCAATTGGGTTTGTTTACACACAGCTTCAGAAAGCATTGTTGAGGATGCAAGTTAGCAAATAAACGACCTAAAATCTTCCCTTCTCGTTCATTTTTCAGATCAACCTTTCCAAACGTTCCTATAATAATCAAGATTGTTCTTAATCATCTACTAGTTTTCTTGTAGCCTCCTTAAAATTATCTAACTTTGCGTACATCCATTGGATGATGTCATGGTGCTCCCTGTGACATTCCATGTAAACAGAGCAGTGCTAGCAAATAATAATTTATCAGAAGCTTGACTAGGAGGGCCACTTTATTTTCTTTCTTTTTTATTTTTTGAATTCAAAATTTTTTACTAAAGTATTTTAATTTAAAATTACTGTATACTTTTGACCTTGTCCCAAAAGGACACACTCATATATACCAGTGGATATACTCATCTATGGCAAGAATTAAGAGAACGTATTTTCAGTCCTGAACGTATTTACTTTGTGTTGAATGCATATATTGTTATATATTAAATGACTGAATTATATTTACAGGACCAAGGAAAAATGTTTTCTGGTTGTAATGTAGTGCTTTGTACGTGATGTGCACAATTACACGTATGACGACACCAAGGAAAAACAATCTTGGGCTGTAGCTAAGCACAACAACTAGTAGGTGTCATCAGTTCAGTCATCGTTTTTCGCATATAAACTCTCAATCTCTACTTATTCTTGTAACCACCTTGTTCTTCTCTTCTTTTATCAGGTTGCATTTATTCTGCTAGTTCTTTCTTTTAAGCATCATGATGAAAATATCATAAATAATTTCTTAGCAATAATAAAAAAATAAAGATTTTTGCTATAATATTTTTAACGGTATATAAATGATACCATATATAAAGAGAAATTTAAGTAAACAAAGAAATGATAATTCTTCCTTTAAAGGATATGATGGAAGTGTTGTAAATAATTTCTTAATGATTATAGAAGACAAAAGGACTTTGCTGCAATGCCTCTGACGTGGATGGTGCTCTAAATAAAAAGAAATTCAAGTGTATAAAAGTTTTTTAAAAAAAACCGAAGGCTTAGAAGGAAGATTTTAAATGAATAAGAATAAAATTTTATTTTAAAAAAATTAAAAAAGCTTAGCAATATGGTGCGTATGCCCTCTTGTTTGCCCGTAGCTCGTAGGCTCTATGCACTACAAGAAAAAAGGTTTTTTCCAACGAAAAACTTCGTTGGAAAAAGAATAAAAATCATTGAAAAAATCTTTCTTAACGGATTTTAAGTCCGTTGGAAACCATTGGCAAAACTCTTGTTGACAAAAAAAACAACGAAAAATATATCGTTGGGAAAAGTTTAGTTTTTATTACTGAAATAATTCCGTTGAAAAAAAGCTATATTTATGATGAAAAGTTATCTGTCAAAAAAAAATAAATAAATTAGCTACAAAAATAATTCCGTTGGGAAAAGATGTATTTATGATGAAAGTTATAAAAAAATAAACTAGTTTTTATAACGGTAATAATTCCATTGGAAAAAGCTATATTTATAATAAAAAGTTTAGATACCTATTTAGATATCAACTTATATATACCTATTTTTAGCAATGACTATAAATATACTCCTTGAGAAAGATATATTGCTGGAATTAATATTCAATCAGTAATGCTAAAAAAATTTAAAATAAAAAACTCAAAACTTAATTAATGAAACCATAAAATTTAATCAAACTACACAATTTATCCACCATAGACATTACAAATTCACATATATGTATCAACATAATTACATATAGTCATACCTAACCTAACGAGTAACCACAAAAAGATAGCTAAATTCTAATAAAATATAATTACATATAGTCATACTTGCTCTCCCACTTGCTTTACTACCAAATTCATTAGTGTTGCAAGTTTCTCTTTCATATCTTGAAACTCATTTTCAGTATCCTAAAATTTTTCCTTCATATCATGCAATTCCTTTTCAGTAGTTTCAAGTCTTAATTCTGCATTTTCTGCTCTTTTTATTGCATTTTCAATCATGGTCCTTGATTCTTGAGCTTGAATAGACCTCAAAGTAGATTGATTTGGACCTATTCCTTCACAAAGAAGACGACCACATTTACTTGGGCTAAAAACATGCATAAATATTTCTTCATCATCAAGAAAAACCTCTTTCTCATCACGCTTTTGTTTAAGTTCTTTCACTTGTGCCTGCTTTGAAATTTAAATTCTCAAATACATGATACATGATACATGGAAAGAAGCAACTAGATTCATTAATGATACATGATACATGGAAGGAAGCAACTTTGATACTTTGATACATGGAAAGAAGCAACTTTGATACATGATACATGATACATTTCATGGTACATGGAAAGAAGCAATTTTTAAAAAGTTTGCCAATGATACATTTCATCATGATCTGCATGTGGTGTATTATTATTAATGGTTTTTCCACAATCGTGTTTATTGTTTTTTAGGCCTCACCAAAATCTGATTGTATGGTCAAATGAAATAACAATCTTGCTTCTTTTGCCCAATCCCTTGTCCCAAAAAAAATTATGGCATGTTTGGTTACTATAACTGGACGCTTTTGTTTTGACGCATTAAGAATTTCATCTTTGGACCAAAAACAAGCAATAGGTGGCATAAATGTCCATAATTTTAGCTGCAAAATGTAATTCAAATGCTAGAACTTAATTATCCTACAGCCAAAGCAATCATATGTTGAGTTGCAGCAACTGAAAGTACCTTGGGGTGTCATATTACACTTGAGTGTAAATTTGACTCCATATGGCCTATCAGTAACTTGCAACATCTTCAATTACTACAGGCCAGATGATGTCAGTATAATGTCATTATCCAAAATTGGACAATATCTTTTTTATTCATTCTTAAGAAAAAAATGGAAAACCCATGAAATTTCAAATTTGGATAAAATTTATGGCAGCTTTTATATGAATGCTACCGAAAATAAAACTAGCATATATTTAGGAGGGAAGTTCTCCAAGCAGAATACAAGTGACCTTTTCAACCTGGTTGATTTTTTATTTTTTTCATTTTATTTGTTAAACATATATTTTAAATCCCAAAACAAAGGGATGTATGTACATTAGCCAAGTTTTCAATTTTCAATAAGGTAAAAGGCACATTATGAATGCATCTATCTATCTGAACTAAATCTTTTAAAAAATAACAAAAACATTAAAAAAGAAAATTCATGCAATAGGATGTATTCTTTTAAGGAACATAAATTATATATATACAGTTTGGTGAATTCAAAATTTTCTAGAGTTGAAAGTCTAATGCAATTAATATGCCACTTCTTTGACTACATGTCTTATGGTAGATAATTGAGTAAAATATATCATGATTTTATAGCTATATTGGTGCTTCAAGATGGAGTTTAATTGAGGTTTACAATATTGCAAGAATCAAAATTGCAGGCCCAGTAATCAACATACAGTTATTGTTAGTAATGTGCAAGAAAACTAATTAAACCATAAAACTGATCTGAAACCATGATTTTGGTTTGGTTAAAGCTGATTTGCTTTTGTTCTCTCAGTTTATCTCAGTTTAAAATTTATGAAATTGAAAAAAAGGGTTTACCTTTGGTTTGGGCTTTTAAACTAGACCCAGTAATATCATATGGGATTTTAAACAAACAATTCAGCTGTAAATTATACCTGATGATCATAAAATAGTGGCAGAATTTCTCAATTATATATATTACTGGAGTAGAGACGTTGTATCAACATTTGAATGGATCATGATATATTAACCAACCTGGGAGTACATGCCTAATTATAACCCAAGTGTAACAATGGATTTTTTTCTTTTTTAATCATTTGATATGACTATGTTGCTTAATGCTGCAATATGTTTCATTTTCATTACGAATTTGATGGTCTTATAAATCAATCTCAAGAAGCAACACTAGTTATTTCATAAACAAGAAGTATTAAATAGCATTCAGAGTAAATGAGTACAAAACCATGATGCATGCTGATAAAAACATAAGCAAAAAACCATTTGATGTTTTAATATACATGAACATTTTCATACCATTTTTTCTTTAGCTGCAACATCAACTAAAGAACCATTCTTACGCGTACGGGTTTTTTCAAACATTTTCAACCTACTTGGTCGCCCCATTTGCAGCTTGGGTCTGTAATTAAAAATTTTAGTAAGAATAAAAAGAATACACAACTATAAGGTCAGAATTATAAAATAAATTTATATTATTTGTATTATTCATACCATTCGTTGCTCAATTACACTGAAAGCAGTCCTACCGGTACAAGGAACCATATTTAGTTTTGATCTATTTTCTACATTTGCTTTGCTCATTTTCTGCAAGTAAATATTGATAAATTAGTTAAATTAATACATAAAAGACACTTAAAACAATCATCTTTCTATTGCTTCATGCTCATGCTTTTCATACCTGAAAAGTTTCACTATTCCAATGGGCAATAAGTCATTCCCAATCATCCTTGGTAATAACCTCATCTAGTAAGCGCTTTAATTTTGCTGGATCTTTATGTCGATTCTTATAAATTTCATACAACTCATTCCTATACTCTCTATATTGATCATTAAGATTTCTTATCACATATTTTGTCCTTCTTATAACTTCAGCCTTATCGAGTCCTTCCTCAAAGAGAATAAAATAATCCTGCGAAAAGATAATACAGTTTAGTAAATGTTAAAATTAGTGATGCTATAATTAAAAAACTAACAAAAATCTTACCATGATGCGGTTAATCATATTCCTTATTTTATCATCAGGAATTTCACTCCATCCTTTAACTTTAAGGGGTACAAAGGATCGATTTCTAACTATTGTACCACACCAACTTGCAAATTGAGCACGATTCTCTCCTGCAATTCTTCCCTTGTGATCCCACTCCACTACTTTCTTGGTCTTTGAATTTTTCAGCTCATTGTTCAAAGTCATCCCTCGTCCTTTTTTTGTAGTGTTCATGGCTAAACCTGCAAAATCATAAGCATACAAAAAAAGAAATTTAAAAACCACCTTGAATAAAAAGAATTAGGAATATATATATATGAAATTTAAAGTTACTTACTAAAGTTATCATTTTCACCCTCTTGCACACAGTCAACATTATCTCTAATAGAAAGTGAAAGGCCTTGTTGGATGATAGCATTAACTTCTATGCCTCTACCTTTAGTAATGCATCTCCCTTTGTGATTAGTCATTTTCACATTTTCGTTTAGTATTGACACTTATGTAGCCATAACGATCTTTCTCAATTCCCCTACCAGGGCTATGAACATCCCACCATATACATTTAAACAAAACAATTCGATTTTCTCCCATATAATGCAATTCCACAATGTCGGTTAGTACACCATAATAGTCCATGTTCGTTGTGCCTACAATTCCCTTAACAAAAACTCCACTATTTTGTGTTACCCTTTCACTGTCACGTTGCATGGTACGAAATTTGAACCCATTGATTTTGTAGCCATCATAAATTGTAACTACTGAATCTGGACCACATGCCAACTCATATAGTTCTTCACTCACTTATCCGTTTCCTTTGAAGTACAATTGCGCTACCTATTATAATTAAAAATAGATCATTAGCACATCGTTTAATATAATTTATGTAATTTTTTGTTGCAATTGTTTGAATAGTATATTTTTTTAAAAAAAAGGATTATATCACTTACATGTTTCTCAAACCATTCAGATAATTGAGTATGTTGAGGTTGGCCAGCATTATGAACTTGTGAATTTGCCATCATGTTGTCATACTCACTAAACAATATAACCATTTCTATCACAATGTTACATATTAGCTACAAGTCATATATAAAAATATTAAATAAGAAGAGCTTACTTACTTTAAGTATGGTAAAGCTTCGTTGCAATTTTTTAGCACATATAGATGAGCTTGTAGTAGCTCCATTCTGCTTAGCTTACGTCTGAATCTAACCTTCTTCTCCTTATTATTTTGGAAAGTACAACCAAGTTGTGCAAAAACTACTAACCCATGATGAGATTTAGCATTTGAGCCATCATAGTTCCTCTCCAATCTATTGAATCTTGTTTCAATACCATGTAGATACCTAGAACAAAATGTGACACATTCTTCTGCAATATATCCTTATGCAATTGAACCCTCAGGACGACTTTTGTTACGCACAAAATGTTTAAGTGTGCACAAGTACCTATAATTATTGAAAGTATAAAGCAATAATAAGAATAATACCAAGAAAATGGATAAATATATTTATACTATAAATATGGAAATTCAAAATGTACTAACCGTTCAATCGGGTACATCCAACGATATTGTACCGGTCCAGCAATTTTATCCTCGTTCGCCAAATGTAGTGGCAAATGCATCATAATATCAAAAAATGATGATGGAAAGAGCATCTCCAACTTACAAAGTGTTATTGCAATGGCAGCCTCTAACTTTTCCATATCTTTTATCCATAAAACCTTTGAAGACAACTCTTTAAAGAAAGAGGAAAGCTCAATTAAGGCTTCTGATAATGGTTTACATAACCTTCCACGAATTGCAAGTGGTAAAAAATTTAACAAAATGACATGACAGTCATGACTTTTCAATCCAGATATCTTGTGCTCTTTGGAATGAATGCATCTGAAAATATTTGAGGAATATCCATCAGGCACCTTAATATTCTTTAAAAACTCACATAAAGCAGTTTTCTTTTCCGTAGACAGTGTATAACATGCAGCAGAAAATGTCCACTTTCCTTCATTTAGTGTTGGATGAAGCTTTTCTCTTACACCCATATCCTTAAGATCACGACGAGCTTTGAGACTATCTTTTGTTTTTCCTTCAATGTCTAAGAGTGTACCAACCACACTATCACATATATTCTTTTCAATATGCATGACATCTAAATTATGATGCAAGAGAAGGTCCTTCCAATATAGTAATTCAAAGAAAATACTTTTCTTTTTCCAATTATAGCTTTGCATGAAGTCTCCTTGTTTTCTTTTTTTACCAATTTTATCAAATATAATATGTTTGAGCCCATGCAATTGATCAAGCACATCATATCCTGACAACTGCTTAGGAGGTGGCCTTAGCTCTTTTTCACCATTAAATTCCTTTTAGAATTTCACCATCTATGGTTAAGGGCCAAGAAACGACGACTATCAATATAGCAGAACTTACAATAATATTTCAGCCAATATGAATATGTATCTTTATTACAACAAGGACATGCTAGCTTCCCTTTAGTACTCCATCCTGAAAAATTGGCATATGCAGGGAAGTCATTTATAGTCCATAAGACTACTGCATGCATTCGAAAGTTTTGTTTCATTAAAGCATCATAAGTTTCCACTCCTTTTTCCCACTCTTTTAACTCCTCAATTAATGGTTGTAGATACACATCAATATCATTGCCCAGAGCTTTTGGACCAGGAATGAGCAATGTCAAAATAAAGGAAGGTTGTTTCATACATAACCATGGTGGTAAATTATAAGGAATAAGCACCACAGTACTCATATTTCCAAATGGATTAAATCCATCACTTGCTAATCCAAGTCTCACATTACGAGGCTCTATAGCAAATGATGGATACAACTCATCTAAATGTTTCCATGCTTAAGAATCTGCTGGATGCCTTAAAGCCATATCCTTAAGACATTTGTCATGATGTCATTTCATGTCTGAAGCAGTTTTCGAAGACATATACAACCTCTGAAGCTTTGGAATCAATGGAAAGTGCCATAAAGTCTTAATAGGAATTTTTTTGCCACTCTTCGAAGATGAAGATTTTACAAAATTTACTTTGCCTCTATTTGATTTCCATCGAGATGCCCCACATATAACACAGTGGTTCTTATTAGTATACTCTTACCAAAACAACATACAATCATTGACACATGCATCAATTTTCTTATAATAAAGGCCTGGATTTTGAATCATCTTTCTAGCTTCATAAAATGAATTTGGTAATGTCTCACCTTCGGGAAGTGCCTCCTTAAATAATTTAAGTAAAGCTTCAAAAGCCTTGTTACTCAATCCAGGAAGACATTTTAGTTGCCATAGCTTTAAACAAAAGATAGCTTTGAGAACTTCTTGCAATTCGGATATAAACATGTCTCGGTCTCACTTAGTAGTCTATGAAACATTGAAGGTCTCTCATGAGGCTCATCTTGGTCATTTGTATTTAAATTTGTAAAGTCATCACCCTCTAAATAAGGGACTCCACAGGCATTATGCATCAACTCTTGCATATCATCTATCTCCTTATCTTCCATGTCAGTTTCTTCATTGACATCAACATTATCACTTTCAATGTTACCTACACCTTCACCATGTAACGATCACTGAGTATAAGATGGGACTATCCCATGAATCACTAGATCAACCTCAACATCATCTCGAGATCTATATCGAGTATTGTTACATTTGATACAAGGGCACTAAATTTTATTTTCTAAATCTGTGTGCTCGAATGTGAAGTCAAAAAAATCTTTCACTCCATTTCTATACTCAAGTGATAATCTATTAGTAATCTTTCCAGCCATTTCATCTTATCAATTAAGAAAAAAATTAGGAAAACATTAATAAGTTGCAAAAGCATATCATCAACCACCGGAAGAAAGATTGGCAAGAAATTGAAGGAAACTCCGTAACATTTCTATAAATGCTATAAATGCTGTTATAAATAAGCAAAATCATGAAAAGGGGCTGCTATAAATGCTGGTGCTCATAGAGAAGATGCCTCACCAGTGCTCTGTTCGCTGTTGCCACCATCCCTTTGGAAAGGGAGAAGACGGGAGGATGATGTTGCTGTTGTCTGTTTTAGAAAAAAAAGGGAGAGGATGATGTTGCTGTGTCTATTTTAGAAAAAAAAGGGAGAAGACGAAAGGATGGAAGGGAGGAAAAAGGAAAAGACAAAAGGATGAAAGGGAGAAGTTAGGCTGTTCTAGCGTTTTAGGAAAAGGGAGAAGACGAAAGGATGGAGATAGCGTTTTAGGAAAAGGGAGAAGACGAAAGGATGGAGATAGATTATGGGAAAAAAGCTTTGCGGTTAAGGGGAAAAAGCTTGGCGGGCAACCTAGCGCCAATGAAAAAAAAAAAACTCATTTCCAACGCCTTCTCCCAACCGTTCATTGGGGAAAAAAATATTTCTCACGGTTGCCCCTTTTTCATCGGAAAAAATAGCGTATCACAATGTATTTCCAACAAATATAAATGTTTATCTTACTATTCGTAGAGAATAATTGTTGCAAATACCTTTTTTTCTTATAGTGATGACTGCATCAAACATGATGTGATGTTCCTTCTATATTGTATTGGTCTAGAGTTGAGCAGATAAACCAAACTTAAAAAACATTTGGCAAGGTGTTGCCAAGACTGAAAGAGTTTTTTTCTAGAGGTTAGAGGCAACGTAAAACCTAAATGCTGGAAAATAAGCAAACGAGTTTATAAATAATATAAAAAAATTAAATGAAAAAATAAAAAATGAAAAAAAATAATTAATAGAAAAAATAACATAATAACGTTATTAAAGATATTTTAAGAAATAAAAAATAAAAATATTTTCTTTAAAAATAAAAAAATAATTAAGTGAATTATTAAAATTAAATTATATTATATTAAAGCTAATTAGGATGAAAATAAATAAATAAGTATGGGACAGAGAATATTAGTTTTGAATTATTTATCTTTATTTATTAATAAGTAATTTTTATTATCCGTTAATTATTTGGATCGAAAATTTTTGATTCATTAAAAATAATATCAACCCATAAACGATCAAACGAACAAAGTTGTCACCTCTAACAGTGGCCTCTTTGCTACTGTTATTTTACAGTTCCAAAAGAAGCTAGATATGATAAATGTTTTTGTCGATTCATCGTCACGTCTAAGAGAATATAGTCTAAATTATTATAAAAAAGTGGAAGCCGTCGATATCATGGATTCTTGTCCGATGAAATAAATGCAGTTTTTTTTTTTATTATTTCTTCTTCTTCTTCTAGAAGAATGATGATCGGATGTGGAAAAACCTGGACAAAATGGGAGGCCGGGCTCAAATTCAAAGTCCTCAGCAACCTCCAAAACGACTATCGACCGCCGCATTGGTTAATGATTGATAGGGGTGTAATTTGAGCCAGATTCAATCTGATATGTTAAATCTAATTTATAGCAGTGTTTAAACTCATGTTTATTCAATCCGAATCCAAAAATTTAGATTTAATTCGATCGATTTGCAATTGATTTATTCGATTGATCGCAATCCAAACCCGAGATAATCCGAACCCGAGGATTACCTAAACGGAGGATAGCTTATCGGTACCAGATTTTTAGAGACATTGAGGGCGCCAGTCGGATCGGGAAAATGACCAACTTGAAAGCAAGAAGAGCAAGGCCATCAATCGCATGCGAAAAAAAGAAGGACAACATAAAGGTGGACCACTGCACATTTCGTTTCGCTCCCGCTTCCTCCTCTTCTTTGTTTACGGCACCTCCTACTCTTTTTGTTTCATGTAAGACTTTTTTTTAATACAATATTAAAGCTTCGAGTACAGCTTATGCATTCAGCAAGGGATTTTTTTTTCGTCTCTAGGATCCATAATTCAGTGTTTATTTATTTTAAAAATATATTTTATTTTGTTTTCCCATCAACCCGAATTTCAATCTTAACCCGAACCCAATTTTTAAAATAGGGTTAGAATTGAGGTTTTACAAATAGGATTAGGATTGACATTTTATAAATAGGGTTAGGATTAGGATTAAGAAAAATTCGAGTTTTATGAGCCCAAGTTACACCTCTATTGGTTGGAAGTATCGAAATAATAATAAAGATTATATATTAGAGGCTTTTAATTTTTAATTAGATGTAGCAATCAAATCCAATCATTTCGAGTTCAGACCATTTTCAAATTTGGTTCTATTATAGGTTTGGGTTATTGTCTTATTGAAGCTAACTTTAATCCAAAATAATCGAATTGAAGTATACTCATGGGTAATTTTGGATTAGCTTAGTTATTTTTAAAATTTATGCATACTTTTTTTATTTTTTAAATAATTTATCAACAACCGATCTTTTTTTTTTTTACTTATTTGTCACTCTAAATGTTAAAGCAGATAGGCACAAAATTACATAATGATTAGACATCAATAGATATAATAGTTAAAAACTTATAAAATATTAAAATAATATACGACAACAATAATAACAAAGCTTTCATTCCACACAAATTGCTAAATATTTATTTATTATATTTATATTTTTTGAACTAACTTCTTTATTCATATCTATCGGACCACTCTAACTACTCTTACCATTTCTATTACATTCAGGGTCTAATGTATCGTATTGATTTTGGGGAACGGAATGTTCATAGAATATGACTATAGTTTTACATTAGTCGTCAACCTACTGTAATCTTCTTCCTTTATTCAGGCTTAGGATTGATTATGTAAAAAAACTCATACATAAATGAAGTTATAAACTATTAAGATAATATAATTAAGCAATAGTTCATAAAGAAAGAAAGCTATGCCTCATTCTACTTTTTCATCCTTTCCTTAAAGGTGTTTGAAGTTAATAATATTAATCCTTCGATAGCAATTAACCTAGAAACATGTATTGAGAAAGTATACTTCTAATTCCATCATCTATTAAGACCCATTAGCATCAACTGCATTGTATTATCCAAGAATATAAAGTATTAAAGTATTAACCATATAAATAATTTAATTAATAAATTATATAATATCATCTAAATAAAATTTAAAAATTAATAAAAAAAAAATACATCTTATTCCCATATCCAAATAATCAATTATAAGTAGTGATTAAAACTTGTACATTGTTTAGCAATTATCATTTTAAGATTATTTCAAATCACTCATGTCCTAACTCAATCTAATTCGAAAATTTTCAAATCATTTTGGGTTTAAGAAAATCCTAACCCTATTCTTTTTGGATGAGTTTCTATTAGGTTTGTGGGTTGGGCTAAGTTTCTATCACCTCTAATTTCTTCAACAATAATAAAAAAGATGCTGGAGAGGGATGGGTGGTTTATCGATCATAAGTTAATTAGTTTTATTAGTGACTATATGACAACTAATCAAATATAATGCTTACCAAAAATTTTGGTTCCACATTCATACCTATCATCTATTCTTTTAGTTTACAATTAGCCATAACCAAAGACACAAAATGAGCAAATTAAGGGGCCGTTTGGTTGGGAAAAAATAAGGAGGAAAATTTTGCCCTTATTTTTTTATGTTTGGTTAAAAGAGAGAAGAAAAATTATATGAGGCTCACATGCTTTTTTTTCCTTCTCTCATTAGAAAATAAATTTCATAAAAATTATAATATTTATTTATCCACACTTTTCTCTTTCAATCAAAAAATATTTGGCACCAAAAAAATTCAAAGCTACCCTCAAAATTTTTTTTATTTTCCTTTCATATCCATCTAATGACCAATTGCCTTCTCTCATTTAGAACCCTTATAATGCATGTGAACTCCTATCCCAAAAGCAATAATTATTATTTTATAATATTTTTTATTATTACCTAATATTTTTTAAATATGTTTAATTATTATTATTATTTTACAATCTTAATAAGCTAAAATATAATTACTAAATCAATATATTATTTTTTATATAATATTTATTAACCAAATAATCAAAAAAAAAATAAGTTTCATACCGAAGAAGGGATAAGGATCTTCTTCCACCTCTAATATCTCCCCTCAACTATCCTTTTCAAGTCTCAACTAGCCATGAATGTGCGGCCAAGAGGGTTCCAACTGATTAAAAGGAATGATTCATTTAATTCCCATACAAATTTTATTTTAGAATTATTATATTCAAATGGACATTTTTTCCCCCAAAATTATCTCTAATAAAATCTAAAAAAAAATATTTTCAAAAAAATATTTTTATTCAAATTTGTTACTAATTAAATGCGATAAAATTTATTTTCTTTGCAAATCTTTTTTTTAAAAAAAAAATCTTAACAAAAAATCGAGGAGTAAAGGAACCAAGGCCTTTTGACTCCAGGCCTGTGAACCAAGCACTTCCCTCAAAGGTCCCATCTTTAACCATCGCTGTTGGATTAATTAGCCTCACGTACAATTGGTGTCACGAAGTTTTATATCAATGCAAGTATATTCATCAGATCAGAACATCCGTGCCATTTGCAACCACGGCTCTTCAAGTTGCATGTTGTCGAAAGCTAATTAAACAATCACCCTCCTCATCAATTCCAGAACTCGCTCGAACGCCACTTGTCTCAAATGGATCCAAAATGCCAATTCTCATTAGCCAAGCTCGATCTCCCCTCACTATCATCCACAGGCTTGTGGATAACCTTATTTATCATAGTTAATTAGTATTTCTAACAGTCAATAGCCCCTAATTACATCATGAACCACCCTAGCTAGCTCATTAATATCTTTAGTTGAACCATATATAAGCACCACATGTTATATATATAGACTCTTAGTTAATAAGATTGATTAGAACTAGCGATATATATATATATATATATATATATAGCTTTCATCATCACTACTCAAAATTAACTCACCGATCGAATATGGCGTGAGAGTCATATCTAAAAGAGAGGGTTATCCATAGGTTTGCGTGCACACAAAGGAAGAGGATGAGATCGATGAGCGTGTGGCCTCACGTTGGCCTTCTTTGCTCCCCACTAGCCCCTACTTTTTCCACTGATTCCACACAAATAGACATGCCAAAGGGGAAAGAAAGCTAAGCTGATGTGTCAACCTGCCACCAACCTCATCTTATTCCCAGCATGCACGTCTACATAGAAAAAAAAGTCATCCATCTTTCATAATTAGATTTAGCCTTGCTCTGATCTTTCTTCAAGCATTTCTCTTAAGCCTGCCCTCCAAAGAGAACGACGTACGAAGAATGTTGAAGCGCTTTTTGTCTTTAATAAATTTTAATTTATCCTTCCTTTCTTCGAAGGGCTCCGAAATAAAGGCTTGGAAGAACAACGTCTTCTAAAGGCGGCTTCTAGCAATTTTCCAAACTTTGTTTTCCAAGTTGGCCAACTTGCGTTGGGTCCTTTTCGTGTGACGTTGTCTTGCGGGAAAGCAGCTGCATGCCATGCCTTTGATTTTTAAAAATGTGCCCCACCAACGACCATTAATTAATTATATATCTTGACGTTGATTGATCATATAAATTAGTGTCAAATTATTGAATGAATGATCCAATAATTTCAAATTATTGTACGGTATCATGTGATAATATTAGATATTGAGAGTGTATAGCAGAGAAGGTGAAAAAAGAATAGAGTTAATTCAATCGAGTGGTCGATATACCATGCTAAAAGATGTTGGCATATAAAAGGTTCGTTATTGTATGATTCATTTTACTTAATTTTGGCATTTTATTCTTTTCTATTATAAACAAACAAAAGCCTAATGACACAAGGGATGACATAATGAGTTTTAAATTAAAGTTTGGTTTTTTAAGAATATATATATATATATATATATATATATATATATATATATATATTAGTTCTAAGAATCATATAATTTTACAAATCTCAACGTAGCTTATTTATCTAGATAAATAGATTTCTTTTATACATGCATATGTACATCTACATAACCTCAACTAATACAAAGATTACCTTATCGTTGAAAGAGAAAGAAAAAGGATGCCATCAAATCATATATCTAATTAAATTCAAATATTTGGAGATGCACTAAGGTACCAACTGAAAACCTCCTCCTCCTAATGGTAGGTGGGTGCAACCTCTAGGACTTCATCTAATTCTTGTTATAAAAAAACTTAAATAAGGCTGTACTATATCAGCAATAGGGAAACTAAATATTTTAATGACATGCAACTAGAGAAAATCCGATCCTCAAAGTTTCACTGAAAGTTGAATTGCATTCATGCAAAACATTATTCTTGCAAAATGTAGTAGCATAATTATTTTAGAAATAATATTGGCTTCTTCTAAGATTAAAGAGATCTCTTTGTATTATGCATGATAATTTCACTAATTAAGGATTCCATCGAGACTTGGCAAATTAAGGAATAATAATTAGAAATGATTATGAAATCATGCAGAATAAGCCATGGCCTGAGTATTTGAGCATTAATCAAAATCTATGATTTTCTCATATGAAGCTCAATGTGTGACCTTTATTCTATTAAAATAATGGGATATAAGTAAAGAAATATAACGACAGCACGTTGGCGATGGAGCAAACTAAAAGTATCTCTACTAATTAGGAAAAACAAAAATGAAAAAAAGAAAGGGCCTTGCATGCCAGTAGGCAGTAAGAAGCAGTCTCTTCTGTGAAAATTCATGGGAGATGCTTCGTACCTCAAAATTAATTCGTTTTCTTAACATTGCTTGAGATACCTTGATGGGACGAAAAAAAAAACACATTCGAGCTACGTGCTATTTAGGCCAATATCACAGCATGTTCTCTGGTCCATAGTGTTTAAAACTTTACATGATCACCTTCTTTCAAGGGGTTTTCCCATTAGCATGGATTAATTGGCTTCGAAAAGCAAGCACGTCCCACTCGGAGCAACCTCCCCTTCCAATGGGTTTCTTTGCATTTCACCGAACGAATAAGTTGAGCCATTTTTGAAGAGGCAGAGAGATTTGGACCTCTGATGGAAAGGGCAGCAAGTGGGCTAAAAGGATGCAACACCACTAGCAAAGCGAATGGCTCAGTTAGCGGTCTTCATATGTTTTAGATTCAGTGATTCAGAGCAGTACTTTTTGAGTCACCTGGCAATGCCGCGATCTATTTATATTAATACTACTAAATGACATGCCCTCACATTATGGAAATCTAAATGCTCCACCCCTACGGATTATCTCGATCGCTTCTGTAAAGACCCTGCATTAATCCATCTACAAGTTAATGTGGGGCCGGGAGACTGCATGGACTACGGCTCTCTGATCTAAGGAGAAGTTCAGGTAGAGGTTGAAGCGTACGGCGGAACTCTTGTGGCTCCATTAGGATCTTATGAAGGAGTTTGGAGCACAGCTGCAGCGTAGGAGGGAGGCTGCTTGGATCTGAAAGCTTTCTACTCATTCTAGGGTTCAGCTTTTCATATGGAAGCTTCATTGGGACTTTCTTTCCACTTGTTCTCTGCTCTCTGAGAGGGGTCTGACCATTCAGGCGACTTGCTCTCTGTGTGGGCAGGATGATGAGACTATCGACCATGCCATCTTCACTTGCCCCGTGCGAATTGGATCTGGTCAAGGATTGGTTATCACTACAGAGAGGATGTCTTAGGCTCTTCGCGGTCTCCTTTCCTTCTTGATCTCCGCAGGCCACCCAGCATCAGAGCGCTTTATGGACTGTTACAGCCTATCAGATATGGTTATCTAGGAACCAGCTTATCTTCACAGATGATGCTATCTCTTCTCACAGGATCGTGCGGAGGGCTAGACTCCTATCCAGGGAATTTTTACTCCATCGTAATGTAGTTGATTTTGACATCTCTGACCACTGGGGATCCCCTGCTACTTCGGTAGCGAACCGACGTACGGTTTTTATATCTTGGGAGCCTCCCCTTCAGGATTTGTTAAAATCAATTTTGATGGAAGTGTTCGGGGAAGGTTGCCGGTTCAGCTTTCATCATTCGCAGGTTTGATAGAGCTTTGCTGGCGGCGGGCGGCTTTGGCATCCTTGACTCCTCTGTCCCTATGGCTGAGTTGTATGCAGCCTGGGCTGAGATATCCTATGTTGTACGGGTTCTTCATGCTCACAGTCTGGTGATAGAGGGGGATTCTCTAAACCGGGATGACCTTTGTTTCTCTTTCTAAAGCAAATTTTGTATTCTGATATTTCTGGGCTAACTTGCACTAGACTGGTATGATAGTGTGATCATCCGTTTGTAACAAAAAAACAAAAAAACAGAAACAAAAACAAAAGATCACCTAAATTTGGGAGGCAAAGAATCTTTCCATAGAACAAACCGTCATATGGCACCCCAAAATTTGCTTGCATGCGTAGTCTGCCAGCTTGGCCTCTAGAACTAGCCTAATAAGAACGATTAATTAAAGTAGGCGAAAACAAATTCTTGATGCAACCTGAAATAATTTGGTAATGTATAGAATAAAATTCACATTGGTAGGAAGATTTTTAATATTGTCACCTTTTAGAAGTTCTACTAACTTTATAGTTTAATTTTACTTTATGTTATTTTGGACAAAATTAAGTCTTATAATATTTGTTCTAGGAGCTCAAAAATTGTGAGAGGAATAAAGGGTTTGGTTAATCATAAATTTAGATTTTCTTAGTTATCCTTTTGACATTCATTGTAAAGTTTTACCATCTTATTATTTATTTTCTCAGGATAGAAGTTTATTTTTTTTTCTGTATAATAAAGAATTCACTATTTTTTCTCAAAGCTATAGGGCAAGTTGAGAATCAGATTTGATATCCAAAACTAATGTCTTTAATTTATTGAGGGTACTAGTTGACATCATTGCAAAGTTCTACTATTTTATTGTTTATTTTCTAAACAAAATAGGTTTGCATTAGTATCTTTGAATATATATCATTTGAATTCACAAATTTTAAGTATCTAATGTTTTTTTTTTTCAGTTAATGGATTTTATGCATTTTTTTTATCAATCTATTTTTTTTTTAGCAATTTGCTTCATCCAAAAGGCTAACTTAAAAATTATAATTTGAGATTCTTGACCTTACTTAGGTAGCTAAGGCCCTTCCAATATGTATCAAATGGGGTCTAATAAAAAAAAGAATTGGCACATGGTTTTGCTTCAGAAGGCTCCATGCGAGACTGCAGTGTCCTGTAATCAGATAGGAGTCATGTGATGCGTCAATATCAATATTATTAATAATAATCTAACACAAAGAGCAAACAAAAGTCATAATTTTTTTATCCTTTATACTTTTAAATATCCAAAACTACTTGACATCTAATTGATGCAAGACTATATATACTGACATGAACATATATATATATATATATATATTGCATTACAGTTAATTGACATATATAAACAAACCAATATTCCAATAATTAACCAGATTCTCTTTTTTTTTTTTTTTGACTATTATCTAATTTTTGCCCAAAAGAGATGGTAGATATACGTAATATATATTATATTAAAAGAGACCTCATGGTTTGTTCCGTAACTAACAGGAGAAATCAGGGAGGTTTCAGTAATTTCATCCACTAAATTACAGCATTTTACACCATACCCTAAAAACAAAAGCTAGAAAACGATATTAATATTTTTTCCCCTCTACCTTGTGCTTTTTTTTTTTTTTTTCTTCCTCTCTCCCCGTGTAAGGCGGAGAGATCTGGGATCACTTCCCCTTCTCCGGATCGGCGGCCGCCGCCATCGCCTCCGTGACGGAGGCGAGCTTCTGGAGGTTGAGGCGGACGAAGGTGTCAGCGAGAGCCGGGTGTCGTCCACGGTGTTCCCCTCGGGCACGTCCACGACGTACGATTCCACCACCACCGACCAGATCTCGCTCCCCGGACGGCCGAACTCCGTCACCGTCGTCACCGACCGGTAGTTCCGCAGGCGGTGCTCGCCGCCGATGATGCTGAACCCGGCGACCCGTAGGTCCTCGTCAAGCTGGTCGAGCCGCTCGGTGCTGGTACTCGCCGGGAGGCCGGAGATGACGTTGACCTCGCGGAGGCAGCCGACCCGGACCTCGCCGCCACCCTTGATGGCGCAGCTCCGGATGAAGTGCTTGTAGATCTGCGGGCGATCGAAGCGGCGGACGACCGACCAGACGGTGGCGGCCGGGGCGTGGATCCGTTGGGCTAGCATCGAGGAGCATTGGCCCGAGCCGATCATATAGCGGTGGTGCGCCTCGATCGTCGGCCGGAGCTCCTCCTGCTCCCCCGCCGAGAGTCCTGCCGGCATCTCAACGGCCGCCGACGATCTCGACCCTTCCTCCTCGGATCGTCCCCCCTCCATGGCCAGGGGAAGAGAAGCGGATCCCGGTTACCTTTTATACCGCCGAGTTAGGTGATAAAAAAAATGCGGCGGTGTAGTAGGGGAGGGAGAACTGAGAAGCCTATGCCTGCGAGGACGTGAAGTTTATATTATTTTATTTATTTTATCTTTCAATAATTAATTTCTCTTCCAGTAATTGGGATTTTTAATATTCTAGTAGTTTAATGGTAATATCATTAAAATATTTTATTTAATATTTATATGCAGTTAATGGGGACGCATGGGTGCCGGCTGGCCTGGGCCTGGGAAGGGCGTGGTCGGCCCGCAGTCGACCGGTTCAGTTATTGTCAGCCGAGCCACCGGCCGCCACCTCGATGAAGCGTATAAAAAACTCGTAGCATCTTTCTACGCTCACCGCGAGTGGCCGTAACTCGTTGCGTTCGAATCTTTAATGGAGACCGTCTGATGGATGTTGGAAAAGCGGTTCGTCAAGATTGGGACCAATTTAAGAGGTAAGGAGTATTCGCCGCTCCAAGGCCGGTCGATCTGGATCGTGCATTAACGTAGGGGTTTAGGCGATGCGGGTCGACGGCTGGATGCCGGCTTGGAGCCAGTTGGCCGGCTGGCTGAGGGAAAGGGGCAGGTGATGCTGAGGTGGAGCTCACGTAGACCATGACGTGTTAGCAAAGGAATGGTGGCGGCTGGTAAGCAAGCGCCAAGGAAAATGTTGACCATGCAATGGGACCTGAAACTGAAAGCAAAGAATTTAGCACTGATTTCGTTGTGGGTATCATGAAGTCCACGTGGACAAAGTCCAGCTTCAGATGCGTCCATATTTGTTTTTTTTGAATAGGAGAGGGCAAAGGGTCTCTCCCTAGAATTATGATGGCCATCTCGTGATTGGTCATATCTCTTTCAATCGTAGAAGTTATAGATATGGATGTTCCCTTCCTTAATGGTTAACCTAAGAAAGCCCCAGATATTCGAAATTGGACGATAATATATGTTTGATGCATGGGTTTAAAAAGATAACTGCCATGTAACAATATATACGTGAAAGATGATGATGGTAAGGGAATGAAGTTTGAGATTCTCTCTGGTCCCTGAAAAAACATAGTAAACGCCTGATGGGTAGGCTGAATGTGCTATTCTAATGCATATAAAGGAGGCATTAACGAAAAATGTGCATGATAAGAGATTGAGAGAAAAGAGAATAGAATAAATGAGTAGAGCGAGGAACACAAAAAAAAAAAAAAAAACATGTAGCTCAGATGCTAAATAAACTTATATAGGACACACATACATTTATTAACGCATAAGGCTTAAACAAAAACTTATGACTATAAAAAAATATATATGCATATGTGTTAATTAATGAAGAATCGAATAGTTAAACATAAGAAACTGCACCTAGGTTTTCTTCCATCATAGGACGTTTGAGCATCTCTATAAAATGTATCTTCTTTTTAACTACACCATCAAAGATTTCTTTGGAGCACCTCTTCAAAGCATAGCTCCTTCAGTTTTTGAAACCTCTTTTGGTTTCAAAATTCAAATAGAGAGCATTGATTGATATATCAAAGGAGAGGAGTGGATTGCTATTCTTGTAAGTTTATTTGCCACTCAAATTTGTAAATCGACTAAATAGGATCGTATGAGGCTCTAACAGGGATGCCAAAACCCAAGTGCCCAAACATTTGGGTTTTGAGAGCTAAATTAACATTACACTATTCTTAAATATCATGGATGGCTCTGAGTATGCCTGATCTAAAATTTAAATTCAACATCAAGTGCCAAACTTCTATCATTAAAGATCGTAACTAGTCTCAAAAATGTCAAAATTCAAAATTTTATCAAGATGTTAAAAGTGTTTAGATGCTAAAAACTTAGCATCAAGTTAAAGGAACGGAAAAATTAAAATTATTCGCTTGGAGCCTTCATATGCTAATACTTTCGCATTGAAGGTTCAGGATGTAAAAAAAAAAAAACCTAGCCATTGTGATCTTTGGATATATAGAAAAGTTGACATAAGTATAGAATGCATGTTTTGGATTATAGTTAGGATTTTGGAATTATGATAGTTTTAGGTTTAACAGCATCTTATTGAGGGATATCTTGAGATCTCTGCATTGCTAAATTAAAGGTTAAGCACCATCAATTAGATAGGGATAACAATTTTTTAAACCTGTTGGTATTTTTTTTTTTTTTTTAAGATCTTCTTTGGAACAGCTTTTGGTTCAGTAGTTATACGATAGCTACTTTAAATGATTAGTGGCCAATAGTAACTTAGCCTCTTTCATAAGCCAACCATTTGAAACTGTGTAAGGGCCTAGAATTGGACTAGCCCAACCCCACCCATGCACGTCGCGTGCACATGGAATTAAGGGAGGAGTTTCTCCTCCTCTGCCCGAGCCCTCGGGTATATAAAAAAAGAAAGAAAGGGGGGCGGGCGATCTAGGGATTTCTTAGAGCCACCAAGAGAGAGAGAGGGAGGGGCAAAGCCCCTCCGTCATTAGGGGCAAAGCCCCTTCGTCGTTAGGGAAGGGAGAAACCAAGAAAGAAAAAGATAAAAAAAGAAGAGAAAGAGAGGAACCTCTGTTCCTTTGCCCTTCTGCAGAGGAGCATCGCCATTGGGGTATCGTTGGATGACAGAAAAAAAGAGGTAAGTTCTCAGTAGGTCATCGACGAAGAAGAAGAGAGAGAGGGCATGAGTGGTGGCCGTGATGAAGGAATCACACAAAAAAAAGGAGAGGAGGGTGAGTGCTGAGATTACGGTGCAAATCCAATGATGAGTTCTGAAAGAAAATTTAAATTTTATTTTATTTTTTATTAATTAAATTTTATTTCTATTAATTAAATAAATTGTATGTGAATTGTATCAGTTGAAGAAGATGACCAGCGTGATAGGGCAGAGCTAAATTCTATTAATTAAATAAATATATGTGAATTGTGTCAATTGAAGGGGATGATCAGCATGATAGGGTAGAGTCAAATTCGAGTTATAGTGAGGAATTGTTAGCCAAATCGTGAAGTAAGAATTCTCCTATATAATTTTATCAGTATTTTATATATAATAATTGCTTGAAATATGTGCAATAAGCTAATTTAAATAATTGCTTGGTTTTTGGAATTTACATTTGAAGAATTATAGATTTAGTGCAATTTTCTAATTTTTGGTTAATTGATAAATGTTGCCTAATTATGACTTATAAAATTTTATTATTTTAAAATTATGCAAGTTATAGTTTAGTTAATAATTTTGGGATACTTATGTTATGTGATTATAAATTGATGAATAAAAATTTAGAGATGCATAAAATTTTTATTTGATTATATCTATGTGTTGTCAGTCATGGTTAAGTTAAGGTGCATTGATATGCATGTCATATGTTGGTTATGATGCATGAGTACATGAAGGTTGATGTTCTAGGCTGGCCATGTGAGGCCCCATTATAGGCTGAAAATATGGTAGTGTTGCCTGTTATAAGTTGGAGTGTGACATTGTGAACCCTACCATAGGCCAAAAATATGGTAGTATTGTCCGTCACAGACTAGAGTGTGACATTATGTGCCCTATCACGAGCTGAAACATGATTATAATATTCTAGAGCTGAAAGCCATATGGAATTGGATTCAATGTATGACTCTAAAGTAATTAGATATGTGTTTCATGGTTGTATGATGACATCTACGTTTATTAGTTTGATGGTTTTGATTTACATAATTACATAAACTTATACATGTATTTATACCATAAAGATTGTATATTAAATTACTATGTAAGAAGGTAACTTTATGTAGGACGTTTTTACGGGGCTATTAAACTCATTAATTATATGCATTACTTTTTTTTTTTTGCAGATTAAGGTGATTAATTTGATGGAATGAACTGGAGCGACGTTGCAGCTATTATAATTAGTTAAATAGATATTTATTTTATTTTAAATAAAAATTTTAAATTATAGATAAAATAATAAACTTATGTTTCTAATATTGATGAATGTTTATTCAGATTTTGAGTTATGATAATTGTTATTTTTTAATGATAAGTTTATGAAATATAATGATTGCTTATAACAGGCCTTGTATGATTGTTAGGACTTATTTTAGAGTTCATGAGATCATGTTAGGTGACCAAATCATGAATTTAAAGCATGACAAATAGGGCCTGAGAAAATTCTTCAGCACCAAATAACAATAATTAATATTATATTATCACTTCAAAGGTGTAGAAGGTACCTCATCTCTCTCTCTCTCTCTCTCTCTCTCTCTCTCTCTCTCTGGAGTCAGGAAGTTTTTTAATCAAATCATAATTATTTAAAGGCAAGCCACATCCCTTCTCCTGTTAAAATGGATTTCAGATTTGACCTAAATATTTTTTGAATAATTTGCTGATCATTTGATTCTTTTTTTTACACAGAAAAGGAAACAAAAAAAAAAAAAGAAGAAAGGGATAGAAATGTCAAGTAGATCAAATTAGTGGCACTTATTTATGAGTTCTAAGTCAAACGATCAAGATTGATCATTATATCTATCCTAACTAAAGAGATCAACCAGTTAAATTATTAATATGGAGATTTTTATTAACTTTGAATTAACTAATTTAAAACTTTCAGCCTTTCAAATCTGCCATAATATTATCAAGAATGGGAACTTACAATTTATGATCGGCTGATAAATGTAATCAAAGTAAATAAGAAATCAGCATTATAGCAAAGAAATCTGAGGGAAGGAGAAAAATGAGCATAGTATTGAAATGAAGGGGGAGTCATGTGATATTCATCACACTCTTTCTTACCTTTTATATGTTCGACTAGCATGGTAGTTAATTAGAAATCTAGATCACAACAATTTCAGTTGTCATTTATATTAACCCGCTAAAGTGGTGACCACAAAATTTAAGATAGTTTAGATAGTAACAATCTTAGTCTTGTTCAACTTTTCATGTTCAAATCCTTGTATTATAAAAGTTTTGCTTCCCTTAATTTTTTTTTTCCAAAGTTAAATCATATTCTTATACTAATTTTACTTTATCTTAATGATACCTGTTATATCATGGGGATGACGAATATAGTGGTCCATTCCTTAGCCATATTTGTTATTCCTCGCAACTTTCTCCTGGATTGTCGTTTTATGAATGTTTGATGTTGCATGAGAGATGTATGATGATCTTCTCCAAGAATTATTGGCCTATAATTTTTTTTATTTCAAAAAAGAGAGAGAGAAAAGGTTATTGTCAACCAGGCCCTTTGATCCTTATCTCCATGCCTAGGCAAGAAAAATGGAGGCTGAGGCCAAGGCCTTTCACCTTCAACCGAGGGTCGAAGACTATATTTTTTGTATGTATTTTTTTTTTCTTTTTCTTACTTACAGCTAGTGAATACCAACCAGCAAGTAAACGGAGGGTGGGAATTATTCTCCAACAAAATATGGTGGGGAGTGCACCAGCTTTCATCATGCGTTCAGCAACTTGCAGTAAAAAAAAAGACGTCTCCAAGGATTACCGCGTTGTTTGATGCTAAGAAAACAATATAAAAAAGGGATCACGATGGAAGCGTACGTGCTTCCAGCTGTAATAAGAGGCCCTGCAGCAATCCACCGTTATCCTCTACGTCATGTGTGTGTACATATATATATATATATATATATATATATATAAGACTCAACTTCTTCCCCTTCCTGACCCTCGCTTGGGACCCAGCATGACTTTTTTCATCAGGTCTTAGGAGGTGAGGGTTTTTTGATCGAATCAATGAGGTAAATGGCTTGCAATTACAAGTGAATGTAAGCAGTCGCAGGGCGTGTGCGACGGCGAGGAAAATGCAGTCCGCTCGATGGGTTATTGGATGCGCTATCAAGCAAGTGGTGATAAATTGTGGAAAACGATGGCACAAGTAGGTAGAGGGATGGGCCTATTTTTCATGCTCCTTTAATTGGACAGTAACCAGACAAATTTGAGCCAGTTGGGGTCCCCCTTCTGGCTCCACTCCACGCATGTGTAGCCAAATCTGAGGTCTCGATCCTTTAAAATAAGGAGGATCTGTTAACAAATTCGGTTTATACATGCATGAATACACCCACTGCAGCCTCATGAGATCGACAGCAATGGAGCCTCTGGAAATGGTGCTTTCTTAGCTGCACAAAACTTCCATCAAGGATAACAAAAGAGAGAGAACGGGAGATGTTGATATAAGATGGTCTAATTCTATTTTAAGGTGGACATGCAATCGTATATTCGTATTGGTGGGAGAGTTCTCATCCCTCACTTCTTCTCACCAGAGAGAGAGAGAGAGAGAGAGAGAGAGAGAGAGAGAGGAGGTGGACATATAACAACATTTGTCAAAAGAGAAAGTTTTGGTACACTGCCCCCGGTTCAACATGGTCTACACCGGAGCGTTGATTACCTCGCGTGCAGACCCACACCATGAGGCCCGTATCAATGCATGGGTCTGCGTCCGAGAGAATTATCATGCTAGGTGCAGCATGACCTATACCGAAATGATGTACCAAGAGTTTTTTTATCAAAAATATTATTATAAAATAATTTGATCGAGCAAAGTCCATGTAAAGTCTATACTCATTTTTTAAATAATATTTAGCTGGTATAAAATATTAAATCTGATCTCACGTTTCAATCCACAAAGATTTATATATCACCGCATGAAAATAGTGCAATTAAATATATCAGGGTTCGAAATCGCTACCTAACTTGGGGTAAGAAATATGGCTGCATATGCTTAAAGCTCTTATATTAGCAAATATTTAATCTTAAATTAATTATGTACTGCAAATTTTTTTTATACTTATATAATATCAAGTCATCTAAATGATGCTTTTTAGTTAATATTTTTTTGGATAAGGTCATAGGTTGTTACAAATAGCATCAAAACCAATCTCACCACATAACCTAGCTATAAGGACTAAGAAACTTATGGAGCTTAATTAGGAAGAACATCAAGGCTTAAACTAGAGAAATATATGAAAACTCATATATTAGCAAGTATTTAGTCTCACATGCATCAAAAAAATATTGAATACTCATATAGGATCAAGAAAATGATAAGACTTGGATAGAAGAACGTATTGTGGCTTTTCATGGCGATTATCAGGGCATGTTGCATAAAAAACAAAGCGGATATACAACAATAGCAGCAAAGCCTTAATCTCAAATTAGTTGGGATTGGCTACATAAATCCCTTTTCTCTATTCAGCTCTATTTCAATCATATTTTTTATAAAATATAAAAATTTTAAGTCCTCTGTCACTTTTTTGTATATGATTTTCGATTTACCTCTACTTTTTTTTCTTTATATATATCATATCACTCTTACATACAGGTACATCCTAGGTCTACATTGTAAATACCGAACCATCTAAACCATTATTTTCTTAATTTATCTTCAATTGAAGCTACCTCTATCTTTTTACAAGTGATTTTATTTTTTGTTCTATTTTTTTCTATATTACCATACATCAATTTTAACATTTCATTTCGCTATATTAATCTTATGTACTGTATTTTCTAACTATCCAACATGTAATGCTATAAAGTATAGATGCATGGTCATATAGTGTTCTATAATTTTTTTTTTCAACTTGGCAGGTACTTTACGATCACATAATATTTCAATTATACTTCTTTGTTTGATCCAATCTACTTTAATTTTATGAACAATATCATCCTCAATCTTTTCTTTCTTATGAATAATTGATTCTAAATACCAAAAATGATCAATTTTAGTCACTTTATAGTTCCTAATTTGTACTTTGCATGCATATTCATTTCCAATTATGCTAAAATTGCATTCCATTTAGTCCTATTTAACATAAACCTTTAAATTCTAATGCATTTTATTATATTTCTAACTTATGATTAATTTAGCCTTAGTTTTATCTACTAGTACTATATCATCTCCAAGTAATATATACAATCAAATATTATCCTGAATATATGTAGTAAACTCATATACAACTAAAGCAAATGATAGGGATTAAGTGAAGATTTCAGATGTAAATATCTATGGTAATAAAAAAATTTGATAGTATTACTATCAATAATTCTAACACAACTGCCGTATTATTCATATCTTTTATTATACTAAAATATCTAACATATAATTTTTTTAGTACTCACCATAAGATTTTTCTATGAATGCTATCATATGCTTTCTCTAAATCAATAAAAAACATACAAAAATCTTGCTTCTTTGCTCTATACATCTCTATTAGACTCCTAAGAAGGAAAATAGCTTTTATGATCCACTTTTTGGCATAAAACTAAATTAATTCTTTAATATTTTTATTGTACATTTCAACCTATGCTCAATTACGCTCTCCCAAAGTTTCATAATTTGACTCATGAGTTTGATACCATGATAATTAGAATAGTTTTGAATGACTTCTTATTTTTATAAATTAATACTATAATGCTCTTTCTCTATTCATTAGGCATCTTTTTAGTTTCTAAAATTTTATTAAATAAATTTATCACCTACTTTACTCTAACATCACCTAAATATTTTTAAACTTCTATAGGAATCTTATTCCTGCTTTTATCCTTTTATAACCTTATTTACTTCAGATTTCCTAATTCTTGAAGTATACATTATAACTTTATTCTCAATAGAGACAAGAGGATATCCTAAATTATTTATATAATTTTATTTAAAAATTTACTAAAATATTTCTTCATCTTTCTTTGATATCTTTTTCTTTAATCAAAACTTTTTGATCATTACCTTTAATACATTTAGCCTAAAATATGTCTCTAGTTTTTCTTTATCTTACTCTTATAATTCTATATGTTTTTTTCTCTATCTTTAATTTCTAGCTTATGATATAACTTTCGTACCATCTTTTTAATTTCTTTTTTAACTATCTCTTATTTTTATATGCTTCTCTATACTTACATTTAGTTAGTTTTATATAGCACTTTATTTTAGCCTTAGCTGTTAATTGAACTTTTTTATTCAACCACCAAATTTTTTTATCATATAGTCCTTTTTCTTTTAACTTTCCTAATACCTCTATAACTACTTTTCTAATAGTATTAGCCATATTTTTATATTGTATTGATCGCTTCTATCTATACTTTATTTTTCTTCCTTCATCACTCTATCTTTAAAAGCTATTAGTTTTTTCCTTTCAAATTCTACTATCTAATCCTTGAATTCTTATAAATTATAATCTTTTTTATTCATTTTTTAATACTTACATCCATAACCATTAATTTATATTATGTAATTAGACTCTCACCTGATATAACTTTATAATCTTTATAAAGCACTCAATCAATCTTTTTAGTGAAGAAGAATTTGTTTGACTAGCATTATATCAACTTATAAAGTTATCAAATGAGAATTCCGTTTTTAAAATATGTATTGGCTAAAACTAAATCATATGCTATTGCAAACTCTAAAATGATATTTTCTCATTATTTTTATCTTCAAATTCATAACCGCTATGCACTCTTTTAAAATCTTTATTATACTTTCCTATATGTCCATTTAAATCTCTTGCAATAAATATTTTTTTTAGTAGCAATCTATTGAATTAGTCTATCCATATCCTTCCAAAAACTTTACTTTGTCATACTACCTAAACCTACTTAAGAAGCATATACATTAATAATATTTATTAACTCCTCATCCATCACTAGTTTAATTAAAATTATTCTATCTCCTATACTCCTAATGTCTACAACTTTATCTTTTAGGCTTTTATCAATAATAATTTCTATTCCATTTTGATTCTTATCTTTGTTTGTATACTAAAGTTCAAAACCATCAACTTTTTTTGCTATTTTACCTATGGACTCCTCCTATAAGCAAATTATATTAATTATCCTTTTAGTCATTGTATTTATTAGTTCCATTAACTTTCTTACTAATAACCCTATATTCCAACTTACTTAACATATTTATCATATTTAATTTTATTTTGTATTTTATATTTATATTCATATTTTAGTTTTCTAGACTAACTTCTTCATTCATAACTATCCATGAAGATATGGAACCCTTACTTATTTTTTATCATATTCAAGCGTCGATGTGATGCATTGCTTTCGAAAACTGTCTTAACTACTTTTGTCATTTCTATTACATCTGGGGTTCAATGGAGCGCATTGCTTCTGAGAAGCGCCTGATGCGCCCTAATTTTATCGATTTAGGGTGGGACTATAGTTTGACATTAGTCATTAACCTATTTTGACCGTTCTCTTTTATCCAAGCTTGGAATCGGCTATATATAAAAAACTCATATATAAGAGAAATGTAGCCAAGCTTAAATCTAATCATCTTCTTCATCCTTTGACTCATATGGTTCATAAATCCCAAAGATAAATAAAGTAAAAAAGATGAGATAGTTTTTGGATTCATGTTGATGAAAAGATGTTCAGATCCTAATTAAATTTAGCTATCTTTGAATTAAAATAATATACATATATTATATTATTTTATTTTCCAAAGCAAAAATCCATGAGTCAACTATCTGTCTCATCGGATCAGATTCGGACAATGCTAAAAAGAAATAGTTTTAAAATTAAAATAATGTTTTGAAGTCAGATTTGACATAGACCAATCATGAGGTTGGATCCGGATCTAAGTTGTCCTCATGAAGTAGATTATGCCTTATCCTGGACACACACACAAACCAAGTTGCGAGCCCACGCGAGGAGATAAAAACTTCCACTACAGGTATGGTCCCTTTCTAACAGGAAGGGAGGATCAAAGTAGAGTTATTTTATCTCATTCAAAAATTAAAGCTGATGCTATGAGACAGACCTTATGAAGCTATAATTCCAACAGTTCGGTAATGCAGCATCAAGACAAGGGTTAATCATATCTATGAATTAATGGTTGAGAGCTCCTAGCGAACATTCTTTGGATCTTCATTTGATCAACCACACTTCGACCTTGCCATCTATGATCGCACCGGAAGTTAGTCACTGTCATTCGATCACTGCTGACATAATGTTTGGATCATTAAAGTACATTCATGCAATATGAATACTTGATACCAAACCTGAGAATTGGTTAGAAACAACCGTTGTTATTATTATTATTATTAATAAAATAATTTATAATATAAAATCCAAATTCAATTTAGCAAACTATTTTTTATTTTTTATTTTTTTGGGTGGGGGCGGGGGAAGTTTGCAGGCATATTTAGAATATCCTTATAACAATAATCCTAGATGACATCAACAAGCTAAATTCTACTTCAGTCGCGCAAAATATAAATTCTTATCTTGGTAAACCAAAAGGATCTAATAAATAAATTGACAAAAACTGAATGCAAGCCAGAGAAAACAGTCAAATAAAAGCATATTTTTTGGACAATCACCTCTCTAGATTCTCTTTTCCCTTTTGAGTACTGATGCAGACTCCATCGCGCGAGCTTAGTACTTTCCAATGGCATAAATCTCATCATAAATTAATAATCCACCTACTAACTAAAACCAAAAATTTAGAGAAAAATTGACAGTGTGCAACACAAATATACCTAAAAGTTTGCCTGAGCTAACCGCCGTTCAAGCACAGGCAGCGACGCGATCCAACGCTGCTCCTTTGGCATGGGCTTCTTCCACTGCCAAATCCAACGCCACACATCACCACTCTGGCGGAGATGCAATGCCATATCACTCCTTTGTGGCAATTTGTGCTTTCTTTCTATATATATTCCACTGAGATTATTGCATCGAGAACAAATAATAACAACACAATGCCATCACTCCCCTGTGACAATTAGTGCGTTCTTTCTATAGATTCCATATGAGATTATTGCATCGAGAACAAGATAATAACAACAAATCATTACAAATCTCGTCAACAGGCTGTCCAAAAAAATATATAAAGGAGCAGTGATTAGTAAAGAAAAACGTTATAAATTTGCTGGGTAACCAATGCGATACAGCCTTGGCAGCGATGACGCTTGACTTCTCCAAAGCCATTAATTCTTCTTCAGATGATGCCAGCTTTTAAAGGTGTTGTTACCTCTCCCTTGCCTTCCACGTTTTCAGGGCATGGCCGTCACTTTACAACGATGTGATGATGGCGTCTGATTTTTTTTTTTTTGAAACGTTTTATAATTTTATTTTCTATTTTTTATTTTAAAAATAATTTTTACATTCTACTTTCTGATCTTTACGTAATGGCTTTGACATGTGAGAATAATATTTTTGTGTTTTTATTATAAACAACTTCTTTTAAAAGAATAAGTGAAAAAATTAAAAAGAATACAATTCATTATTATGTTTTCAAGTTTTTTTATTTTTATTTTTATTTATCCCCTTCTTTATTTTGATGAAAAATAATAAAAATATGTTTAAACTATTTTAATTTTTTGATATTTTTTATTTCTATTTTTTAAAATATTTTCAATCACTTAATGTATTTTCATAAATATTTATAAAAATAGAAAACATAAAAAGTAAAAATTAAAAAGAATACAATTCATTATTATGTTAAAAAATTTATTACTATTTAATGGAGAAGCTTGTTTCCAACCAACATATCTGTTGTGAAAATATAAAAGAAATTACTTATGACCAGTGTTATTGACCAAACCATTGTGATAAATTATCAGCGTAAAAACAATAATAAATTTTTTTCTGCATTTTATAAATATTATTTAAATATCAACACTCGCTAAACCTAAAATATTGCGATGAGAAAATTTATTAGATTAAAAGATTGTCATTATGAAGCTAGTCCATGACTAATGAGCTGGTTAAAGATTACACAGAAATAAAAGTAAATTTTAAAGCCTAGCTAATATAGCTTTTATTTTATTTTTTTTCATTAACGTGATATTAACTAACGGAGCCGGCTGATGTCCTATCCATTAAAAGTTGATAACATATTGATGGCAAGATTTTAAAAAGCTAAATATGTTAATCATGTTACCAAAGTCGTTTTTTTTTTCTTTTTTTAAGTTTAAGAAATTTAGGATTTAAAAAATTTAGTCAAAATTAAGATTACTAGCAATGAATCATAGTTGTCAAAATTAGACTGGCTTGATCGATTGGATCGATTGAACCGAGACCGAAAGGTTAAGTCGGTCTGATTCTAACATAAAATTAGATATATAAGATGACCGAAATAACTCGATTAATCTATTCGATTCACTTGTGAACCAATCAATCCGACTTGAACCAAGTCACACCTTTATCAATGACGTTTTAAATTCTCTGACTTTTGCCGTTTAAAATTTTTTACTCGATAATTTATGCAACATTTAATCCATTGAGATGAACGCAAGTTTAGAGATAATGCAAAGAATAGCATTAATGATAGGAGAATAAAAAAAAAGTTTGAAAATATGAAAACTTTATGGGGATAAATATGGAAACTTTATGGGAATTAGAAACATATAGAGAAAATAATAAAAATAAAGGAAAATTAGATATTTTTTTAATTTTAATTTTAATTTTTTTTTTAAAAATAAATCAGACTAGATGGGTACACATATTAAAAATAAGCGATTTGTAGAAATTAAATAAGATAAAGATTTTTTAAAAAAGAAAAGATTGTAAAAATTAATATTCAAATGTTTATTTTATTAAAAATTAATTTTTATTAATATAAATATATTTTTATATTTAAATAATTAAATTGATGGTTTAATAGGTGATTCGATGGTTGAACCTGTGATCCGAGCCTTTGGCCAGGTTTTGAACCGAATCTAGTAACTATGCAATAAACTGTTTCAAGTTAGGGTTGGCAAAATTCGTCAATTAAATGGGATAATAATATGGTAATTTTCTTTTTTTTTTTAAAAAAAAGGGGCATGGTGTTGTGTAAGCGCCGCAGAAAAAGTTTTATTTTTTTGGTACCGTAAATATATATTGGTTGTGTGAATTGATTATTCACACGTATTGATGCATATATGATAATTTAAAAATCTTGTCGCACATCATATCAAAACGCGTGGGCGTCCGCCGTCCGTACGTGCCGGCGATGCAAGCATGCGGGCGATGCATCAAGTCTTCTCCAAGCACTGCGTGCGCGGAGAGAGCCCGGCCCAGCCGCCCAGGTGGACTGTACCAGATCACGCTTACCCGGGATTGGTCACAGAGCTCAGCCCACCGCACCTCGGCCGGCGCCCAAGCGAGGGGTGTTCAAATTAAAACCTCCGCGCCTCGTTGCAATATTCCCTCATCGGGCATGAACGAATCCGTGATTTCTCTCCGTCTTACCCTTCCTTCTATTTCCAGCAAAGAGAAGCCGATGGTGATCGAAATCTCTTCTTCCTCATCCGAAGAAGAAGCCCAGAAGAATGAGAGAGAAGGGGAGAAGCGGGGGAGGAAGAGGAGATATCCGGATGTGGAGATGAAGACGAAGGAGGAGAAGCGGAGGGAAGACGAGGACTGCTGCATTCTCCCCTTCGATCCCTTCGCCGCCGATCTCAACGAGAAGCTCTCCGTCTCCGCCGCCCAATCTCAGCTCGACGACCTCACCATCGTCGCCGAACGAGGCCAGGTACTCCTCCCCCCTCCTTCCCATTCTGTCCTATTTTTTTTACCTCTCCTTTTATTTTCTCTTCAATCTTATTTTTCCGGCGATTGATATTTTTGTTAATAACTATATTCGTAGAATCTTACATGGATTCAAACCCAGATCCCCAGACGAACATCCTAGAAAAGGCCCTAATCCTTTAATCATCTTTCTTGCTATTTATTTATATCCCATTTATTTTTTAGATTTATATGTGGATCCGTTTAGGTTCAAGAACTAACGAATGGCGGATATGCCCTCGGGTTGCTTAAAATTGCCTCGGCTCGTGGCCAATCTCATTTTTAGAGACGACTGCGGCCAATCCTCTAGATTCTGAGATTTTTCTCATACTTTGCTTCCACAATAGATATCGTGTTGTCCTCAGTGTAAAGCATAGTGGTTACGTACACGTGCATGTACGTATATACATGACAGTGACCTCACCTGTATGTATCCATAAACATTTCTACCGACTTGTAGGACGGAGCCCATATTGTTTCTCTTATCGTCAAGATCTGACTGAAAACATAAGCAGCTCCACAAAATAGTCGCAGTATTGGAGAGAGATGATCAAAATTATTGAACAGATTCCTTATGCTAATTATGCATGTTAAATGATAAGGCCGAGCTCGACTGAGCCTTCATCGGGGGAATAGACATGCTTTCTCTATGAATGAATGCATCGCTGATTGATATTTGTGAGTGCAGGTGGCTTGCAGAGATTTTCCCCACTCACGGCATTTGTGTGCTGAATATCCCTTTAGCAAGACACCTCATGAAAGTTGCTGCCTCAAGGTACCACCTCTCTTTGACACACACACACACACACACACATATACACACACCCCTTTGAATCCCTTCTGAAATATAAGTTTGGTGTCGAGGTGTGAGGTATTAACTTTTTTAGGCATTGTTTGTTTTCCTCATATTCAAAGAACTAGTTTATAATTTAAGATATTTACTAAAAAGTTCAATTCCTTGCATTAGATTTATTAAGTAGGATGTAATGGAAGGCAAGAGCAGAATTCATTTACTTCAGAAATAATGTTTGTAATGTGGACTTTGTATCTCAAACTTTTATTGTGTTTCTGCTGGGAAAAATGGTTCCCCACAAGTATAGATCAATGACTTTCTACAAGTTTGCCTTGAAACAAGTAGTCAAAGGAACTTTGATTACCCAAGCAAACACTAAATAACCAAATATTTTTCCAAACAAATTTGAAGACAACATATCTCACAACTTCCAAGCATAATTAAATGCATAAGGAGGGATGGAAGCTGTTGACGCCAGATCACCGCCCCCGAGCGTCCGCGAGCGTCCGGTCGCCTCCTCCAGCGAGCTCCTCGCGCCTGCAAACAAGTCCCGGGGGCCGGAGATTCTGGCGGGGATCCTTCGACGCTCAAGTCAGTGCTCTAGGCAACGGCCGTGAGCTTAAGGAAGCTCGAAAGAGAAAGAGAGAGAGACTCAGAGAGGAGCTCTCTCTGTGAGTGTTTAGGAGTGTTATGAGTGTGTTACCTGGTCGGGGTCTCTCTTACCCTTGTTATAGATGCCTAGAGTCCATGGGCTTGGGGCGTGATCACTTGTCAGAACATTAATTGACTGCAGCACAGTGGAGCTTACCTCCGTATGACGTATCAAGCTGTAGGCCGTGTCCTGTCAAAGTAGGTGGTCGCAGGGCATGGGCGATCGTTACAGCGCTTGCCAAACATGTTCCCTACATCACCTTTTTGGTTGTCCTATGCGGACAGTGATGGGTGATAAAGTTAGTCGTGTGGGTCTCAAGGTACAGCCGTTGGGGGAGAAGGATGATGTTGAGTTGAAGCCAACTATCCCTCGTAGAGTGTTGAGTATGGGGTGCTTGCGTGGCCCTGCTCATGCCCTTGGATGAGCTTCAGAAAAGGCCGAGGGTGAATACTTGCATGGCACTGTTCACGTATAAGGCTCTGTTCACTTGCATGGCACTGTTAATGGCGAGGGAGCTTGGCAGCTGCAAGACCGAGGCCAAGCGAGAGTTGAGGCCGAGAGGAGCAACGTGGCAGCCATAAATGCCTTTATATAGGGAGAGAATAAGGCAATAAATGCCTTGGAGCAATTGTATGCACGTTGGCCTTGGAGGTATCGGCCTTGGAGGTATCGGCCTTTGAGGTGTCGGCCTTGGAGGTGTTGGCCTTGGAGGTGTCGGCCATCGGGGTTCGGCCTTGGAGGTGTCGGCCTCGGCCTTGGAGGTATCGGCCTTGGAGGTATCGGTCATTGGGGTTCGGCCTTGAAGGTGTCGGCCTTGGAGGTGTCGGTCTTAGAGGTATCGGCCTTAGATGTGTCGGCCTTGGAGGTGAGCAACATGGCAGCCATAAATGTTTCAACGTGGCAGCCATAAATGCCTTTAATAAGGCAATAAATACCTTAGAGCAATTGGGTGTGCGTGACTTTATGAGGCCATAAACGCTACCGTGGCCGGAGGGCCCTTTGGAGGCCAAAGGGGGGCTCCATCAGTTTCCTTCCTTCACGATTCTCTAATGGCGTTGGATCAGCCACATCATATGCCCCCTCGCCCCTGAGACGAAGCGGGCCTATCCCAGCAAGGCGAAAGGGGCATCACCTTCCAAGTGGTTGATCCTCACTCGACTTTGGGGTCTTTAACCTTTGACATGAAGTTTGGATGTGGGTCCCCGTCCACATGCCATTGAGGCAAAGAGCCAATGATGCCGCAATGATGCTCCTGAGACAGAGGGAGCCGTTGCCGCGGAGGCAGAGATGAGCCGCTGAGGCTGTAATAAGGCCGTTGAGGCTAAAACAAGATGGCCGAAGCAGAAATAAAGCCACAGGGGCTGAAATAAAATTGCCTCTGTGTGTTTGGTATCGACGTTGGAGTCAGTTTTTGGCTTTTAGTGCCGAGCTGGTCTCGAGCTTGAGTGTCGATAGTTCATCGCTCTGCCAGTGGTACCCGGGCTTATGGTGCCGGTGCTTAGGGTCGGCCAGTGGTACCCGGGCTTATGGTGCCGGTGCTTGGGGTCGACCGAGGCCTTCCCTGCTGGACCTGGGCTTGTGGTGTCGGCGCATGGGGCCGACCGAGGCCTTCCCTGCTGGACCCGGGCTTAAGGTGCCGGTGCTTGGGGCCGATCGAGGCCTTCCCTGCTGGACCCGGGCTTATGGTGCCGGCGCTTGGGGCCGACCGAGGCCTTCCCTGCTGGACCCGGGCTTAAGGTGCTGGCGCTTGGGGTCGATCGAGATCTTCCCTGAATGGCATTTTTAAGTATTAATGAAAGAAAACTGTCTTAAGTGCAATGTACTTAGCTCTTGTAGCACCCATATTTTTCTTTTGTGGATTTGAGCACTTCTGCCCGCTGGTGGTCTGCCCCCCAGGGAGTCATGTTAGTTGGATTGGAGGTGTCGTTGCCCTTACTTGGGCCTTCCCTCGCATTGGAGGCCAGGACGAGATGCCTGTAGCCGGGAAGAAGCTGGAAACCGGGACAAAGCTGGAGTCCGTTGAGGAAAGCCTTGACAGTTGGCGGTCATTGAAGATGAATGGCTGGGAGAGTCCATCGAGGGCGTTGCTGAGAGTAAAAAGGTCAGAGGAGTTGCTGGGAGGGCTCTTTGCCTAGCTTTTTCTTTGAAGAGATTGATTGCCCTCGGTGCTGAAGCTTAAGAGCAGCTAAAACGAAACCGTAAAAGGTCCTAGGCTCGGTTTGGCTTTTGGATGTAACAGAGAGAAGGAGAGAGAGGAAAGTTGGAGTCACCAGTCAAAGCCTTTTGTCCTCATCTTCCTCCTTGAATTAATTACAACATCTCTCGGCTTGCCACCATCAAAATTAAAATGCCCATAAATGCTTGAGGTGATGGATAATGTCTCAAGTCCATCCCTTTTGAAAATTATTCTGCTACCCATGTTGCAGTCCACCTCTGGCCGATTTTTGAGCCATTGAGTGAGCTCTTTCATCCGCCGGTGTTGTTCATCTAGATGCTTCCTCATCTAAGTACCAGATGATTAAGGGGCGAAGTGGCTGCTTGAGCGGGAGGTAGGAGACTGCAGTCTCTTGAAAGCTTCACGATGGTGGTGCTTAGATGGCGCATGATAGTGATAACTTCTCCCTGAAGATATTTTCTGCAGATGAATCGTTGACTAACGGGTACAGCTATCACGAGCGATGTGAGAAGCTTGGGCTGCTGCTGAGTGGCCACCAAACGTTGCTTCTGCAGTTCATGAATTGCTGCATTCAAGTCTTGAACTTGTTGATTGAAGATGGCCAGCTGGTTAATTAGAGCAGTTGAGGTTGGTGGTGAAGGAGCAGAGAGGGTGGCCTTTTGCTGCCTAGTGCGATGTGGATGCCCTCCAGCACGATTGGTGAGAACCTTCGGCATGCGCATCACAACCATAGCTATCTTATATGGGATGGAGACTTATAGCTCAAGGAGACAGAGCTTTCTTTCCTTCAGCGCGTCCCTCCTACCTGGCGCGCCAAGCTGTTGACGCCAAATCACTGCCCCCGAGCATCCGCGAGCGTCTGGTCGCCTCCTCCAGCGAGCTCCTCGCACCTGCAAACAAGTTCCGGGGGTCGGAGATTCCGACGGGAACCCTCCGACGCTCAAGTCAGTACTCTGGGCAACGACCGTGAGCTTGAGAAAGCTCGAAAGAGAAAGAGAGAGAGAGATACTCAGAGAGGAGCTCTCTCTGTGAGTGTTTAGGAGTGTGTTACCTGGTCGGGGTCTCTCTTACCCTTGTTACAGATGCCTGGAGTCCGTGGGCTTGGGGCGTGGTCACTTGTCAGAACATTAATTGACGGCAGCACAGTGGAGCTTACCTCCGTATGACGTGTCAAGCTGTAGGCCGTGTCCTATCAAAGTAGGTGGTCGCAGGGCATGGGCGATCGTTACGGCACTTGCCAAACATATCCCCTACATCACCTTTTTGGTTGTCCTATGCGGACAGTGATGGGTGATAAAGTTAGTCGTGTGGGTCCCAAGGTACAGCCGTTGGGGAAGAAGGATGATGTTGAGTTGAAGCCAACTATCCCTCGTAGAGTGTTGAGTATGGGGTGCTTGCGTGGCCCTGCTCATGCCCTTGGATGAGCTTTAGAAAAGGCCAAGGGTGAATACTTGCATGGCACTGTTCATGTACAAGGCTCTGTTCACTTGCATGGCACTGTTAACGGCGAGGGAGCTTGGCAGCTGCAGGACCGAGGCCAAGCGAGAGTTGAGGCCGAGAGGAGCAACGTGGCAGCCATAAATGCCTTTATATAGGGAGAGAATAAGGCAATAAATGCCTTGGAGCAATTGTATGCACGTTGGCCTTGGAGGTGTCGGTCTTGGAGGTGTCGGCCTTGGAGGTGTCGGCCTTGGCCTTGGAGGTGTCGGTCTTGGAGGTGTCGGCCTTAAAGGTGTCGGTCTTGGAGGTGTCGGCCATCGGGGTTCGGCCTTGGAGGTGTTGGCCTTGGAGGTGTCGGCCATCGGGGTTCGGCCTTGGAGGTGTCGGCCTTGGAGGTATCGGTCTTGGAGGTGTCGGCCATCGGGGTTCGGCCTTGGAGGTGTCGGCCTTGGAGGTGTCGGCCATCGGGGTTCGGCCTTGGAGGTGTCGGCCTTGGAGGTGTCGACCATCGGAGTTCGGCCTTGGAGGTGTCGGCCTTGGAGGTGTCGGTCTTGGAGGTGTCGGCCTTGGAGGTGTCGGCCATCGGGGTTCGGCCTTGGAGGTGTCGGCCTTGGAGGTGTCGACCATCGGGGTTCGGCCTTGGAGGTGTCGGTCTTGGAGGTGTCGGCCTTGGAGGTGAGCAATGTGGCAGCCATAAATGTTTCAACGTGGCAGCCATAAATGCCTTTAATAAGGCAATAAATACCTTAGAGCAATTAGGTGTGTGGCTTTATGAGGCCATAAACGTTACCGTGGCTGGAGGGCCCTTTGGAGGCCAAAGGGGCTCCGTCAGTTTCCTTCCTTCACAATTCTCTAATGGCGTTGGATCAGCCACATCAGAAGCAATACTTTCAATACCAAGATCCCCAAAAATTAGTAACCTGTGAGTGGTGGCGGGAAGGTACCACTACCATCCCTCTCTGTTTCAGGGATCCTTGATGTTTTAGTGTGTCTTGGGGTCCATGTACTTTATTAAAGGTTATTGATGTCCCTAGCTGCTTGTCTCAGTGGTTGAGATGACAAATATCTAATTCTCTTTTGGCAGATTGGATAGATTTTGAACACCTTTACAAGGCCAAGGCATCTTGAAATGATTTTGCACACCATTCTCTTTGGTAACAAAGCTACCTGTCTCAATGGTTGAGATGACAACAACTAATTCTCTTTTGGCAGATTGCACAGTTTTTGAATACCTTAACGAGTCTAAGGCGGCTCAAAGAAATGATTTTGCATGCTATTCCCTTTAGCAACAAATAAAAAAACTGGTTCTCACACTCAAAATTTCATGACTCATCAGACAGCCATTTTTGTTGTCCAAGTGATCTTCAATAGAGACGGAAAGTCATGTTCCTGGATGGTAGGCACTTCTACTGGCAGAATCTTCACTGGTAGGAGAGAAGATCTGCCAAAGTATTTTTGTTGTTGCAGCATCACTTTAAAATTCAAAGGGCAAATGTTACCAACTCATTTCATTTAACCCTAGTGTCTCACAAGTTTCACTTGGTTGTCAAATAGGACTGAATGAAATTGCCAAATTGAACTTAAAAAGATTGGTACCATCAAAAGAATCATGGAAAATACTTGATTACAAATCTATTTTCAGTAGATTAAATATTCAAATACAGAATCACATGAAAGTCGATGCTGTTCTATGTTTCAAGGGTTGAATAAAAACTTGTCAAATGAAAATGCAGATTGGGCTCTTTAGCCTGATCATGAACCTTTTTTTACAAATCATGAACTTTTTGATAAACTCTTGTAAAGCATACTGAAATCATAGATTCATACTTGTTATGAAAGGAGAATTCTAAACTTGAGACTGCTTCTGTGATAAATACATCGGCAGTTCTGTTATTTTAAAGCGAAACAGTTCTATTACATGAAAAAAAAGGGACAGACCGGAGATGGACTAATTTATTAATTTTGTGCAAAATATTACAAAATGTTTTTAAAAATAAAAAGGCCTTTTTTGGACTCAAGTCCAGGATATGTTTCAGATTTCTTCCACATGCTTGGGGATGAGAGAGGAGACAGGAAGGAGTGGCAAAGGGGATATAGGAGGCCACTAATGTTGCATCATAGTTTTGGGAGCATCATTAATTAGGACATCTTTAATGGAGTTTTCGATGGATTTTTGTACCTCTCAATTCTTTTAAATGCATGATTGGTGGCCTTTCTGATTCCCTTATTCGTCTCACTTTATTAGCTTTTTTTAAAAATGAATGCAGCTGATTTGAAATCAGCTTATTCAGATGCAAAGAAAATTACATGGATTGATCAGAAAGCTACCAGTCTTGCAACCTAAGAGATTTTTGGCATATAGCAAAATTCATTTAAGGTGATTTCTGGATCCTGAAAATCTTGAAATTGCAAGACTGGTTTCTTCCTGTGTCCTGTATGCTTTTCTCTTGTCCCACCTTCACTCATAAGCCTTTTCAAAATAATGTGGTCACAGTGATACAGTAGCTAGACATCTGTGCAGCTAGGGGTGCAAACAGAGCTGAGTTGTAATGCGCTCTCTATATGATTGGGGGGTAGTCCAGCTCGAGCTGATCTACATAACAGTTATTCAAGTTTGGCTTGTTTATTTATTGATTGACCTTGCATAAGATTGTCATTTGGCTGAGCCCAAACTTCCATTTATTTTTGCATGATGTTTGTGCTTGGATTTTATTTCCCCTTCCTATCTCCTTCACTGAACAAGCTCTGTTGAGCCCAAACTTGTTTCTTTTGCAGTACCTACAGCTTGCCTTCCCCCCACGCTTCCTTATCATTTTGCACAAGTAACAGGCAGACTGAATACATCATAACTGCTTATCTAATTCAGCTAAGACTTAATCCAAAAATTAAAAGAAAAGAAAAGAAAAGAAAAACTTTCGTTCGGTATTAGCACCCAACACATAGCCCATAGTTTAAAACATTAAGACCGTGCTTTGTACCAATCCACCAGAAAATTAACTAGCTGTGGTGTTCCTTGAAAACACCAGTTTACAAGTCACACGCCTTTCAACTGTTTTTGTTCTTAATAAGGACAGGAATTGAACCCAGGTCTCCTGTATCAACACAAGAGGCTTTACCAACAAATCCACTTTCTACTTTCAGGATCCAAGCTAGTCTTTTACCATGTGGTTTTCTTCTTTTTTCCAAACTATGATGTTTGAAGACTTCCTTTTTGGCTGCTTGTAACACAGTTTGTTTGCAAATTGGCGCAGTGTTATTGCTATGTATGCGATGAAGCTGCTCCATGTAAGTGCTGGAAGGGACCAAAAGGACATTGCCATGCATCCGATCAAGATGAGTCATGGAAGACAATGAGGAAATTTCGTAGAATAACTCGAAGCCACAAGGTCAAAACTCATTTCTAGTTTCCAAGTTTGATCAAATCCATCTCAAGTTGCAGCAGAGGAGAAAGGGGGATTTTTTTTTTTTTTTATTAATTTGCCATGCTTTTGGCTTCGTTTTTGCTGGATCTTTTGTAGAGTGATTATGGCTGGTGTGACCTGGTTTCGACGGTTACACTGGTGGTAGAGCTTAACATGTGCTAGCGTAGCCGAGGCCTGTGGACCACTGAGTGCATTGGGTCCTCGAATAATTGTACTTAGAACAAGTTAAAGCTATGCTGTGTAAGCTTTGTTATCTATGAAATACTTGCATGGTGCTTTGTATAATCAATATGGAGACATCTTATCTAGGCAATTCTGGCAATTATTCTCTTATATTAGATTTTATTATATCTTTGTCCATATAAAAAGCCATGGGCAATGGGCTGCAGAACTCTGGCGATGCCCCCAACCAGGTGATCATAGTTTATTACTAGCATTGAGGAAGATGCGGTGCATGTTAAATAGTTTTTAGTCACATTCACAAGGTTGGTGGCTGTTGATGCTGCATGGAGTTAGTTGGTAGGCTCCAGATGCCACCAGAATGATAATGAAAGAGACTGGCATGGCTCAGCAAAGGACGCTCCAGCACCCCACTTGCGTTTTTGCAAAAACAAAAGAAGATCGTGAGAAGTGCTGGAAGGTTTGGAGTGAAGACGTCGCTTAAACACTCTAGTCAGTCTATATATATATATATATATATATATTATTTATATATATCGGCTAAGAGCGAACTATATTGCCAAATTCTTGCTAGGAAAAAAGTTGGAGCAAAAAGAAATCTTAGGAAGAGAGATCGATGAAAGAATGAAAGGATGCTAAGTCTTACTTAACGCTTGAGGGTTGAGAAAGGTGAAAAAATCTCTCTAATTCTATTCGAACCTCTGGCCTATTAGTTTTTGTATCTGGCACTAAGTTTAATTAGGTAGCTCATTACCCCATGTACTTTGCGATGATGGTGGGTCTAACTCTTGCACTCATAGAATTATCATGAGTTGCATTCTCTGCATAAATGTACAGCGCTGCAATGCAATGATTTATTGGGGCTTCGATGGGAACTAATTAGAGGTCTTCGATGGGAACTAATTAGAGGCTGGTAGGTTATCTATCCTTCATTAGTCGTGATGAAGCAGGATAAAAGTCATGCTTTAAAATAATCATAATAATAGAGGATTGTACATTAAATCCTCCTTACGGTAGCGGCAACCACGGCGTGGCCTGGCCACGTTGGCCAGGCCACCGGTTTAAAAAAAAAAAATATAAATAATATTTTATAATATTACAAAATTTATTAGGAAATACAAAAAAAATTTATAAAATAATAGTTTTAAAACAAAATATATTGTTTTTATAAAATAAAAAAATTATTATAAAATAAAAAAATTATAATACAAAAAATTGCATAACTAATTTTTTAATTAATACCAAAAATTTATTATAAAATAATATATATAATATTACAAAATATATTGCATAACTAATTTTTCAATCAAAATTAATTAATTAATAATATAAAAAATATTCATAGTAAGTTGTTTTGATATTATAATCTTAATAATTTATTCGATCATATTATTTTATATATAAAAATAAAAAGGGTTTTTTCCCCAACCCCTCCCATGAAAAAAATAATTAAAAATATAAAGGGGTTCCCCACCTTTCTTGCCGGCCACGGCAGTGTCCGTCGTCGCCGCGCATGGCCTTGGCCGGGTGGTTATCATCCGCGGCTTGGCCATGGTGGCCGATCCACGAGCAGGATAAAAAATAATAATTTCGAACCCTCATAGAAGTCCCATTCGGCTATTTTTTAATTAATACAAATAATTTATTATAAATTAATATTTTATAATATTACAAAATATTTTGCATAACTAATTTTACTGATTAAATTAATTATTTAATATTATAAAAAATATTACTAGTAAGTTGTTTTGATATTATATTCTTAATAATTTATTGGATCATATTATTATATCACTTAAATTTAGAGAACTTCTATAGTAATATTATGAGGGTTCTAATTTTAAAATAATGGGCGGGCGGGCATGGTGCTCCCGGCCACGTGGCCACTGGCCAGCCACGTGGCCATCCCGCCCGGCCACATGGCCAACCCGCCCTGTTATGTCTTGATTATTTACATTATGCAATGCATTAGATTAATATTTAAAGTTTCTTGTTATTTATTTCTTTATAGCTGTTTATGCAATAATATTTGTGCATTTGTAGTTATTTACAATTGTTATGTCTTGATTATTTACATTCTGCTTCAAATTGAATGATGCATTAAATTATGTAATGCTAGAATGAAAGTCTTGTTGTATTTTATTTAATTTTCAGCAACAAATTAGTAGTTTCAATGATTTATATTTTAGTCTTCACAAACATTTATATTCGACATAATAATCTTAAGAAGTCAGTGACTATATATAGAACACTATTCCTATATATGTATAATTGACAAGAAGTTAAGAATAACAAGCATAAGTTCGATTGTCTTCGGATTTCCATATTATTAATCACAGCACTATAACCTTTAGACCCGTTTGAGAATTTGTAAGACTTAGTCTTGCAAATTCTCAAATTGTCCTGGTGGACAGTTTGAGAATATTTTTTGCGATATGTTAGTCTGCTATTAATCATCGTTGGTTGAGATTGCGGTTTGTATTTGCTCATACGTTCTCCTAGTGTGGCATATATGCCACACATTTAGGAGAACATATGGGGAAATGCTGCTGAAATTTCAACGTAACCGATCGATGATAATTAATAGCAGAATAACATATCACAAAAAATATTCTTGAATGGGATAGGGCCTTACCTTTTAGACATGGAGTGAAGGTGGAATTAATTTAGGACACTTGATTGCTTGTGAAGTCTCATGATTGAACGGACCGCCTTGCGGCCCGACCCGAACCCAAGCCCTAGCATTAGCCTGGCATGAACCTGTGCCTCGGTCCTTGCTAGCACGCCAAGGATCGTAGCCGTGGCCCGGCCTTGCAGGGTAGGGACCTTAGTTGTCTAAAAAAAATTGGTTTAGTTATAAATATTTAAATGGTTGTTATTAACCTTAGTTGTGTAAAAGAAATAATTTAGTTATATATTTACTAATGCTAATATAGTTTTATATTGTGGTTTCCTTTAATGGTTTACCAGAAATTGTATAAGTCGGTCAAAAATGAGCGGGGCTCGCTCGTGGATGTATGCAAGGATAAAAGATGGCTTGCTTAATCCAGATTTTCTGAATGGATTGGAAGAATTTATCGCATTTGCATGTAGCCAACCTGAATGGATGGATGGGCCTAGGATTAGGTGCCCATGCAACTTCACAGGTGTCAGAATAAAGCCTACAGAGATGTTGAAACTGTTAAGGTGCATTTGTGTAAAAAGGGGTTTGTTCCTGATTACGATGTTTGGTACTGTCATGGTGAACCAGAGGAAATTCCAGCAGCTGTTACAAGCCAACAAGTGTCAATTCCCGTTGATGAACCATTTGTGAATTTAAACACATATGAAGAAATGGTGATGAATGCATCGGGTAATGAATTCAATCAGAATACATTTATGGAAGAACCAAATCCAGATGCACAACAATTTTATGATATGTTGCGTGCTGCAAATCAAGAATTGTATCCTGGTTGTGAGGGTCATTCCCAGTTGTCTACGGCTGCTCGGTTGTTGAATATTAAGGCAGAACATCGATTATCAGAAAAGGCGTTAATTCTGTAGCTGGGTTAATCAAGGAAATTTTGCCAAATGATAATGTTGTAGCAGACAGTTTTTACTCAACGAAGAAGTTGTTGCGTGGGCTTGGGCTCCCAGTTAATAAGATCGATTGTTGCTTGAACAATTGTATGATATTGGGGTGAAGACTCAGAGCTGAGATGGTGTAAGATTTGTGGGCAATCGAGGTACAAAAACGGCGAAGGGGGAGCTAGTACAAGTAGGAGGAAAAGTGTGCCTTACAAGAGGATGCATTACTTTCCTCTTACTCCACGCCTGCAGAGATTATACAGATCTGAGGCTACAGCTGCTGATATGAGATGGCATGCCGAACATGAATCTAAAGAGGATGAAATGCGGCATCCATCAGATTCAAAAGCTTGGAAGCATTTCAATGAAAATCATCCTGATTTCGCTGAAGATATAAGGAATGTGAGATTAGGTCTTTGTACCGATGGCTTCCAACCATTTGGTCAAGCGGGGCAACAGTATTCATGTTGGCCTGTGATACTGACTGTATATAACCTTCCTCCATGGAAGTGCATGAAAGATACTGCAATGTTTTTGACAGTTTTGGTTCCAGGACCATCAAATCCAAAGGAAAAGATTGATGTCTTCCTGCAACCGTTGGTGGCCGAATTGAAAATGTTGTGGGAAACAGGAGTCGTAGCCTACGACATTTCTATGAAACAGAATTTCATCATGAGAGCTGCTTTGATGTGGACAATAAGTGACTTCCCGGCATATGCAATGTTGTCTGGTTGGAGCACTGCTGGACGTCTGGCATGCCCTCATTGCATGTATGATTCGGATGCATTTACATTGCAGAAGAGTGGTAAGCAGTCATGGTTTGATAATCATAGGAAGTTCTTGCCCCAAATCATCCTTACAGGCGTAACTTGATCGCCTTCCGGAAGAACAAAGCAGTCACAAAATTCGCCGAACCGGTTAGGTCCGGCACGGATATATTTGATACTATAGAGCATTTGGGGTTGAGGTATGCTTGGGAACCAGATGCAGATAGAATAAATGGCCGTATATGTAAAGAACATAACTGGAAGAAGCGGAGTATATTTTGGGATTTGCCTTATTGGAGCACAAATCTCATCCGGCACAACTTGGATGTTATGCATATCGAGAAAAATTTCTTTGATAACATATTTAACACGGTGCTAAACATCCCGGGAAAAACCAAAGACACTGCAAAGTCAAGAGAAGAACTTAATCAGTATTGCAGAAGAGGTGATTTGAGGAGGAGTGCCGACGGGACCTATCCTAAAGCCTGTTACACTCTTGACAGAAATTCACGAGAAGTTTTATGTAACTGGCTTAGAGGGTTAAAATTTCCAGATGGTTATGCCTCAAATATCGGTAGGTGTGTGGACATGCATAAGCTCAAGTTGTTCGGCATGAAGAGTCACGACTGCCATGTTTTCATGCAACGGTTATTGCCTATAGCTTTTCGTGAGTTGCTTCCGCAACATGTCTGGAAGGCATTGACAGAGCTCAGCTTGTTCTTCAAGGAGTTGTCTGCCGCAGTCATTACTTCTGCATCCATGGCAAGGCTTGAGGAGGAAATTCCAATTATTTTATGCAAGCTGGAGCGAATATTTCCTCCCAGTTTTTTTGACTCAATGGAGCATTTACCGGTTCACTTGCCATACGAAGCGAGCATAGCTGGTCCCGTGCAGTATCGCTGGATGTATCCTTTCGAGAGGTAAATATATACATCATTAAGACATGTTGACATTTCAAATATTATTTCATTGCGAGAAAATTGGTTAATTTTTTGTCTCAACTTTACATATAGGTACCTTAAGAAGTTAAAAAATAATGTGCGTAATAAGGCAAGGGTTGAAGGTTCTATATGCAATGCACACTTGGTCGAAGAAGTTTCAGCTTTTGCCTCGCATTACTTTGAGGGTCACGTCCACACGAGGAGCCGAAATCTTGGTCGTAACGATGACGTATGTGTGGACGAAGGAGAACCTAATGACGGTAGAATATCAATTTTTAAAGGTATCGGCCGTTCATTTGGGGGGCAGAAGTCAAGAAATCTTAGCGATATGGAGTATAATGCAGCACATTATTACATCCTAATGAACTGTAGAGAAGTCGATCCATATATTGAGTAAGTGTATACTTCAATGCTTAATTGGAACTTCTAATTTAAATTACAATATACCATAATATTTAATTGCTAACAAGTTTTAATCCTTATCATCCCATAAGGATGTATTGTGATAGACAACGACAGATGAATCCCGACATCAGTCAAGTTGCAATTGGGCAGAAGTTAGAAACGGAGTTCGCTTACTGGTTTTATGAATTTGTGAGTAGTATCACTCAATCAATTTCAATAATGGCTTTTATTTTTGAATTGGTTGTGAATAGCTTATTAATTTATAGGTAAACGGTCCATGGTCCCCAACCGACAATATTTTCATTAAATGTCTATCGCAATGGCCATTGAAGACCGTAACAACCTCTACTGGCTATTTTGTTAATGGGTACAAATTTCAGATTGAACGATTAGCAGCTTCAAGAGGCACGCAGAACTGGGGCGTGTGTGTTAAAGGAGAAAGTGTTGGAGCAAATATGCAGGATTATTACGGAAAGTTAGTAGAGGTGGTTGAAGTTGAATATCCCGGTTGGCCTATGAAACGAACCGATTGGTTCGATCCGACAGTTCCTGTGGGCAAAAGGGTTCATAACGACTACAATTTGGTTGAAGTGAACCATCGACGAAGATTGCAGAAATATGACCCATTCATCCTTGCATCCCAAGCTCAGCAAGTGTTTTACTGCGGATATCCAAGTTTGCGCAACGACAAGCGAGATTGGTGGGCTGTTTCTAAAATCGTCCCACGTTCAACAATCTTATTAGAGGAGAGTTCATCAAGTCAATCAGCCGAGTGCCCTGCATTTCAAGAGGATGAGATGGAAATGCATGCAATTGAGGACGACACAAGGGCTCCTGAAACATCACTTAGAGATCCAAATGGTGATGTCCAAGAAATTGCGGATGCAAATGTTCGGTTTCCTTCCGATGATAATGAAACTGAATCGCAGTCCGATACGGCATCGGATGTTGAACCAACATTTCACGAAACAAATGACACCGATTAAACATAGAGGTTTTTTAAATTCAACTTTATTTTATAAGTGTTAAATTTTTACATAGTCAATCATTAATCGTAATTTAATTGCATGAATCTTTAGTATTTTCAGTATGACGGGCAGAGGTAGATCTACCGACGACATACGGAGTGAGCAGGGACGTAGCCCTGCTGCATCAGATCACATGAGCTTTGGAGATGGAGAGTTCGGATCTCCACACATCGCACAGCCTTCGATCTCTCCAGCAGTCGGCGGTGATCCTGCATTGGTATTACCATCCAGCCGATCGGCACATACCTCCGAGAGTTCTTCCACCATCGGCCGCACCGTACTTCGACTTGATGCTCATGGGCTGTAAGTATATACTAATTAAAAATATATGTTTATGTTTTTAAGTCAATTACTTATAAACATGCATTTTTTTAACAGATTTATTGAGCAGCATCATGTATCCAGCCACATCAGCTCCGTATTTCAGAGGCGTGCAGATCCCAGTGGCTACGATTGGCGCCACGTATCTCCAGCCACGAGGGAGTTTTTTTTTGAGTTTCAGGTAAACTTATTAAATACAATTTATCACTGATATAAAATTTCTTAATCTTAATAAATTCTGAAACTAACTGTTTATTTTAATGCAGAAAAAGTTTACGTGGGACCCTGCCAGCCATGATGCCATTAGGGCAGCATGGGAGGCTCTTACGGGACGCCGATACTCCGACATGCTTCATCGTTGGAGGTCATCGGGTCAGCGTCCTGCGCATGTGCCAGAGGGTATTTGGCACGAGTGGCAGCAGGCCTGGCAGTCCGATGGCTGGCGCAGGAGGTCCGCATCAGCCAGCACGAACCGCCGATCCGAGAAGGGCGGTCCTGGCACGGGTCTCTCCCGCCATACTTGGGCTCCATTTCGATTCAGGAGCACAGACGTCGTATGGTAAGAAAACATAAATAATTTAATTACTAATTTAGTTATTTACAAATATTTGTATTAATATCAATTTTTTTTTATTGTTATAGTCTGAGCAGGAGGGCGGAGATCCTGGTGAGTTTCGTCTATTCAGGGCGACACACACCAGGAGGGACGGTTCCTGGGTCGATACGCGATCACGGGAGGTTGCGGTAAGAAATTAGCTTTAGTATTGTTTAATTTCTAAAATTTTATTTAGAGAAATTTATTAATTCATTTATTGTTGATTTTATAATTCAAAGACACGAGTCGAGGAGCTTCGCTCCCAGGCATCGCAGGTCGACTCCACTGATGGGGAGACGCCCGTCGAACTCTCAGCAGAGGAGAGTCGACGTGTGTTTTTGGAGGCTGTTGGTGCCCAGCCGCGAGACCGCAGGGTCTATGGTCTGGGCACTAGAGCTTCTGCATATTTTCCCCATCAGGCCTCCAGCTCGCTATTCTGGTGATATTCCTGCCGAGCGTTTAGACGACATTCGGAGATCTATTACGGAGGAGGTTCGGCAGGACGTTCGGCAGGGTTCAGCAGGAGTTCGAGCAGCGAGCAGGAGCTTGCAGACGTGCGAGATCAGATGCGTCATTTGCAGGATATGGTTAGCCGCATGTCGCAGGGTTTCCAGCCTCCACGTGATCGCTCAGATTCTTGATGTATTTTTTTTTACTTTTTATATGTTGTACATAAAACTTCAAAATTTTAATATATTAATTATTTTTAAAAATTGAATGATATTGTTTGGATCAATATTGAAGAATGTTTCGATCAATATTTTTGTAAATTGTATTAACCGTTTTAATTTTTAATATTTATTTTTTAAAAAAATTAATTAGCGACGCATTAGCGACTGAAATTATCGCTAATATTTTTAAAATATTATTATTAAATATTGCGACGCAATGACCTGGCGTCGCATAAAAAAAAATTAATTAGCGACGCATTAGCGACTCAAATTGCGTCGCTAATAAAATATTATTATTAAATATTATCGCAATATTGCGACGCAATGAATGCGTCGCAATATTAAATTTAACCATTTTAAATTTTAATAATTTTTTTTTAAAAAATTAATTAGCGACGTGTTAGTGACTGAAATTATGTCGCTAATATTTCTAAAATATTATTATTAAATTATTACGCAACGTCTTGGCATCGCAATATTGCAAGGCATTTGAATGCGTCACAATATTGCGATGCAATCGAATTCGTCGTAATATTAAATTTAATCATTTTAATTTAATCATGTGTGTATAAATATAAAAAATTCTTCTTCTTCCCCTTCCTGACCCTCGCTTGGGACCCAGCATGACTTTTTTCATCAGGTCTTAGGAGGTGAGGGTTTTTTGATCGAATCAATGAGGTAATTGGCTTGCAATTACCAGTGAATGTAAGCAGTCGCAGGGCGTGTGCGACGGCGAGGAAAATGCAATCCGCTCGATGGGTTATTGGATGCGCTATCAAGCAAGTGGTGATAAATATTTGTGGAAAACGATGGCACAAGTAGGGAGGGATGGGCCTATTTTTCATGCTCCTTTAATTGGACAGTAACCAGACAAATTTGAGCCAGTTGGGGTCCCCCTTCTGGCTCCACTCCACGCATGTGTAGCCAAATCTGAGGTCCCGATCCTTTAAAATGAGGAGGATCTGGTAACAAATTCGGTTTATACATGCATGAATACACCCACTGAAGCCTCATGAGATCGACAGCAATGGAGCCTCTGGAAATGATGCTTTCTTAGCTGCACAAAACTTCTATAAACGATCACAAAAGAGAGAGAACGGGAGATGTTGATATAAGCTATTTTAAGGTCGACATGCAATGGTATATTCGTATTGGTGGGAGAGTTCTCATCCCTCACTTCTTCTCACGAGAGAGAGAGAGAGAGAGAGAGAGAGAGAGAGAGAGAGAGAGCATTTGTCGAAAGAGAAAGTTTTGGTACTGATGACGCCAAGTCACCGGCCTCAAACGTCGAGGAAGACGGACGTCCTTCTCCTCGAAGTCCTGCAAGAAAAGTCCTCCAGAGACCGGCGATACCGGTGGGGACCCTCCGACGGTCAAGTCAGTCACTTGGGCTCAGACAGAGAACCGCTCCAGTGAAGAAGAGCTGAGGCGGTTCTCTGTCTGAGCCCAAGTGACTGACTTGACCGTCGGAGGGTCCCCACCGGTATCGCCGGTCTCTGGGAGACTTTTCTTGCAGGACTTCCCGAGGAGACGTCCGTCTTCCCCGACGTTTGAGGAAGGTGACTTGGCGCCATCAGATTGGCGCGCCAGGAAGGGGGAGTGTAAGAAAGACTTCGAACCAGCGGCTTTCTTCTCTCTGTCTTCAGATCTTAAAGCCATGGTGACGACTCGGACGAAGAAAGGAGTTTCAGCCGGTCGCGCTGGGGGGCAGCGCTGCGGGGCTGGTCCACCCGCGGAGGCCCCCCCGGCTCTCGTATCTTGTTTCCCAGAGCCTCTGAATCTCCAGGAGGCAGGGCCTTCTGCTCCGCAGAATGACGCCCCGCGCCTGCTCCGCAACAACCCCAAGAAGATCGATTCGCTGCCCTGGCCACCCAGGTCCAGTCGCTGGCGGCGATGGTCAGGGCATGCAGCAGCAGCAGGCGGCCTTGCAGCAGCCGGAGCCGAGCCCGTCTGTCCCAGAGTGGTGCAACCAGCCAGCATTCCTCCCGCCGGAGATCACCGTTCCTGCAGATCATCGCCGCCGATCCCCGGCCAAGCCGCATCACCGCGAAGCGTCCAAAAGGCCCCGGTCTCCCTCTCGCCACGCCAGCGTCTCTCCTAAGCGGCGGCATGGAAAGGAGGCGGAGCGCCCGCGCCGGCATCACCGCCCCGCTCTTCTTCTGAATCTTCGGGGGAGGGCTCCGTTGATGGCCGGATGCCTCGCCGAGCTGAGCGTCGACTCGAGGAGTGCAACCAGAAGCTGGAGGACTTAGCCGTCGGATCACCCACCTGCCGGAGACTGATTACGACAGTCGGCCTCCCCTGTCCCGCCGCATCATGGAGGAGCCCATCTCTACCAGGTTCCGCCTTCCTCAGCTGGACCCATATGACGGGACCACGGACCCCCTGGACCATTTGGAGAGCTATAAGGTGCTCATGCAAGTTCAGGGGGCCACTGACTCACTTATGTGTGTTGCTTTCCCGGCCACTCTGAAAAAAGCTGCCCGGGCTTGGTATTCTCGTCTGCCGCCACGAAGCATCGACTCCTTTCGCCAGTTGGAGAGGGCTTTTCTGGCCCACTTTGACGCCTGCCGGAAGATCCCGAGGGTGGCGGACAGTCTATTTGCTGTTCAGCAGAAGAATGGCGAGCCCCTGCGAGACTATGTCGCCCGGTTCAAGGAGGCCGCCCTGGAGGTCTACAACCTGGAGGACTCAGTGGCTACCCTGGCTCTGAAGCGGGGCTTCGCCCTTCCCGCTTTCGCGTATTCTCTTGACAAGAAGCCGCCGGGCTCCTACTCCGAACTTCTGATCCGGGCCCAGAAGTACATCCGGGCGGACGAAGCTGACTTTTCCCGGCGTGAAGCTGGCGGGAGCATCCCCGGAAGCCACCCAGCCAGAACCTGCAGAAGCCCGCCCCAGGAGGCCCGAGCCTCCTCGCCGACCAGACAACCGTCCTCGACCTCCTGCACCGAGAGACGGGCCTTACACCCCACTGCTTGCCCCATATCTCAGATCCTGCTCGAGATCGAAGGGGAGCCTTATCTGCAACGCCCTCCTCCCATCAACCCGAAGATCCCCCGGAACAAGAACCTCTACTGCCGCTACCACCGGGACCATGGCCACAACACCGACGACTGCCGGCAGCTGAAGAAAGCCATTGAAGACCTCATTCAACAGGGCCACCTGAGGAAGTTCGTCCAAGGAACAACCCGGGAGCTCCTGGCCCATCAGCGCCCGCACCGCCGGTGATTGATAATGCCCCGACGGAGAAGACGCGATGATTTCCTGGGGGGCAGGAGGCCCATCGAAGAGACCAAGGGGGAGGGGGAGGCAGAGCTGTAATTCCTTTTTTCGAAAAGGACTTGGAGGGGGTTGTAAATAAAGATGATGATAGCGTCGTCGTATCCATGACGATTGCTAAGCACCCTGTAAAACGAATCCTAGTCGACAGTGGAAGCTCCGTAGATGTTTTAAACTACGATGCCTTTGTTCGCATGAACCTGTCGCATGATCTTCTTCGACCTGTCGTCATGCCTTTGATGGGATTCACAGGAGATTCTGTGAGGGTCGAGGGGGAAATTACTCTTCCCGTAACAGCTGGAACGGCTCCGTGCCAGAGCACTGTCCTTATAAAGTTTTTGGTGGTCCGTGTGCCCCTGGCGTACAATGCGATTCTTGGGAGGCCCGGGCTCAACCTCTTGGATGCCGTCATCCACCAAGCGGCTCCTCGTGAGGTTCCCAACCACCAGAGGGGTCGGCGAGATGCGAGGAGAGCAGGGCCTGCCGGCGCTATGCTATCACTTGGCCCCAGTCCCCAGGGGGCACCTGCACCGGCACCTGAGGCCCTTGACCCACGAGACTTGGAGAGGAGGGGGGAACCGGCCGAGCGGCTGCTCACTTTCCCCCTCGGGGAGGACCCCGTGCAGACGGTTCGAGTTGGAGCCTTACTTCCGGACGAAGCCGTGACCGACTCCTTACCTTTCTACGGGCCAACGCCGACGTCTTCGCATGGTCAGCATCCGACATGCCCGGGATCCCGGAGGAGGTGATTACACACCAGCTCAACATTCGACCAGAGTGCCGGCCCATCAGGCAGAAGAAAAGGAGTTTTGCCCCGGACCGCAGAAGGCTGTTGATGAGGAGGTGCGGAAGCTGTTGGCGGCTGGCCACATCCGCGAGGTGCGCTACCCGACTGGTTGGCGAATGTCGTGATGGTCGAAGGCCAGCGGAGCTGGAGGATGTGCGTGGATTTCACCGACCTCAATAAGGCGTGCCCCAAGGACAGCTTCCCGCTGCCCCGAATCGACCAGCTGGTAGACGCCACCTCCGGGCACGGGACGCTCAGTTTCATGGATGCGTTCTCGGGGTATAATCAAATCAAGATGAGCCCAGCAGATGAAGAAGCAACCTCCTTTGTCACAGAGAAGGGGATCTACTGTTACAGGTGATGCCTTTTGGGCTGAAAAACGCCGGGGCCACTTATCAAAGATTAATGAACAAGGTCTTTGAGGATCAGCTGGGGCGCAACATGGAGGTGTATGTGGATGACATGCTGACCAAGAGCACCAATGCGGAAGACCATGTAGCTGACCTCGAGGAGACTTTCAACAATCTGCGCCGGTACCGGATGAAGCTCAACCCCCACAAATGCGCCTTTGGAGTAGCAGCAGGCAAGTTCCTGGGTTTCATGGTGACCCAGCGCGGGATCGAAGCCAACCCCGACAAGATCAGAGCTATCCTGGAGATGCGGCCCCCAGCCACAAGAAGGAGGTGCAGCGCCTAACGGGGAGGGTGGCGGCCTTGAGTCGTTTCATGTCAAGGTCGGCGGAGAGGTGCCTGCCCTTCTTCAAGGCGCTGCGCAAGATCAACGGCTTCGAATGGACGAAAGAGTGTCAGGGCTCCTTTGAAGAGTTGAAGCAGTTTCTCTCCACTCCTCCGCTGTTATCCAAGCCTGAAAATGGAGAGGAGCTCTTTCTATATCTGGCCGCTTCCCCCGAGGCTGTCAGCTCCGTGCTTGTGCGTATGGATGCGACGGGCCCAGAAGCCAATCTATTATACCAGCAAGGTACTCCATGACGCTGAGACCAGGTATTCAAAAACGAGAAGATTATCTTCGCCTTGGTGGTCTCTACTCAGCGCCTTCGGCCTTACTTCCAAGCCCATCCCATCGTGGTGCTTACGGACCAGCCCCTTCGAGCTATCTTATCTCGCCCGACACCTTCCGGTCGGTTGGCTAAGTGGGCCATTAAGCTAAGTGAGTTCGACCTGTCCATCCGGCCAAGGTCAGCCATGAAGTTCCAGGTGTTGGCGGATTTCCTGGTCGAGTGCTTCCTGGACCGAGAAGGACATGGAGGAGGCGCGACCGGAGGAGCGTGTGGACTCTCCCTCATCTGGGAGGCGGAGGACTGGATCCTGCATGTGGATGGAGCGGCAAACTCTCAAGGGAGCGGAGCCGGCCTCATTCTTGCAAGCCCGGAGGGAGACGTGGTGGAGTACGCTCTCAGATTCCAGTTCCCAGCAACTAATAATCAGGCGGAGTACGAAGCCTTGCTGGCGGGGATGAGGTTAGCTGAGGGGCTAGGCGCTGGGCGCTTGAGGGCCTTCACGGACTCTCAACTCATTTCTGGACAAATCACCGGAGAGTATGAGGCTAGGGACCCAACCATGTCCCGATACTTGAGCAAGGTGCAGTCCCAGGCGTCTCATTTTTCTTACTTCCGTGTCAGCTATATCCCCAGAGCGGAGAATGCCAGGGCTGATGCATTGTCCCGCTTGGCCACTTCGGCGACGGGACGTTGGGAAGGACATATGTGGAACACCTACAAGTCCCGAGCACTGAGGCCGCGGATGAAGCGTTGCCAGTGGAGCAGGAGCCCTCCTGGATGGACGCCTACATCCGGTACTTGACTGACGGTACTCTCCCGGAAGACCCCGCTGAGGCCAAGCTGCTCAGGCGGAGGGCCCCGAGATTCTTGATGATGGACGGGAAGCTTTATCGGAGATCCTTCTCATACCCAGTTCTCAGGTGTGTGGGGCCGACTGAATCAGATTACATCCTCAGGGAGATCCACGAAGGCATATGCAGGAGTCACCTGGGGGGCAGAGCCCTAGCCTACAAGGCCCTGCGCCAAGGGTACTTCTGGCTGACGATGAAGGAAGATGCGGCGAGCTTGTCAAGAAATGTGATAGCTGTCAACGTCACGCCAATATCCAGCGACAGCCGACGTCTCACCTGACCCCCTTAGTGGCACCTTGGCCCTTCGCCCAGTGGGGCATGGATATCTTGGGGCCATTTCCCCCGGCCTCCGGGCAGCGGAAGTTCCTCTTGGTAGCGGTGGATCACTTCACCAAGTGGGTTGAAGCTGAGGCCCTGGCCAAGATTACCGAAAGCAAAGTGAGATCCTTCTTCTGGAAGTCCATCATATGTCGGTTCGGGCGCACACTAGTCACGATAATGGCCGGCAATTTGACAATGCACCCTTCCGGGAGTTCTGCTCCGAGCTGGGTATCTGTCAGAGGTTCACTTCCGTCGGGCATCCTCAAACCAACGGGGCAGCCGAAGTGACTAATCGGATCATCCTCCAGGGGCTGAGATCTCGGCTAGATGGCTGCAAGGGGCGATGGGTGGAGGAGCTCCCCAACGTGCTATGGGCCTATCATACAACGCCGCGAGCCCCCACGGCGAAACGCCGTTCAGCTTAGTTTTTGGCTCTGAAGCTGTTATTCCTGTGGAGGTCGGTGCGCCAAGCCCCCGGGTGGAAGCCTATAGCGAGGAAGGCAACCCTGACCAACTGAGAGCCAACCTCGACCTGGTGGAGGAGGTGCGAGGCCGGGCGCGGCTTCGAATGGCAGCCTACCGACAACGGGCCGCAAAATACTACAACGCTCGTGTGCGCCCCCGGACGTTCCTGCCGGGAGATCTGGTCCTTCGACGGGCCGAGGTCTCGAAGCCAGCTGAAGGAGGCAAGCTAGCCCCAAACTGGGAGGGGCCTTACCGGATCGCCGAAACACTCCGCCACGGAGCTTATAAAATTGAAGAACTTGATGGGACGCCACTCCCTAGGACGTGGAATGCGGATAACCTTCGCCGGTATTATCAGTAATGTGTTCCTCCTTTCATGTTAAGTATCACCCTTGTATTCGCTTGTGTTCTTACCCTTGTTCAATATTAACGAGATTCGATTTTAGCTGCCTGAATCTTCACACAAAAGCCCGACACCCCGTCGGCACCTAAAGCCCTGCACCAGCCAGGCACAAAGCCCAGTGTACCACTGGCAGAGCGGTGTACCACCGGCTCTCAGCAACAAAAGCCCGACACCCCATCGGCACCTAAAGCCCTGCACCAGCCAGGCACAAAGCCCAGTGTACCACTGGCAGAGCGGTGTACCACCGGCTCTCAGCAACAAAAGCCCTGACACCCGTCGGCACCTAAAGCCCTGCACCAGCCAGGCATGAAGCCCAGTGTACCACTGGCAGAGCGGTGTACCACCGGCTCTCAGCAACAAAAGCCCGACACTCCGTCGGCACCTAAAGCCCTGCACCAGCCAGGCACAAAGCCCAGTGTACCACTGGCAGAGCGGTGTACCACCGGCTCTCTGCAACAAAAGCCCGGCACTCCGTCGGCACCTAAAGCCCTGCACCAGCCAGGCACAAAGCCCAGTGTACCACTGGCAGAGCGGTGTACCACCGGCTCTCAGCAACAAAAGCCCGACACCCCGTCGGCACCTAAAGCCCTGCACCAGCCAGGCATGAAGCCCAGTGTACCACTGGCAGAGCGGTGTACCACCGGCTCTCAGCAACAAAAGCCCGACACTCCATCGGCACCTAAAGCCCTGCACCAGCCAGGCACAAAGCCAGTGTACCACTGGCAGAGCGGTGTACCATCGGCTCTCAACAACAAAAGCCCGACACCCGTCGGCACCTAAAGCCCTGCACCAGCCAGGCACAAAGCCCAGTGTACCACTGGCAGAGCGGTGTACCACCGGCTCTCAGTAACAAAAGCCCGACACCCGTCGGTACCTAAAGCCCTGCACCAGTCAGGCACAAAGCCCAGTGTACCACTGGCAGAGCGGTGTACCACCGGCTCTCAGCAACAAAAGCCCGACACCCCGTCGGCACCTAAAGCCCTGCACCAGCCAGGCACAAAGCCCAGTGTACCACTGGCAGAGCGGTGTACCACTGGCTCTCAGCAACAAAAGCCTGACACCCGTCGGCACTAAAGCCCTGCACCAGCCAGGCACAAAGCCCAGTGTACCACCGGCTCTCAGCAACAAAAGTCCGACACCCGTCGGCACCTAAAGCCCTGCACCAGCCAGGCATGAAGCCCAGTGTACCACTGGCAGAGCGGTGTACCACCAGCTCTCAGCAACAAAAGCCCGACACCCATCGGCACCTAAAGCCCTGCACCAGCCAGGCATGAAGCCCAGTGTACCACTGGCAGAGCGGTGTACCACCGGCTCTCAGCAAAAAAAAAAAAAAGCCCGACACCCCGTCGGCACCTAAAACCCTGCACTAACCAGGCATGAAGCCCAGTGCACCACTGGCAGATCGGTGTACCACCAGCGGAGCGGTGTACCACCGACTCTCCGCAACGAAGGCCCGACACCCACAGCACAAAGTCCCTCCGGTCAGACGAAAGCCTACCCCCGTAGGCATCAAAAGCCATGCACCTATTTAGTACAAGGTCCGATACTTGACAGGGCGTTGCGCCGATAGCCCCGAGGAGCCTGCCTACCTAACCTCTGACTGACGGCGTTTCCGCTCCGAGAATCTACCCTCCCTGGCTCTAACTTTCGAGTTTAAACAGCTGGAGCGGAATAGCTCGAATGGGGAGTTGTCCCCCGGAACTATCAGAACTAATGGGGTTACAAGGCTACATATCAATCGATAAAGTCCATGACAATTCAGAAGGCACTTTAAAGAGTGTTTTCATTAATTGAAAAGGACTACAAAATGCCGACGCTGTCGGACTTGCCAAAAAGAAAGAGAAAGAGAGAGCAAAATAACAAGTGCGAGCTCACGGCTCCGCCGGTGCGGGCTCATCGTCAGAAGGGGCCAAGTCTGACAACCGCTTCAGTTCAACCTCCAGGGCCGGGGGAAGTTCAGGTCTCTGGCCACCTTCTCCTTGCCGTGCTGGAACCCGTCGAGGAATACAGCTGCCGAAGCCTCGGCCAGGTCATCTGCGAAACGCCCAGATGCCTTGTATTCCACTATGAGCCCAGCGGCTTGGACTTTCTCCGCGGCAAGGGCTTCCGTTGCCACCCTTTCGGCCTCCCGAGCGTGGCTCACCTCCTCTTCAGACCGGCAGATTTCCTCCTTCGCCACTCTTGCCTCTTTTGCCGCTGCGCCCGCTCGATTTTCGGCCTCCCGGAGGGCTGAGGCTAACTCAGAGATATGTATGTCCCTGGCCATTACAGCGTTCTCAGTCTCCGTCATTTGGAGGAGCGCTGCGTGCGCATGGTTCTCGGCGGCCTTTACCTCGCTCGCACAATCGTTCTTGGCTGACTCCAGCGCCTTCTCGGCAGCCTCTGCGCGGTGCCGAGCCTCCTCAATTTCTTTCTGCGCCTCCCGCAGAAGGACCTTCTCCCCGCGAATTACCTCCCTGGCGGCCTTCAGGGAGTGCGCAATCTGCACGCGTAAGCCCTAGGTCAGCTAAAAAAATAAATAAAAAAATAATAAATAAAAAAGGCAAAGGATAAGAAGATCGCCTACCCTGACGACGGCGGCATAGGAGTCTCGGAAGAACGCGCTCGCTTTCTGGCGACTGAGGTCCTCCAGGATCCCAGAAACAAGATCGGGTCTAGGACTCGCTCAGCCCAACGGCCGTCATCCAGGGAGTCTCGAGGTGGCCCGGGCTCGCCCCCGCCTCCCCCCACCATCTCAGCTGTCCCCGGTTTGTGCGTGGGCCACTCCTGAGCGACCCTTCGGGGGGAGGACTCGTGGGGCCAGATGGTCCCTCACCCAGTCCCTGGTAGTATCCGGCGGGGTCGATCCCCTGGGAGCTGGGAGCTCTTCAGTCGATATGGGCTCCCCGCGGCTGGCTCTTCAACGGCGGCTCCCACGGTTGTCCCCACCTCTGGTGGAGTATCGGCTGTAAGGTTGACCTCCGGAACAGCCAGGACGTTTTGCAGAGCCGGGGGGTGGGGAGACTTGTGCTGGAGGGGAGGCCCGAGCCGTAGGGCGCTTCGGGGCTGGGGCCTGCTGACCCCTGGATGGTCCTTCCCGAGCCCTCTTCTTGGAGGCAGCTCTCAACAATTTTGCTGCCGGTATTTTCATGGCTGCATGGCATCAGTTGAGTTTTCAGAATAAAAAAAAAGAAAGAAAAAAGAGGGGAGGAAGAAAAGAAGAAGGAAAGGGGCAAAGGAGTGAAGTTTTTGACTAAGAGTGGAGAAGGCTTACCCCGGTGGGAGATGAGGCCCGCCGACTCCAGATTGTCCTCCGATAGCAGCAGGGTGTACCGGGGATCTCGGTGGCCAACAGTAGCCCCAGTGCCTCCCGGTCCCCAGGCTGGATAGCAACGGCGTTCCCCCGGAGGTCGGGGTCTCCCCATTGGGGCCGGACTTGGTTGACATTTGCAAAGAAGAAGCGGGACTTCCACCCCTTAATCGATGAAGGAAGAAGGAGTTTCAGGACCCGATTGGGTCGGGGCTGGAACAGCCACCAACCCGTTTGGGCCCTGAGGGAGTAGAAAGTGCGGAACAGGCTAATTCTGGGGGTGATATTTAGGTGGTGACAGAGGATGACGAAAGCGCTGATTACATGATAAGAATTTGGAACTAACTGGGAGCGAGTCAAGGAATAGAAGTCAAGGAGGTTGACGAAAAAAGGGGGAAAGGGAGGGCGGAGACCCGCCTTTAGGCAGATCTCGTAAAGGGCCACCCGGCCGGACCGGGAGGATATGACCCTGTCATCGGGGGTTGGCAGGAACAGCTCAACCTCCCGGGGGATCCTATAGCGGGCCCGGATTCTTTCCAAATCCGGCCGCATCATTGTGGAGGCCGTCCCCTCTAGGGACTCCTCCGCCGTCGAGGAGGCGCCGGCCCCCAACCAGCGGCCCCTCGATGGGGCTCCACTAGTGACCCGTCGTCGGGCCAGAGGGACGCGGTCCTCTGAATCAGAGGATCACTCAATCGCGGGAGAAGGGGTAGGAGAGGTACGACGCCTCTCGGAGGGAGAACTATCCTCCGAGGTCCAAGAAGGGGAACTCATGAGCGGGGAGACAAGTCCAAGATGGGAAAAAGCTAACCTGGAAGGGAAAAAATCAGACGCGGGCCCGCTGGTTGCAGGAGAAGTTGGAGTGTAGGCGAGGAAGAAGACGAAGACAAAGGCGGTATGGCGACAGTTCAACCCCCCTTGCTTAGCTTTATCGGGTTTTCAAATCATCCCTCCATGTCTCGTCGGCCACATGGCCCCTTGCCATACGCTGGCTCGCCTCGAGGAATGCCCCGGCGCGTGGTGCGGCGTGCCTCCGACCAGTGGTGGGACCCCGCTGACATCGCCATAATGAAAGGAAATGATGATGCGGCTTTTCGCACGAACTTCGAAGAGCCAGTCCTCACTCTCGAGGGCGATCGTGGCAAGCACGGAGTACGGAAGGCCGCCTCCTTACATTCCCCACACCGTCCACATAAAAGACAAGGACGGGGATCAGCCACGTGGAGAACGCCCCTTGAGCCTCAGCGGTGGGGCCCGCTTTGCCCCAGGGGCGAGGGGGCATCTGATATGACTGATCCCGTGTCGTCAGAAAAGGTAACGGCGGCTACTAACCCCGAGACCCCCACCGGTCTCGGGGTACACTAGCATTTCCCCACCCCCGGGACCCCTCGGGGTCACGGGGTGGGGTCATCATTTCTCGACCTTGAGACCCCCACCGGTCTCGGGGTGCACTGGCATTTTCCCACCCCCGGGACCCCCTTGGGGTCACGGGGTGGGGTCATCATTTCTCGACCCTGAGACCCCCACCGATCTTGGGGTGCACTGGCATTTCCCCACCTCCGGGACCCCTCGGGGTCACGGGGTGGGATCATTTCTCAACCCCGAGACCCCCACCGGTCTCGGGGTGCACTGGCATTTCCCCACCCCCGGGACCCCCTCGGGGTAACGGGGTGGGGTCATCATTTCTCGGCCCCGAGACCCCCACCGGTCTCGGGGTGCACTGGCATTTTCCCACCCCCGGGACCCCCTCGGGGTCACGGGGTGGGGTCATCATTTCTCGACCCCGAGACCCCCACCGGTCTCGGGGTGCACTGGCATTTTTCCACCCCCGGGACCCCCTCGGGGTCACGGGGTGGGGTCATCATTTCTCGACCCCGAGACCCCCACCGGTCTCGGGGTGCATTGGCATTTCCCCACCCCCGGGACCCACTCGGGGTCACGGGATGGGGTCATCATTTCTCGACCCCGAGACCCCCACTGGTCTCGGGGTGCACTGGCATTTCCTCACCCTCGGGACCCCCTCGGGGTCACGGGATGGGGTCATCATTTCTCGACCCCGAGACCCCCTCCGGTCTCGGGGTGCACCGGCGTTCTCCCACCCTTGGGACCCCTTCCGGCCTCAGGGTGGGGGGTCATCGTTGATTGGCATGAAACTCAACCACCAAGGAAAACGACAACTTCAGGTCGCGCGGTACACCCACGTGATTCTCAGTACTCCCGTGATTGCGCCCTGTTACGGAGGGCCATGCCTCATAACGGCGTATGACGCGTTGCATGTCCCTGTGCATGGCCATGCCTCGCTACGGCGTACGATTCGCTACCACTTGCAACTGTGCCCGGTCATATCAGCCGACGGCGCGCACTGGATGCCTTCGCAGCTGTTGGACATGTATGATATCATGCCAGCAAGCGGTACGGGGTGTCTCCGGCATGCGCAGCGATGGTACGGTGGTGATCTCCCAGAGCTGTAAGCTAGGGTATTCGGATAGGTATAAAGGCACATGCTCGCGCTGTAAGTGGGATCTGAACTCTGGTTTTCTGAGCTTTCTTCCCCCCAGCAAAACCCTAACCGCCTCAGCTCTTCTTTGCTGGAGCGGTTCTCTGTCTGAGCCCAAGTGACTGACTTGACGTCGGAGAGTCCCCACCGGTATCGCCGGTCTCTTGGGGACTTTTCTTGCAGGACTTCAAGAGAAGGACGTCCGTCTTCCCCGACGTTTGAGGTCGGTGACTTGGCGTCATCAGGTACACTGCCCCCGGTTCAGCATGGCCTGCATCGGGGCGTTGATTTCCTCGCATGCGGACCCACGCCATGAGGCCCACATCAACACATAGGTCTGCGTTCGAGCGAATTACCATGCTCGGTGCAGCATGTCCTGTACCGAAATGATATACCAAGAGTTTTTTTATCAAAAATATTATTACAAAATAATTTGATCGAGCAAAGTCCATGTAAAGTCTATATTCATTTTTTAAAATAATATTTAGCTGGTATAAAATATTAAATCTGATCTCATGTTTCAATCCACAAAGATTTATGTATCACCACATAAAAAAAGTGCAATTAAATATATCAGGGTTCGAAACCGCTACCTAACTCGGGTTAAGCAATACAGCTGCATATGCTTAAAGCTCTTATATTGACAAATATTTAATCTTAAATTAATTATGTACTGTAAATTTTTTTGATACTTATATAATATCAAGTCGCCTAAATGATGCTTTTTAGTTAATATTTTTTGGATAAGATCATAGCTAGGTTGTTACAAATAGTATCAAAACCAATCTCACCACATAACCTAGCTATAAGGACTAAAAACTTATGGAGCTTAATTAGGAAGAACATCAAGGCTTAAACCAGAGAAATATATGAAAACTCATATATTAGCAAGTATTTAGTCTCACATCGGTTATGTATCAAAAAAATATTGAATACTCATATAGGATCAAGAAAATGATAAGACTTGGATAGAAGAATGCATTGTGGCTTTTCATGGCGACTATCAGGGCATGTTACATAAAAAACAAAGAGGATATACAATAATAGCAGCAAAGCCTTAATCCCAAATTAGTTGGGATCGGCTACATAAATCCCTTTTCACTATTCAATCTATTTTCAATCATATTTTTATAAATATAAAAATTTTAAGTCCTCTATCACTTCTTTGCATATGATTTTCGATTTACCTTTACTTTTTTCTCTCTATATATATCATATCACTCTTACATACATGTGCATCCTAGGTCTACATTGCAAATGCCGAACCATCTAAACCATTCTTTTCTTAATTTATCTTCAATTGAAGCCACCTCTATCTTTTTACAAGTGATTTTATTTTTTGTTCTATTTTTTTTCTATATTACCATACATCAATTTTAACATTCTCATTTCGCTATATTAATCTTATGTACTGAATTTTTTTTAACTATCCAACATGTAATGCTATAAAGTATAGATGCATGGTCGTATAGTTGTTCTATAATTTTTTTTTTTTCAACTTGGCAGGTACTTTACGATCACATAATATTTCAATTATACTTCTTTGTTTGATCCAATCTATTTTAATCTTATGGACAATATCATCCTCAATCTTTTCTTACTTATGAATAATGGATTCTAAATACCAAAAATGATCAATTTTAGTAACTTTATAGTTCCTAATTTGTACTTTGCATGCATATTCATTACCAATTATGCTAAAATTGCATTCCATTTAGTCTTATTTAACATAAACCTTTAAATTCTAATGCATTTTATTATATTTCTAACTTATGATTAATTTCAGCCTTAGTTTTATCTACTAGTACTATATCATCTGCAAGTAATATATACAATCAAATATTATCCTGAATATATGTAGTAAACTCATATACAACTAAAGCAAAATGATAGGGATTAAGTGCAAATTTCAGATGTAAATGTCTATGGTAATAAAAAAATTCGATAGTATTATTATCAATAATTCTTACGCAATTGCCCTATTATTCATACCTTTTATTATACTAAAATATATAACATATACTTTTTTTTAGTACTCACCATAAGATTTTTCTATGAATGCTATCATATGCTTTCTCTAAATCAATAAAACCATACAAAATCTTGCTTCTTTACTCTATACATCTCTATTAGACTCCTAAGAAGGAAAATAGCTTTTATGATCCACTTTTTTGGCATAAAACTAAATTAATTCTTTAATATTTTTATTGTACATTTCAACCTATGTTCAATTACGCTCTCCCAAAGTTTCATAATTTGACTCGAGTTTGATACCATGATAATTAGAGTAGTTTTGAATAACTTCTTATTTTTATGAATTAATACTATAATGCTCTTTCTCTATTCATTAGGCATCTTTTTAGTTTCTAAAATTTTATTAAATAAATTTATCACCTACTTTACTCTAACATCACCTAAATATTTTTAAACTTCTATAGGAATCTTATTCATGCTTTTATCTTTTTTATAATCTTATTTACTTCAGATTTCCTAATTTTTGAAGTATACATTATAACTTTATTCTCAAAAGAGACAAGAGAATATCCTAAATTATTTATATAATTTTATTTAATAATTTACTAAAATATTTTCTTCATCTTTCTTTGATCTCTTTTTCTTTAATCAAAACTTTTTGATCATTACCTTTAATACATTTAGCCTAAAATATATCTCTAGTTTTTCTTTATCTTACTCTTGTAATTCTATATATGTTTTTTTCTCTATCTTTAATTTCTAGCTTGTAATATAACTTTTCGTACCATCTTTTTAATTTCTTTTTTAACTATCTTATTATTTTTATATGTTTCTCTATACTTACGTTTAGTTAGTTTTATATAGCACTCTATTTTAGCCTTAGCTATTAATTGAACTTTCTTATTCAACCACCAAATTTTTTTATCATATAGTCCTTTTTCTTTTAACTTTCCTAATACCTCTATAACTACTTTTCTAATACTATTATCCAAATATTTTCATCTAGTATTAATCTCTTCATTTATACTTTATTTTCTTCCTTTATCACTCTATCTTTAAAAGTTATTAGTTTTTTCCTTTCAAATTCTACTATCTAATCCTTGAATTCTTATAAATTATAATCTTTTTTATTCATTTTTTAATACATACATTCATAACCATTAATTTATATTATGTAATTAGACTCTCACCTGATATAACTTTATAATCTTTATAAAGCACTCAATCAATCTTTTTAATGGAGAAGAATTTATTTGATTAGCATTATATCGACTTATAAAGTTATCAAATGAGAATTCCGTTTTTAAAATATATATTGGCTAAAACTAAATCATATGCTATTGCAAACTCTAAAATGATATTTTTCTCATTATTTTTATCTCCAAATTCATTATTTTTTTATTTTTTTATTTTATCCCCTTCTTTATTTGATGAAAAATAATAAAAATATGTTTAAACTATTTTTAATTTTTTGATATTTTTTATTTCTATTTTTTAAAAAATATTTTTTATTTTCAATCACTTAATGTATTTTCATAAATATTTATAAAAATAGAAATGTTATAAAAGTAAACATATTTTAAAATTTTTATTACTATTTAATGAAGAAGCTTGTTTCCAACCAACATATCTGTTGTGAAAATATTATAAAAGAAATTACTTATGACCAGTGTATTGACCAAACCATTGTAATAAATTATCAGTATAAAATCAATAATATTTTTTATGCATTTTATACATATTATTTAAATATCAACTCTTGCTAAACCTAAAAATATTGCGATGAGAAAATTTATTAGATTAAAAGATTGTCATTATGAAGCTAGTCCATGACTAATGAGCTGGTTAAAGATTATACAGAAATAAAAGTAAATTTTAAACCTAGCTAATACAGCTTTTATTTTTTTTACATTAACGTGATATTAACTTACGGAGCCGGTTGATGTCCTATCCATTAAAAGTTGATAACATATTGATGGCAAGATTTTAGAAAGCTAAATATGTTAATCATGTTACCAAAGTCGTCTCTTTTTTTCTTTTTTTATAAGAATAAGAAATTCATGATTTAAAAAATTTAGCCAAAATTGAGATTACTAAATTGAGATTACTAACAATGACCAAGTCAGAGGTTTATCAATGCCGTTATGGAAACATTTAGTCCAATAGGATGATTGCAAGTTTTATGGAGAAAGAAAATGAGACAATGCAAAGAATATCATTAATGAAAGGAGAATAAAGTTTGAAAATATGAAAACTTTATAAGAATAAATATAGAAACTTTATGGGAATTAGAAACATAAAGAGAAAACAATAAAATAAAGGAAAATTGGATAATTTTTTTAATTTTTAATTTTTATTTTTTAAAAAAATCAAATCAGACTAAACGGGTACGTGGACTAAAAATAAGCGATTTTTAGAAATTAAATAAGATATTTTTTTAAAAAAGAAGAAGATTGTAAAATTAATATTCATATGTCCATTTTATTAAAAATTAATTTTTATTAATATAATATATTTTTATATTTAAATAATTAAATCGATGATTCAATAGGTGATTCGATGGTTGAACCAGTGATCCGAGCCTTTGGCCACGGGACCGAATTTGATAACTATACAATAAACTGTTTCAAGTTAGGGTTGGAATGGGAATGATATGGTAATTTTCTTTTTTTTTTAAAAAAAAGGGGCATGGTGCTGTGTAAGCGCCGCAGAAAAAGTTTTATTTTTTTGGTACCGTAAATATACATTGGTTGTGTGAATTGATTATTCACACGTATTGATGCATATATGATAATTTAATAAATCTTCATATCAAAACGCGTGGGCGTCCGCCGTCCGTACGTGCCGGCGATGCAAGCATGCGGGCGACGCAGCAAGTCTTTTCAAAGCACTGCGTGCGCGGAGAGCGCTCACGCTTACCCGGGATTGGACACAGAGCCCGCCCGCAAGCGAGGGGTGTTCAAATTAAAACCTCCACGCCTCGTTGCAATATTCCCTCGACGGGCATTAACGAATCCGTGATTTCTCTTCGTCTTACCCTTCCTTCCATTTCCAGCAAGAAGAAGCCGATGGTGATCGAAATCTCTTCTTCCTCATCCGAAGAAGAAACCCAGAAGAATGAGAGAGAAGGGGAGAAGCGGGGGAGGAAGAGGAGATATCCGGATGTGGAGATGAAGGCGAAGGAGGAGAAGCGGAGGGAAGACGAGGACTGCTGCATTCTCCCCTTCGATCCCTTTGCCGCCGATCTCAACGAGAAGCTCTCCGTCTCCGCCGCCCAATCTTAGCTCGACGACCTCACCATCGTCGCCGAACGAGGCCAGGTACTCCTCCCCCTCCTTCCCATTCTGTCCTATTTTTTTTTTTACCTCTCCTTTTATTTTATCTTTTCTCTTATTTTTCCGGCGATTGATATTTTTGTTAATAACTATATTCGTAGAATCTTACATGGATTCTGATACGGCTGGCCATTTTCTCGAGATAGTATTATCTTTCGCGCGGTTTTCGAAAGCAATGATGTGACAACAAAACCCAATACCTTCAGCACCGACCCCAGCGTCGGCCTTCAGCATCGGCCCAGCGTCGGCCCTCAGCGCCGGCCTCCAGTGCTGAGACTTTGGCTCCGGCCTCCGGCACTGGCCCCCAGCGTCGACTCTCAGCGCTGGCCTCCAGTGCTGAGACTTTGGCTCCGGCCTCCGGCACTGGCTCCCAGCGTCGGCCCTCCGCGTCGGCTCCCAGCATGGCCTTCAGTATCTTATACATGCACAATGACCAGTCATGCAACCGATCCTGTGATCTAAGGTCTACTGCCAAGCACCTCGCTCACCAAAATCACGGGCAGGTGTTAGCTTGATCGGCAGTTACCGTTATAAGCGGACCTTATCCAGCAACAGCCCAACGACTTGCCGTTCGATGAAACATCACAACGTGATAGATTCGACGGTTCCAACAGAACGAGGTAAACGGGATCCCAACAGGTATAAAAAGAGGACCCGAGCTCCATGCAAGGGGACTCTCTCTGGCTTCCTCTCTAAAAATTCTACCAAAATTATATCCCTGTTCTACGACTCACTGACTTGGGTGTCGGAGGGTCCCCACCAGAACCACCGGTCCGGGACTTTTTGCAGGCTCTAGAAGGAAGACGGCGACCTCTCTGCGCACGCAGCAATCCTAGCCTACCCGACGTTCATCGCTCATGATTTGGCAGCAATAGATTGGCGCGCCAGGTAGGGGCACAGACCGGGTCGAAAGTTCTCCCTGGAACCTCTCTCATTTTGCAAAGGAAGCTATGGTGACTATGCGACCACAGGAGGCTTCCTCCAGTCAGGTAGACGGGCGCATTCCACGAGCTGAGCATTCGGAGGCCAATCTCCATGCTCCGCCCCCTGCACTGACAAACCAATCCGACCGGCTTGAAGTTCTAGCCCACCAGGTCCAGGATCTGACGACGATGGTCCGGGGGCTGCAAGAACATTATTTGGCTGCTGTAACTCAACCCCCTACGCTGGACGAAGGGGTGCGGGGAACAGTTCAGTCTCACCAAGGAGGGACCCTGCCTGAGGTCTCCCACCGCTCACCCCCCGAACCTCGTCACCAAGGGACCTCGAAGCGGCGGCGGTCTCCCTCTCGCCACTCCGGTCATTCCCACCACCGGCTGGAGAAAAGAGAGTCCAGGCGGGCGTGTTCTTTGCGCCGGAGGTCTTCTTCACCTCCTTCCTCTGATTCGTCCCAAGATGGCACTCTCCGGAAAACCACCCGCCGGGCCGAGCAAAGGCTCGACGAGTATAACCGACGGCTGGACGAGCTCAGCCGCCGGATCACCGACCCTTACGGGACGGCTTATGAAAGCCGTCCCCCGCTTTCCCGTCATATCATGGAGGAGCCGGTCCCGCCATGGTTCCGCCTCCCCCAACTGGATCCATACGATGGGATGACGGATCCCCTTGACCACCTAGAGAGCTACAAGGTCCTTATGCAAGTCCAAGGAGCGACGAACTCCCTCTTATGCGTCGCCTTTCCGGCCACTCTCCGAAAAGCGGCGCGCGCGTGGTACTCCCGCTTGCCCCCGCGCAGCATCAACTCATTTCGGTAGCTCGAGCGATCTTTCCTAGCTCACTTTGATGTCTGTCGAAAGATCCCGCGAGTGGCAGATAGCCTCTTTGCTGTTCAGCAAAAGAGTGGCGAGACCTTGAAGGATTTCGTCGCTCGATTTAAGGAGGCGGCGTTGGAGGTGTACAACCTGGAAGATTCCGTAGCCACTTTGGCCCTGAAATGAGGACTTCGCCCGTCCAGGTTCGCATATTCGCTGGATAAGAAGCCTCCGAGTTCTTATGCTGAGCTTCTGAGCCGAGCCCAAAAGTACATCCGCGCCGACGAGGCGGATTTTTCCAGGAGGGAAGTTGACAAGAGCACCAGTAACAAACCACAGCCCACTGATCACGCCGGCACGCGACCTCAAAAGCCCGAGCCTCCACGCCGCTCTGATCGCCGGTCACAGACACTGGTACCCAAGGAGCAATTCACCCCCCTCATGGCTCCCATCTCTCACATCCTGCTGGAGATCGAGGAGGAACCTTATTTCAAGCGTCCGGCTCCCTTGAAGTCTGGGGCCCCCCGCAACAAGGAGTTTTACTGCCGGTACCACCGAGACTACGGTCACAACACCGAGGACTACCGCCATCTAAAAAAGGCCATCGAGGAGCTGGTTCAGCAAGGTCACCTGGGCAAGTTTGTTCGACGGGGAAATCTCCCCACATCGGGTCCCCCAGTGCCTCCGAGTCGCCCGGCTGGCATGGATAATACCCCAACTGAAAAGACTATAGCTATGATTTCCTGGGGAGTGGATGGTGGTTCGAAGAGGCCGCGAGAGGGAATAGACTCTGTAATTCCTTTCTTTGAAAAGGATCTAGATGGGGTAGTTAATAAACATGACGACAGCATCGTGGTGTCCATGACTATAGCCAAACATCCTGTAAAGAGAATTTTAATTGATAGTGGGAGCTCGGTGGATGTCTTGAGTTATGAGGCTTTTGTTCGAATGAACTTGTCAAGGTCTTTGCTCGACCCGTTGCCACACCGCTAATGGGCTTCACGGGAGACTCAGTGAGTGTGGAGGGGGAAATTGCCCTCCCGGTCATGGCTGGAACCCCTCCATGTCAGAGCACCGTGGTTATAAACTTTTTGGTGGTCCGGGTCCCGTTGGCTTATAATGCCATCTTGGGAAGACCAGGGTTGAATCTGCTGGATGCCGTAATCTCCACTAAGAGGTTATTGGTAAGGTTCCCCACCAATGAAGGGGTCGGAGAAATGAAGGGGGAGCAAAGCCCACTTCCGCCTTGCTACCATTTGTCTCCCAGCCCGCTGAACACGGCGTCAGCAACAACCTCTGAGTCACTCGATCCTAGGGAGTTGGGAAGAAGGGGAGAGCCGGCAGAGCACCTTCTAACCCTCCCCTTGGGTGATGACCCAGCAAGAACTGTTCAGGTGGGGGCATCGCTCCCAGAGGAAGCACGCCATCGACTTCTTACTTTCCTGCGTGTCAACACTGACGTCTTCGCATGGTCGTCCTCAGACATGCCGGGCGTCCCTGAAGAAGTAATCACCCATCGGCTTAACCTCAAGCCAGGGTGTCGGCCGGTCCGACAGAAAAAGAGAAACTTTGCTCCAGACAGACAGAAAGCTATCGACGAGGAGATCCACAAGTTAATGGCTGCGGGCCATATTCGGAAGGTCCACTACCCCGAATGGTTGGCTAATGTGGTGTTAGTCCGCAAGACCAACGGAAGCTGGAGAATGTGCGTAGATTTCACCGACCTCAACAAGGCATGCCCTAAAGACAGCTTTCCCCTGCCTCAAATCGATCAACTGGTGGACGCTACATCCGGCCATGAGGTCCTTAGCTTCATGGATGCTTTCTCTGGATACAACCAGATCCGGATGAATCCAGCGAATGAAGAAGCTACCTCCTTCATAACCGAAAAGGGGCTATATTGCTACAAGGTAATGCCTTTTGGGTTAAAGAATGCGGGAGCCACTTACCAGAGGCTGATGAACAAGGTCTTTGAAGGTCAGATAGGACGTAACATGGAAGTGTACGTGGACGATATGTTGACAAAAAGTGTCCATGCCATCGACCACATCGCGGACCTAGCGGAAACTTTTGACAGCCTTCGTCGGTACCAGATGAAGCTAAACCCTCGCAAGTGTGCATTTGGGGTAACAGCTGGGAAGTTCTTGGGTTTCATGGTGACCCAGAGGGGGATCGAAGCGAACTCGGACAAAGTCCAAGCCATCTTGGACATGAGGCCTCCTGCCAATAAGAAGGAGATACAGCACCTGACGGGGAGAGTAGCCGCCCTAAGCCGCTTTCTATCCAAGTCCACCGAAAGGTGTTTACCTTTCTTCAAGGCGCTCCGCAGAGTCAACGAGTTCGAATGGACAAAAGAATGCCAGGAGGCGTTTGAAGGGTTGAAGGAATTCTTATCTACCCCGCCACTGCTAGCCAAGCCGACGGGTGGAGAAGAACTCCTTCTGTACCTCGCGGCCTCTCCTAAAGCTGTTAGCTCTGTGCTAGTCCGTGTGGATGCTGATGGCACACAAAGGCCGGTATACTATACGAGTAAGGTGCTTCATGATGCAGAGACCCGATATTCAAACATGAAAAAATCATCTTTGCATTGATCGTGTCTGCCCAGCGTCTGTGGCCGTACTTCCAAGCCCACCCGATCACGGTGATCACAGACCAGCCTCTGAAGACAGTTCTAGCTCGCCAGATACTTCCGGCCGGTTGGCAAGGTGGGCCCTCAAGCTGGGGGAGTTTGATCTATCTTTTCGCCCTCGTTCAGCCATGAAGTCTCAAGTATTGGCAGATTTTTTGGTTGAATGTACCTGGGGAATGGAACCACCTAAAGAACCTCCTACGGACACTCAGCCCCTCGGAACCAGTGATGATGAGTGGGTCCTTCATGTGGATGGGGCATCGAACTCTCAAGGGAGCGGAGCAGGCCTCATCTTGGCCAACTCGGATGGGGTTGTGACCGAATGTGCACTTCGCTTCCTCTTTCCAGCCACTAATAATCAGGCGGAATATGAAGCTTTGCTATCCGACGTAAGGTTGGCTCGAGAGCTTGGGGTGAAACGCCTTAGGGCATTCACCGACTCCCAACTGGTTGCCGGCCAAATTACAAAGGAATATGAGGCAAGGGATCCCATCATGGCCCGCTACTTAGAAATGGTGCACTCGCTAATTTCCCCCTTCACACATTTCAGCGTCAGCTACATTCCTCGACAGGAGAATGCTAGAGCCGACGCCTTATCCCGTCTTGCCGCCTCAGCTGATGGGATGTTGGGAAAGGCTTATGTGGAGCACTTAGAAGCCCCGAGTATTGAAGTACCAAGAGAAACTATACCAGTGGAGCAGGAGCCCTCCTGGATGGACGCCTATGTCCGGTACTTTACTGAGGGCACCCTTCCAGAAGACCCTACCGAAGCTAGGAAACTGAAAAAATGGGCCCCAAAGTTTTTCATTATGGAGGAAAAGCTCCATCGAAGGTCGTTCTCATACCCTGTTCTCAGGTGTGTCGGTCCCACCGATGCCAGTTATATACTGCGGGAGATACACGAAGGGATATGCGGAAACCATCTGGGGGGCAGGGCTCTTGCATATAAAGCTTTACGTCAGGGTATTATTGGCTGACAATGAAGGAGGATGCCTCCGAACTCATTAAGAGATGTGACAGCTGCCAGTGGCATGCTAATATTCAACATCAACCGACGTCTCAACTGACCCCTCTAGCTGCACCATGGCCCTTCGCACAGTGGGGCATGGACATTCTGGGACCATTCCCTCCTGCCTCCGGACAACGCAAGTTCCTAGTGGTGGCCGTCGACCATTTTACTAAGTGGATCGAGGTGGAAGCTCTTGCTAAGATCACGGAAGCCAAAGCAAGGACTTTCTTTTGGAAATCCGTAGTGTGCCGGTTCGGGCTACCACACACCCTCGTTACGGACAACGACCGACAGTTTGATAATGCGGCCTTCCGGGAATTCTGTGATGACCTGGGCATCCATCATCGATTCACCTGAGTAGGGCATCCCCAAACCAACGGCGCAGCAGAGGTAACCAATCGCATCATCCTCCAAGGACTCAGGGCTCGGCTAGATAGCTGCAAAGGGCGCTGGGTGGAAGAACTTTCCAGTGTGCTGTGGGCCTACCACACGATGCCGCGAGCACCTACGGGGGAAACCCCTTTCAGCTTGGTCTTCGGGACCGAGGCGGTCATCCCAGTGGAAATAGGAGCTCCTAGTCCCCGGACAGAGTTATACTGCGAAGAAAGCAACTCAAACCAGTTGAGGGCTGATCTGGATTTGGTGGAAGAATTGCGAGATCAAGCACAGCTTCGCATGGCAGCGTTCCGTCAGCGAGCGGCCAAGCACTACAACTCTCGGGTGAGACCCAAGACATTCCGTCCGGGAGACCTCGTTCTGTGAAGAGCTGAAGTGTCAAAGCCGACAGAGGGGGGCAAGCTGGCACCAAAATGGGAAGGACCATACCGTGTCAAGGAGACACTTCACCATGGGGCGTACAAAGTCGAAGAGCTAGACGGGAAACCGCTCCCTCGCACTTGGAATGCCGACAACTTACGCCGGTACTATCAATAGAACTCTATTTTCATTAATTTGAATTGGTTTGATACATGAATAATCAACATGGTCTTGTTCTTAAATGAGTATGCTTAACACCAAAGACCAACTCCGCGTTGGCACCGAAGACCAGCGCCCAATGTCGGCACCAAAGACCAACTCCGCGTTGGCGAAAGACCAACTCCACGTTGGCAACAAAGACCGGCATCCAGCGTCGGCACCAAAGACCGACGCCCAGCATCGGCACCAAAGACCAGCTCCGCGTTGGCAAAAGACCAACTCCGCGTTGGCACCAAAGACCGGCGCCCAGCGCCGACACCAAAGACCAACTCCGCGTTGGCACCAAAGACTGGCCCAGCGTTGGCACCAAAGACCAACTCTGCATTGGCGAAAGACCAACTCCGCGTTGGCAACAAAGACCGGCATCCAGCGTCAGCACCAAAGACCGGCGCCCAGCGCCGGCACCAAAGACCAACTCCGCGTTGGCACCAAAGATCGGCGCCCAGCGTCGGCACCAAAGACCAACTCCGCATTGGCATCGAAGACCGGTGCCCAACGTCGGCACCTAAGACCAGCTCCACGTTGGCGAAAGACCAACTTCGCGTTGGCACCAAAGACCGGCGCCCAGTGTCGGCACCAAAGACCAACTCTGCATTGGCAAAAGACCAACTCCACGTTGGCAACAAAGACCGGCATCCAGCGTCGGCACCAAAGACCGGCGCCCAGCGCCGGCACCAAAGACCAACTCCGCGTTGGCACCAAAGACCAGCGCCCAACGTCGGCACCAAAGACCAACTTCGCGTTGGCATCGAAGACCGGCGCCCAGCGTCGGCACCTAAGACCAGCTCCGTGTTGGCGAAAGACCAACTCCGCGTTGGCAACAAAGACCGGCATCCAGCATCGGCACCAAAGACCAGCTCCACGTTGGCAAAAGACCAACTCCGCGTTGGCACCAAAGACTGGCGCCCAGCGCCGGCACCAAAGACCAACTCCGCATTGGCACCAAAGACCGGCGCCCAGCGTCAGCACCAAAGAGCAACTCCGCGTTGGCGAAAGACCAACTTCGCGTTGGCAACAAAGACCGGCATCCAGCGTCGGCACCAAAGACCAGCTCCGTGTTGGCAAAAGACCAATTCCGTGTTGGCACCAAAGACCGGCGTCCAGCATCGGCATACCAAAGACCGGCGTCCAGCGTCGGCATACCAAAGACCGGCGTCCAGCGTCGGCATACCAAAGACTAACTATGCGTTGGCACCAAAGACCGGCGCCCTGCGTCGGCAACAAAGACCAACTCCGTGTTGGCACCAAAGACCGACGCCCTGCGTCGGCAACAAAGACCAACTCCGTGTTGGCACCAAAGATCGACGTCCAGCGTCGGCATACCAAAGACCAACTACGCGTTGGCACCAAAAACCGGCATCCAGCGTCGGCATACCCAAGACCAACTCCGCGTCGGCATACTAAAGACCGGCGTCTAGCATCGGCATACTAAAGACCGACGTCCAGCGTCGGCAACGAAGACCAGACCCGCTCCGGCAGCCAAAGACCGGGCCCAGCATCGGCAATAAAGACTGACGTCCCGCGTCGCCACCGAATGTTGGCCTTGTGCCAACACTTGAGACAATGTCACGGCTCATGGTCCTATTTCGTGTAACCTACTCTATATAGCCCTATTGGTTGGTGATTCACGACAGCTTGAACAAATAAAGCTAATTATAACCAAAGGGACGAAATAGGGATTAAAAGCATTCATTAATAGTTATAAGGCTACAAAGTCGCCGACTCAGGTCAGGCACAGATTGATACAAAAAGAGAAACCAAAAGCTGTTAATGGTCATCCGAAGCCGGGGCATCATCCTCAGGGACATCATCAGGCTTCAGTCCCTCAATATCCTCTAGGTCGTAGAGCTCCTGGATTTTATCTTTGCAGTCTTGAAAGCTGGCGTCATAAGCAAGCGCCGCTGACTCGACCACCTCCTTGTCGAAGGCTTTGGATTTTTTATAATCTTCTACGGCCTCAGCCCCCCTCTTTTCAGCCTCGATGGCCCTCCTCTGGGCCTCTGCCACTGCCGCCTCCAGATCTGTAATTTTGGTTATGTACTGGCGGGTGGCTTCCTTGGCTGCATTTGTCTCAGCGGCGGCAGAACTTAATTGGGTCTTCAAAACACACGCCTTCAATTCTGCCGCCTTCAGCTTTTCTTCGGCTGCTCTTTGGCTCTCCTCGGCCACTTTCTGTTTTTCTTCGGCCACCTGAGCATTATCTAGCTCATTGGCTGCGCGGCGCTGAGCAACCTCTAGCGCATACTCAGCCTTTTTGGCTCGTAGCCGGGTGACATCGATTTCACCCTTCAGGATGGCCCGAGTGTCCTCCAGAGCCATTGCCGACTTCTCCGCCTTGACTTGGAGGGACAACATCTCCTCCCGTGCTTGTTCGATGGCGGTATCACTCAAGGTCCAGAGATTCTTCAGGGCGACTAGAGAATTCAATGCCTGGAGGAAATGTCAAGATGAAAAAAAAAAAAAGAAGAAAGGGAAGAAGGAAAGAGATGATAATGGAGCAGAAGCTTACCCAGAGATGCGCCACCGAGGCTTCACGGAAGAAGGTGAATCTCCCCTGACCCCGGAGAAATTCTTGCACCTCAATTACCGTGGCTTCTTCCAAGGTCCGTTCAGCCCAGCGGCCGTGGTTGGCCAACAACGACTGGAAGGAAGGATCGATGCCCCTCTCTTCCCTTGGCGTTGGCCCTGCAGAGGCAGATTCTGCCTCTGAACCTGCCACCTCCGACTCCTTGACCGGCGGAGGCACTTCGGCTGTTGCCCCCGTGGGGGCAGGGTAGCGGCTGGAGTTGTCACCATGGCCGCAGGAATTTCATCCGTCTTTAAGACCTTGGGCAAGGGCGGCGGCGCCTCCCCCTCGGGAGAAAGGTCGAGTAGGATAATGGGAGGAGCTGAAGCTGAAGATACTCTCTCAGGTGGGCTCCGTTCCACCTCCCTGCCGGTCTCGGCCCTTCCCGCATCTGCCACAACAGGTTCGTCGGCTTGGGCTTGGGCCGCCTCGCCTGCGTGCGAAGATTCCACAATTCTGGCCCCCTTGGCCTCGACCTCCCCAGCATCGGCCCTTTTAGGGCCGCCTTTCTTCAAAACCTTTGCACGCAGGGGCTTCACGACTTTAGCCCCTCCAGTGTCGGCCTTTCCCGCGTCGGCCCTCTCAGTATCAACCCTCCCCGGGTCGGCCCTCCTTGGGACTTTAGCAACGGCCCTTCTTTCGGTAGGGGGCAAATCCCCTGTATTCTTCCTCTTTCTAGTGGCCGCCTGCTTAAGCTGTGAAGCGTCGGTGCCATCCCTATACAGGCAAAGGATAGTTAAAAAAAGAAGAGAAGAATATAAAAAAAAAAAAGAGAGAAGAAGAAAAGCAGAGGAGAAGAGAGGCGAGTGATCAAGTGCTCACCCCTCGCGGGAATTAAACCGACACGATGAAGATTCTCCTCGGCTAAAAGCATATTACACCGAGGGATGTCGGCAGTCAGAAGCTGCCCAAACGCCATCCGATCTCATGGAAGGATGGAGGGATCCCTATTAGCGTCAATGTTGGGTATCCCCCAGCTTCCACGAACCCCACTGATGTCAGCAAAGAAGAACTTGTCCTTCCACCCTTTAACGGAAGTAGGAAGGCACAATTTGAGAATCCTATTAGACCTAGGGGTGAAGGACCACCAACCCGACTGTTTGCGAAGGGTATAAAAGCTGCGGAACAAAGAAATACTGGCCTCAATGCCTTGCAAGTGGCAGAGTACCAAAAAACCGACGATAGTTCGGATTGAGTTGGGAACTAACTGGGAAGGAGTCAAGGAGTACCGGTCTAGGAGATTGAGAATAAAGGGGTGGATCGGCAACCGGAGCTCAGCCTTAAAAAAGGCTTCGTACAAGGCAACCCTTCCCGAACGGGAAGAAGTTACCCTATCATTGAAGGTAGGGAAGAACAGATGAAGGTCCGAAGGGAAGCTATACTTGGCTCTTAGGTTTACTATGTCTTGAAAAGACATAGAGGACGCAGTCCCTTCGGGGGACTCCTTGGCGACCCTAGAAGGATCGGCAGCCATTGATTGGCTCCGGACGGAAATCCGCCCGCCCGCCGGACGAGTCCCGGTTAGGGGACGACTGACTGGTCGCTGCTCCGGTGAAGAATGGTTAGAAGAAGGGGTGGACCATTGGCTTGACAAGGAATCGGAAGTCTGAGAAGGGTTGTGGGAACCCCCCCAGGAACCAGAGATGGAGCAAGAAGGTGAGGAAGCCATGGGAACTAACCTGGAAAACTCGAGCCAAAAACAGAGCACGGGGAGAGAATGAACGCGGGAGACAGAGGAACGCTGGCGGACTCGAAAGGGGGGCAGCGGCAGAAGAAATGGGGAAGATGGGAAGATAAGGGCTATTTGTCCTCATGACGCCATCTCAGGACACCCCACAATCATCCGATCCGGCCATGCGTCCATCTTCAATTGGGAGGCGTTTCGACGGCCTGCCAACGCGAAAAACTCGAAAAGACCATCGATAAAGAGGGAGGCATTAACCTCGTCGCAATGATACCGCTTGCCTTTTCGTAACACTGCCCGAGGGAAATCCTCTCTAATCCCAACAAAGGCGAAATAATGACGCGAAAACCGGCCGCCTAGAGGATATTAACATCCCTTTTGCGGGTAAGTAAATGCTCACCCATCTCAGGGGCGGGGGGGCATCTGATACGGCTGGCCGTTTTCCCGGGGTAGTATTATCTTTCGAGCGGTTTTCGAAAGCAATAATGTGACAACAAAACCCAATACCTCTAGCACCGACCCCAGCATTGGCCTCCAGCGTCGGCCCTCAGCGCCGGCCTCCAGTGCTGAGACTTTGGCTCCGGCCTCCGGCATTGGCTCCCAGCGTCGGCCCTCAGCGCTGGCCTCCAGTGCTGAGACTTTGGCTTCGGCCTCCGGCACTGGCTCCCAGCATCGGCCCTCCGCGTCGGCCTTCAGTATCTTATACATGCACAATGACCAGTCATGCAACCGATCCTGTGATCTAAGGTCTACTGCCAAGCACCTCGCTCACCAAAATCACGGGTAGGTGTTAGCTTGATCGGCAGTTACCGTTATAAGCGGCCCTTATCCAGCAATAGCCCAATGACTTGCCGTTCGATGAAACATCACAACGGGATAGATTCGACGGTTCCAACAGAACGAGGTAAACAGGATCCCAACAGGTATAAAAAGAGGACCCGAGCTCCATGCAAGGGGACTCTCTCTGGCTTCCTCTCTAAAAATTCTACCAAAATTATATCCCTGTTCTACGACTCACTGACTTGGGCGTCGGAGGGTCCCCACCAGAACCACCGGTCCGGGACTTTTTGCAGGCTCTAGAAGGAAGACGGCGACCTCTCTGCGCACGTAGCAATCCTAGCCTACCCGATGTTCATCGCTCGTGATTTGGCAGCAACAGATTCAAACCCAGATCCCTAGACGAACATCCTAGAAAAGGCCCTAATCCTTTAATCATCTTTCTTGCTATTTATTTATATCCCATTTATTTTTTAGATTTATATGTGGATCCGTTTAGGTTCAAGAACTAATGAATGGCGGATATGCCCTCGGGTTGCTTAAAATTGCCTCGGCTCGTGGCCAATCTCATTTTTAGAGACGACTGCGGCCAATCCTCTAGATTCTGAGATTTTTCACATACTTTGCTTCCACAATAGATATCGTGTTGTCCTCAGTGTAAAGCATAGTGGTTACGTACACGTGCATGTACGTATATACATGACAGTGACCTCACCTATATGTATCCATAAACATTTCTACCGACTTATAGGACGGAGCCCATATTGTTTCTCTTATCGTCAGGTCAAGATCTAACTGAAAACATAAGCAGCTCCACAAAATAGTCGCAGTATTGGAGAGAGATGAACAGATTCCTTATGCTAATTATGCATGTTAAATGATAAGGCCGAGCTCGACTGAGCCTTCATCGGGGGAATAGACATGCTTTCTCTATGAATGAATGCATCGCTGATTGATATCTGTGAGTGCAGGTGGCTTGCAGAGATTTTCCCCACTCACGGCATTTGTGTGCTGAATATCCCTTTAGCAAGACACCTCATGAAAGTTGCTGCCTCAAGGTACCACCCCTCTTTGACACACACTGTTGGCCCAGATGACAACCCAAGAGGGGGGGGGGGGGGTGAATTGGGTTCTTTAAAAAATTAGTCTTTTAAATTATTTAGCTTGAGATGAATGAAGGCAAATGCAAAGTAAATATAAATTGCAGTGAATAAAACAGAGATAGAGAAATAGAACACGGCAAACACAAAGAGATTTTATAGTGGTTCGGTGTATCCAACACCTACGTCCACTCCCAAGATTCACTTGGGTCCATACTATAATCACCCTAGATTACAGTAGAGTTGTTTCACAAGCTCACAACTCAAACTTGTTGTTTTCCCGGGCGCACAACGAACCCAGCTGGTTTTCAAGGGCTCACCAGCACAAAAACCCTTAACCCCAAGCTTAATCAAGCTTGAACTGAGGTAAGACTACCTCCTCTAGTTCAATCCCCCAGATTGAGCTAGACACAAAGAATGGAAATATTGTTTGTTTAGATACAAGGCTCCTTAATGAGCAGATAAACAAATGTAAGAATAGAGTTTAGATAAGCCTGATTTGCAGTTGGTTGGCTTTGAGCTTTTCTTCTTTTCTTCAACTCCTTTGAAGTGTAGAACCAGGCCTCAGCTTGGATTCTTCACGGAAGATGTGTTGGAGTTGATTTGGGCTTTCCCTCTTTTCTTCGAGTGTTGAAAATCTCTTGAGATACTCTTGAATAGCACTTAGATTTTCTTCTGAAGCTTCCTTGGATTTGAGCTTGAACACAGAAGGAACTTCCTTGGATTTCACACTCTTTCTTTCACTCTATTTTGAATCACGGATTTTTTCAACTGAAGCTCTATTTTTCTGATTTTTCTCTTTTTTTTCTTTGAAATAAAAATCTCTCTATTCGTCTCTCTTTGATTTAAAAAGCTTCTCTATTTATAGATTCTGCAAGAATATAGCCGTTAGAGACAAAGAAAAATAGCCGTTAATCAAAAAACTTACCGTTGGAGCTGAGTTGGCATCCGTAAAAATCTCGCCCAGATTTGCTGGAGTCGACTCATGCTTTTCCCGAGTTGGCTCGAGCACGTGATACTAAAAATAAAAATGTTTAGAAAGTCATGGGGTCGGCTCACCAAAAGTAAAGTGTCGACTCCTGAAAGTCGGGGGTCGACTCATGAAGAGTTGGGGTCGACTCGCGAAGTGCTCAGAAAACACACTTCTGGTGTCTGAGCGGAGTCGACTCGCACAGTCATGGAGTCGGCTCGACAAAATCGGGGGTCGACTCGTGAAATTATGTGGATCGACTCGAGACAGATAGACATTTTTGTTCTCTGAGGGGAGTCGACTCTGAAACTCATGAGTCGGCTTCGGAACGTATCAAAAATCAGAAAGTTTTCTGATTGACTTTAAAATCGTTCCAGATTCATTTTAAATCATTGTTTTGACTTGAATTTAATAAAATTGACATTAAGAATTAATTCAAGAAGTATTCCAAAAACTCATTGATTAATCTATGAATTATAAAATTTCTTTTTGAAAGTTTAAACATTGAGCTTAAAGTTACTTTCAAAAGGATTAATGTCAAACTTTAACATTCTCATTGATTGTTCAAAATAAATTCATTGCACATGTAAATAAACTCATTGCATCTTTTATCATACTCATGGCTTTTAGTAATCATCAAAATCAAAAGGATTGGGGCATATAATTTTTCAATAATCTTCCAACAATCTCCCCCTTTTTGATGATGACAAAAACATTGAGTTTATGCATGATTGATTTGTGAATTTATTTTGATTTCATAAATAGGCTTAGGCTCCCCCTGAATGAGGTAGCTCCCCCTATGAAACTTAATCATTCAATTTATTATCTCATTGATTAATTTGATTTTCTCACATGCATATTCAATCATAAAACTATAAAACTCTCCCCCTTTTTTATTATCAACAAAAAGGTAGAGAAGCATAAACATTCATTCATTCGTTGATAGAAATAAGTACATTGAGTAACCAAAATTGACATTTCATTTCATCAAAGAGTCTAATACATCAAAATGTCTAATACATTGATATCAAAATGTAAGACATAACACTAATTTCAATACATAGCAAGGATTGAGAATCTAATATATTAGAAATGAGTTCTAACAATCCTAGCCAAATGATCAACTATGTTCTTCATTCCATCTGATTGGATTTTTACATAGTCTTTGAGCCTTTCATCTACAAAGGTGCAAGCAGTCAAAATCTTGTCTTGAAGCTCCGCATTGCACTTAGAGTAGGTTTCGCCATCTCCGCAAATATCTTTAAGTTCTTCAAAAATGTTCTTGAGATCTCCACTTAAAGACTTTGAAGAGGTGCTGAGAGTAGACTCAATTTTAGTGATTCTTTCATCCAATGAATATAGAGTCTCCTTTAGGTTCATGAACTTATATTCAAACTCAGACTTTAATTTTTCTGACTGATCTTCTAAAAGTCCTTTGAGTTGCTTTAATTGTAGATCTGAGAAGCCAGCAGTAGAGGATGAAGCTTGATCAAATGACTGAGCGGGTGTAGGAGCAGGTGCCAAAGTAGGAGGGCTCGGAGGTGCAGGTGAATAGTGTCTAACTGATGGACCTGGTGCATCAACATCCGTAGCTCTCTCTTCTACTAATCCTTTCCTCTCCCATATTCCATTTTCTTAATAAAACCCATCCGATGAATGGTGGCCAAGCTATAAAAGTATGTATGCCTCAGGTTCCTCATTGGCTCACTGTCAGATATAACAATTCCTTGACTCTGGAAGATCTTGGTAAGAATCATACCATAGGGCAGGCTAGATTTTCTTTTTTCTCCACAGTCAGCAATGTACCAAGGTATCATACTGGGAAGGTTTATTGGTTTGCCCGTGACAATAGCATCCATCACAAAAATATCCCTTTCAGATACATAGTCAAATCTTCCTATCTTTGGAAAGAGAATCCTACTGCAAATGTTATGAAGCAATCTCAGTTCTAATGATAATTGGTTGGCAAAAACCTCCTCAAAACCGACAACATCTCGGTTAAGTAATCTAGCAAGAGCAGGGCTTCGGTCTTCAGAAGAAAATGTGGCAGTCCCTGATAAGGGTAGCTCCAATAGTCTAGACAGAAGCTCTACAGTCACAGAGATCCTATTTCCTCTCACAGTGCTTATGAGACCATGATCTCCTCTCGACAAGTTCTTATAAAACTCTTTAACAAGAGAGGGATACGTAGGGCAATCCAGTGAACATATCTTCTCCCATCCCATTTCTATCAATTGTCTCCCTAATAAAAATCCCTCTGCCTCAAAAAGTTTAAAATCCACTTTTCTACCCGTGGTAATGATTCTGTCTGCTAATCTATCTACCTGGGAAGTAGTAGTGGCTGGAGAAGCATTGGGGGTTGAAGATGATGAAGTAGAATCCATGCTTGGAGAAGGCTCACGCATCGGACGCCTCACCGTCTTCCTCACGGCTCTCTTCCTCTTCACACCGGCCGCAGCAAGATTGGAACCACGAGTTTTGGGTGCCATTGGTTGATTGGAAGGATTAATCAGTGATTTTGGGAATTTGGAAGGTCTGGAGATATTGTGGAGAGAGTATTTTGAGAGATTGGAAAGTTTGAAATGAACGGCGAGTCGACTCTGCCCTAGATAAATCAACCTGGGACCACTTCGAGTCGGCTCGCGCAAAGCAAGGGGTCGACTCCGGACAGTCACAGAAAACCATCCCGAAGTGGAGTCGACTCGCACCGAGAAGGGGTCGACCCGAGAGTTTCAGTCGAAACCATGAGTCGACTCCGATACTCACCGAGTCGGCTCCGAGACCATTTCAGAGCAAAAAACATGAAATTTCTGAAATGTGTCCGGAATTTGATCATGAAAATTGATAAAATAATCATTGAATATGAATGGATCAATTAGATATGAATTCTAGATAAGATTTCCTTAAAGATCAAGGATTTGAAGGAATCTTAGATAAAATTTCCTTAGGGGTTTCAAATTCATTCTAATGGATCACAAATCCCTAACTCTCCTCTAAGATAACAGAATCTTTCTTCACTTAAAGGTTTTGTAAATATGTCTGCTAATTGTTCTTCAGTGTTAACATAATCAAGACATATTTCATTATTTGCTACATGTTCCCTTATAAAATGATATCTAATTTCTATGTGTTTAGTTCTTGAATGTTGAATTGGATTCTTTGTTAGATTAATTGCACTTGTGTTATCACATCTTATAGGTGTTTTATCAAGTGTGATACCATAGTCTTCAAGTTGTCGCTTAATCCATAGGATTTGAGCACAGCAACTTCCAGCTGCTACATATTCAGCTTCAGTAGTTGATAATGCAACTGAATTTTGCTTTTTGCTAAACCATGAGATTAAGTTACTTCCTAAGAACTGGCATGCACCACTTGTGCTTTTTCTATCTAACTTACATCCAGCATAATCAGAATCAGTGTATGCAATCAGATTTAATATGGAGTCTCTAGAATACCATAAACCTACATTTTTGTTCCACTTACATATCTTAGTATTCTTTTAACAGCAATTAAATGTGATTCTTTAGGTTCAGACTGAAATCTAGCACATAAGCAAACAACAAACATTATGTCTGGTCTACTGCAGTTAAGTAAAGTAGGGATCCGATTATACCTCGATAATATTTTTGATCAATCTTCTTACCTTCTTCATCTTTGTCCAGCTTGCATGAAGGACTCATTGGTGTTCCGAGGGGTTTAATTGATTCCATACCAAACTTCTTTAGGATTTCTCTTGTGTATTTTGTTTGGTTGATAAAGATTCCCTCTTTGCTTTGTTTGATTTGGAGTCCAAGGAAGAAGTTGAGTTCTCCCATCATGCTCATTTCAAATTCGCCCTGCATTAACTTAGCAAAATCTTGACATGGAGTATTGTTAGTAGCACCAAAAATAATATCATCAACATATATTTGAACTACTAATAAATCTTTACCTTTTCTTTTCAAAACAAAGTTTTATCAACATTTCCTCTTATAAAATCATTTTCAATTAAGAATTTACTTAATCTATCATACCAAGCTCTAGGTGCTTGTTTCAAACCATATAATGCTTTGTGCAATTTAAAAACGTGATTTGAAAATTCGTGATCTTCAAAACCTGGTGGTTGTTCTACAATACTTCTTCATTTATAAATCCATTTAAAAATGCACTTTTACATCCATTTGAAATAAGTTAAAATTCATATGACATGCAAATGCAAGTAATAGTCTAATGGCTTCTAATCTAGCTACAGGTGCAAAGGTTTCATCAAAATCAATACCTTCTTCTTGATTATATCCTTTTGCAACTAATCTAGCTTTGTTTCTAATTACTATGCCATTTTCATCTAGTTTATTTCTAAATATCCATTTTGATCCTATAACCGAATGATTTTTAGGTCTTTCAACTAAGGTCCATACATTATTTCTTGTAAATTGATTTAATTCTTCTTGCATTGCTAACATCCAATTATTATCTTTTTCAGCTTCTTCAATAGTTTAGGTTCAATTTGTGATACAAATGCAAGATGATTACTAATATTTCTCATGGATGATCTAGTTCTTATTCCTTGAGATGGATCACCTATAATCAATTCCTTAGGATGACTATAAGCATATCTCCAATCCCTAGGTAGATCTACATCATTATGATTAGCGTTAGTATCATCATCCTTAGGTGAATCATTATCTTTAGCATCTTGATCATGATCTAAAGATACATCAATATTTAATTTTTCAAGATCTTTCTCAATTATGTTTGTATCTTCTTCATCATCAAATTTTTCAGACTGGTTGCTAAAGATTCATCAAAAACTACATGAATTGATTCTTCAACAACTAAAGTTTTCTTGTTAAATACTCTATATGCTTTACTAGTTATTGAGTATCCTAAGAATATTCCTTCATCAGATTTAGCATCAAATTTACCTAAATTATTTTTACCATTATTGTGAACAAAACATTTACAACCAAATGCATGAAAATATTTTATATTGGGTTTTCTATCATGCCATAATTCATAAGGTGTTTTCTTTAAAATAGGTCTTATTAAAGCTCTATTTAAGATGTAACATGCTGTGTTAATAGCTTCCGCCCAAAAGTATTTCGGGAGTTTACTTTCACATAGCATGGTACGGGCCATGTCTTCTAGAGTCCTATTTTTTCTTTCAACTACACCATTTTGTTGTGGGGTCCTAGGTGCTGAAAAGTTATGATTAATTCCATTTTCATTGCAAAAATTTTCAAATAAGTGATTTTCAAATTCAGTTCCATGATCACTTCTTAGAGACACTATGGTAGTGTTTTTCTCATTTGTTACTTTCTTGAAGAATTTCATGAATATCGAGAAAGTCTCATCTTTGTGAGCTAAAAACATTACCCAAGTGAATCTAGAGTAATCATCTACTATCACAAGACCATATTTCTTTCCTCCTAGACTTGTGGTTCTAGTTGGTCCAAAAAGGTCCATGTGAAGTAGCTCTAATGGCCTAGAAGTTGAAACAATATTTTTAGATTTGAAAGAACTTCTCGTTTGTTTTCCAAACTGACATGCATCACATATTTTGTTATTTTCAAAATCTAATTTAGGTAGACCTTTTACTAAATCCATTCTAATTAGTTTTGAAATCAAGTGTGTGCTTGCGTGACCTAATCTTCGATGCCACAACCAACCAATCTCATTCATATTAGCATTATTTGCAACTAAGCAATGATTATTAGTAGACAATTTGTCTAAATCAATCATGTATACATTGCCATTTCTATTTCCAATAAAAATAATGCTATTATCAATGGGATTAGCTACTGTGCATAAAGAAGATTCAAATGAAACTTTAAAACCTTTGTCACATAATTGACTTATACTAATTAAGTTATGCTTTAAACCATCAACATAAAGTACATTTCAATAAATGTGGAGGGAGTTATTTGAATGTTACCAAACCCCAAGATTTGGCCTTTGCCATTGTCGCCAAATGTAACAACTCCTCCTTTCTTTTCTTCTAGGGTGATGAATTCTTCTTTGTCACCCGTCATATGTCTTGAGCAGCCACTATCAAGATACCACTTTCTCTTTGATCTCTTGGCCACAAGACATTCCTGCAAATAAATCAAACTTTATGTTTAGGTACCCAAGCTTTCTTGGGTCCTTCATGGTTAGTACCAACAAATATTGTTCCTTTCGGAACCCATATTTTCTTTCCTTTAACATTTAAGTTTTTGTTAGGTTTTAGAATTTTACATTCATAAGATTTATGTCCTTGTTTGATTACATTTAAAAGTAAAATTACTTTGGCCAGCACTTACAAAAATATTTTTAGTGATTTTTGTTTTCTTAAAGTGTTATATCCTAATCCGGCTTTGTCAAAAACTGCTTTTTGACTATTTAATAACATGTCTAATTTGATTGAACTTAATGTAAACTTATCAACTATGTTTTTATGTTTTTCAACCTCATTCTTTAGTTTATCTTTTTCATTTGAGATTGATTCCTTTTCATTCATAAAATTTCATTTTCAGATTTAAGTTTCTTAATTTCATTGTTAAGATTTTCCTTTTCTTGAATGAAAGTTAAGTTTTCATTTTTCAAAATTTGTATTTCTTTTTCAAAACTTTGAAATCACTAACAAGTTCATTAAAGCATCAAAAAGTTCATCAAAGCAAATTCATCGCAAGGGTTGTCGGAACTTACCTCATCGTTGTCGTCCGCCATAAAGCATACGTTTGCGACTTCCTTTTGTTCTTCTTCTTCGGAAGAAGATTCCTCGCTATCACTCCAAGTCGCCATATAAGCCTTCTTTTTCTTTTTGTAGGCTTTCTTCAATCTAGGACATTCATTCCTAAAGTGCCCCGGTTTATTACACTCATAGCAATCAAGGGGTCTTTCTCTTTTTCTTGTCCTTGTCCTTATTCTTATCCTTTTCTCCTTCCCACTTAGCTCCAAATTTTTTCTTGTGGAAGGGTTTCTTTCTCCTCATAAATCTTTAAATTTCTTTGCTAAGAGAGCAGTCTCTTCATCATTATCATCATCATCATCACTGCTGCTCTCTTCTTCTTTTGCAGCTTTGAGGGCAATTACTTTCTTTTTCTTTGAATCCTCCTCAACATGCTGCCTCATAGTCAGCTCATGGGTCATAAGTGATCCTAGAAGCTCCTCTAAGGGTAAAGTGTTGAGGTCCTTGCTTCTTGGATTGCAGTCATTTTTGCTTCCCATGATCTTGGTAATGACCTAAGAATTTTCCGAACAAGTTCAGAGTTAGTATATGTCTTACCAAGACTTTTCAAACCATTTACAATATCAGTAAATCTAGTGTACATGCATGCAATGGTTTCAGATTGTTCCATGCTAAATAATTCATATTTATGAACAAGAATATTAATTTTAGATTCTTTTACTTGATTGGTACCCTCATGGGTAACCTCTAGTCTATCCCAAATCTCCTTTGCGGAATTACATGTGGAGATTCTATTGAATTCATTAGCATCTAAGGAGCAATATAAAACATTCATGGCCTTAGCATTAAGCTGTGCCATTTTCCTATCATTATCATTCCAGTCCCTTTCGGGCTTAGGAACAATAGTGCCATCTATAACATGTGTGGGTGTACTAGGTCCATTGATTATAACACCCCATAGCTCATAATCAGAAGCTTGAATGAATATCCTCATTCTAGCTTTCCAATAAGAATAATTTGACCATTAAAAGTGGAGGTCTATTCGTAGAATGACCTTCAGCAAAAGAACCAACTTGTGTTGCCATTTGGAACTTTAGCTCTTGATCGTGTGATCAAAATCTAATGAGCACTAGCTCTGATACCAATTGTTGGCCCAGATGACAACCCAAGAGGGGGGGGGGTGAATTGGGTTCTTTAAAAAATTAGTCTTTTAAATTATTTAGCTTGAGATGAATGAAGGCAATGCAAAGTAATATAAAGCAGTGAATAAAACAGAGATAGAGAAATAGAACACGGCAAACACAAGAGATTTTATAGTGGTTCGGTGTATCCAACACCTACGTCCACTCCCAAGATTCACTTGGGTCCACACTATAATCTCCTGATTACAGCAGAGTTGTTTTACAAGCTCACAACTCAAACTTGTTGTTTTTCCCGGGATCACAACGAACCCAGCTGGTTTTCAAGGGCTCACCAGCACAAAAACCCTTAACACAAGCTTAACCAAGCTTGAACGAGGTAAGACTACCTCTAGTTCAATCCCCAGATTGAACTAGACACAAAGAATAAATATTGTTTTTTAGTACAAGCTCCTTAATGAGCAGATAAACAAATGTAAGAATAGAGTTTAGAAAAGCCTGATTTGCAGTTGGTTGGCTTTGAGCTTTTCTTCTTTTCTTCAACTCCTTTGAAGTGTAGAATCAGGCCTCAGCTTGGATTCTTCACGGAAGATGTGTTGGAGTTGATTTGAGCTTTTCCTCTTTTCTTGAGTGTTGAAAATCTCTTGAGATGCTCTTGAATAGCACTTGGATTTTCTTCTGAAGCTTCCTTGGATTTGAGCTTGAACACAGAAGGAACTTCCTTGATTTCACACTCTTTCTTTCACTCTATTTTGAATCACGGATTTTTTCAATGAAGCTCTGTTTTTCCAATTTTTCTCTTCTTTTTCTTTGAAATAAAAATCTCTCTATTTCTCTCTTTGATTTGAAAACAGCTTCTCTATTTATAGATTCTGCAAAATATAGCCGTTAGAACAAAGAAAAATAGCCGTTAATCAAAAATCTTACCGTTGAGCTGAGTTGGCATCGTAAAAATCTCGCCCAGATTTGTTGGAGTCGACTCATGCTTTTCGCGAGTCGGCTCGAGTCGTGATACTAAAAATAGAAATTTAGAAAGTCAAGGGTCGACTCACCAAAAGTAAAGTGTCGACTCCTGAAAGTCGGGGTCGACTCATGAAAAGTTGGGGTCGACTCGCGAAGTGCTCAGAAAAACACACTCTGGTGTCTGAGCGGAGTCGACTCGCACAGTCATGGAGTCGGCTCGACAAAATCGGGGGTCGACTCGTGAAATTACGTGGGTCGACTCGAGACAGATAGACATTTTGTTCTCTGAGGGGAGTCGACTCTGAAACTCAGAGTCGGCTCCGGAACGTATCAAAAATCAGAAATTTTCTGATTGACTTTAAAATCGTTCCAGATTCATTTTAAATCATTTTTTGACTTGAATTTAATAAAATTGACATTAAGAATCAATTCAAGAATATTCCAAAAACTCATTGATTAATCTATGAAGTATAAAATTTCTTTTTGAAAGCTTAAACATTGAGCTTGAAGTTACTTTCAAAATGATTAAAGTCATACTTTAACATTCTCATTGATTGTTCAAAATAAATTCATTGCACATGTAAATAAACTCATTGCATCTTTTATCATACTCATGGCTTTTAGTAATCATCAAAATCAAAAGGATTGAGGCATATAATTTTTCAATAATCTTCCAACATCTCTCCCTTTTGATGATGACAAAAAACATTGAGTTTATGCATGATTGATTTTGTGAATTTATTTGATTTCATAAATAAGCTTAGGCTCCCCTGAATGAGGTAGCTCCCCCTATGAAACTTAATCATTCAATTTATTATCTCATTGATTAATTTGATTTTTCTCACATGCATATTCAATCATAAAACNCACACATATATATATATATACACACACACCCCTTTGAATCCCTTCTGAAATATAAGTTTGGTGTCGAGGTGTGAGGTATTAACTTTTTTAGGCATTGTTTGTTTTCCTCATATTCAAAGAACTAGTTTATAATTTAAGATATTTACTAAAAAGTCCAATTCCTTGCATTAGATTTATTAAGTAGGATGTAATGGAAGGCGAGAGCAGAATTCGTTTACTTCAGAAATAATGTTTGTAATGTGGATTTTGTATCTCAAACTTTTATTGTGTTTCTGCTGGGAAAATGGTTCCCCACAAGTATAGATCAATGACTTTCTACAAGTTTGCCTTGAAACAAGTAGTCAAAGGAACTTTGATTACCCAAGCAAAACACTAAATAACCAAATGTTTTTCCTAACAAATTTGAAGAACATATCTCACAACTTCCAATAATAATTAAATGCATAAGGAGGGATGGAAGCAATACTTTCAATACCAAGATCCCCAAAAATTAGTAACCTGTGAGTGGTGGCGGGAGGGTACCACTATCATCCCTCTCTGTTTCATGGATCCTTGACGTTTAGTGTCTTTGGGTCCATGTACTTTATTAAAGTGTTGGCCCAGATGACAACCCAAGAGGGGGGGGGGGGTGAATTGGGTTCTTTAAAAATTAGCCTTTTAAATTATTTGCTTGAGATGAATGAAGGCAAATGCAAAGTAAATACAAATTGCAGTGAATAAAACAGAGATAGAGAAAGAGACAATGAAGCACGGCAAACACAAAGATTTTATAGTGGTTCGGTGTATCCAACACCTACGTCCACTCCCAAGATTCACTTGGGTCCACACTATAATCACCCTAGATTACAGCAGAGTTGTTTTACAAGCTCACAACTCAAACTTGTTGTTTTCCGGGATCACAACGAACCCAGCTGGTTTTCAAGGGCTCACCAGCACAAAAACCCTAACCAAGCTTAACCAAGCTTGAACGAGGTAAGACTACCTCCACTAGTTCAATCCCCCAGATTGAACTAGACACAAAGAATAGAAATATGTTTTTTAGTTACAAGCTCCTTAATGAGCAGATAAACAAATGTAAGAATAAGTTTAGAAAGCCTGATTTGCAGTTGGTTGGCTTTGAGCTTTTCTTCTTTTCTTCAACTCCTTTGAAGTGTAGAATCAGGCCTCAGCTGGATTCTTCACGGAATTGTGTTGGAGTTGATTTGAGCTTTTCCTCTTTTCTTTGAGTGAAAATCTCTTGAGATGCTCTTGAATAGCTCTTGGATTTTCTTCTGAAGCTTCCTTGGATTTGAGCTTGAACACAGAAGGAACTTCCTTTGATTTCACACTCTTTCTTTCACTCTATTTTGAATCACGGATTTTTTCAAATGAAGCTCTGTTTTTCGATTTTTCTCTTCTTTTTCTTTGAAATAAATATCTCTCTATTGTCTCTTTGATTTGAAAACGGCTTCTCTATTTATAGATTCTGCAAAAATATAGCCGTTAGAACAAAGAAAAATAGCCGTTAATCAAAAATCTTACCGTTGACGCTGAGTTGGCATTCGAAAAATTCGCCCAGATTTGCTGGAGTCGACTCATGCTTTTCCCGAGTCGGCTCGAGGTCGTGATACCAAAAATAGAAATGTTCAGAAAGTCAAAGGGTCGACTCACCAAAAGTAAAGTGTCGACTCCTGAAAGTCGGGGGTCGACTCATGAAAAGTTGGGGTCGACTCGCGAAGTGCTCAGAAAAAACACCTCTGGTGTCTGAGCGGAGTCGACTCGCACAGTCATGGAGTCGGCTCGACAGAATCGGGGGTCGACTCGAGAAATTACGTGGGTCGACTCGAGACAGATAGACATTTCTGTACTCTGAGTGGAGTCGACTCTGAAACTCAAGAGTCGGCTCCGGAACGTATCAAAAATCAGAAATTTTCTGATTGACTTTAAAATCGTTCCAGATTCATTTTAAATCATTTTTTGACTTGAATTCAATAAAATTGACATTAAGAATCAATTCAAGAATGTTCCAAAAACTCATTGATTAATATGAAGTATAAAATTTCTTTTTGAAAGCTTAAACATTGAGCTTGAAGTTACTTTCAAATTGATTAAAGTCATACTTTAACATTCTCATTGATTGTTCAAAATAAATTCATTGCTCATGTAAATAAACTCATTACATCTTTTAATACTCATGGCTTTTGGTAATCATCAAAATCAATAAGATTGGGGCATATAATTTTTCAATAATCTTCCAACAATCTCCCCCTTTTTGATGATGACAAAAACATTGAGTTTATGCATGATTGATTTGTGAATTTATTTTGTTTTCATAGTTAGGCTTAGGCTCCCCCTGAATGAGGTAGCTCCCCCTATGAAACTTAATCATACAATTAATTATCTCATTGATTAATTTGATTTTCTCATATGCATATTCAATCATAAAACTATAAAACTCTCCCCCTTTTTTGTTATCAACAAAAAGGTAGAGAAGCATAAACATTCATTCATTCATTGATAGAAAGAAATACATTGAGTAAAAAATTGACATTCATTTCATCAAAGAGTCTAATACATCAAAGTGTCTAATACATTGATATCAAAATGTAAAACATAACAATAACTTCAATACATTGCAAGGACTGAGTATCTAATACATTAAAATGAGTCCTAACAATCCTAGTTAAATGATCTATATATTCTTCATTCCATCAGTTTGAATTTTTACATATCTTTTAGTCTTCATCCACAAAGGTGCAAGCAGTCAAAATTTTGTCTTGAAGCTCCGCATTGCACTTTGCATAGGTTTCACCATCTCCGCAATATCTTTAAGTTCTTCAAATATGTTCTTGAGATCTCCACTTAAAGACTGAAGAAGTGCTGAGAGTAGACTCAATCTTGGTGATCCGATCATCCAAAGAATAAGAGTTTCCTTTAAGATTCATGAACTTATTTCAAACTCTGATTTAATTTTCTGACTGATCATCAAAAGCCTTTGAGTTGCTTAACTGAAGATCTGAGAAGCCACAGAAGAAGATGAAGCTTGATCAAATCGGAGCAGGGGTAGGAGCAGGGCAGAATAGGAGGGCTCGGAGGTGCAGGTGAAGATGTCTAACTGATGGTCCTGGTGCCTCACATCCTAGCTCTATCTTCTACAACCTTTCCTTTCCCATCTCCATTTTCTTAACAAAACCCATCCTATGAATAGTGGCCAAGCTATAAAATCTGTGTCTCAAGTTCCTCATTGGCTCACTATCAGAAATGACAATCCCTTGGCTCTGAAAATTTTAGTGAGGATCATGCCATAGGGCAACTGATTTTCTTTCCTCCACAGTCAGCAATGTACCAAAGAATCATACTGGGAAGGTTAATAGGTTTGCCCGTCACAATAGCATCCATACAAAAATATCTCTTTCAGATACATAATCAAATCTCCCAATTTTGGGAAAAAGATCCTACTACAATGTTATGGAGAATCTCAGTTCTAAGGATAATTGATTGGCAAAAACTTCTTCAAAACCGACAACTCCCGGTTAAGTAATCTAGAAGAGCTGGGCTTCTGTCATCAGAAGAAAAGTAGAAGTTCCTGACATGGGTAGATCCAAAGTCTTGAAGAAGCTCACAGTCACTGAGATCTATTTCCTCTCACATGCTTATAAGACCATTATCTCCTCTAGACAATTCTTATAAAATTCCTTTACAAGAGCGGGATAGGTAGGGCAATCTAAGGGAACAATCTTCTCCCAACCCATCTCAATCAACTGTCTTCCCAAAAAATCCCTCTGCCTCAAATAATTCAAAATCCACTTTCTCCCGTGTAATGATTCTATCGGCTAATCTATCTACCTGAGAAGGAGCGTAGCTGGAGAAGCATTGGAGTTGAAGAGATGAGGTGAATCCGTGCTTGGAGAAGGCTCACGAACCGGACGCCTCACCGTCTTCCTCACGGCTCTCTTCCTCTTCACACCGGCCGCACAAGGTTAGAACCTCGAGTTTTGGGGCCATTGATCGATTGGAAGGTTAATCAGGGATTTTGGGAATTTGGAAGGTTGGAAGTATTTTGGAGAGAGTATTTTGAGAGATTGAGAGTTAGAAATGAACGGCGAGTCGACTCTGCCTAGATAAATCAACCTGGGACCACTTCGAGTCGGCTCCCGCAAAAGGGGTCGACTCCGGACAGTCACAGAAAACCATCCCGAAGTGGAGTCGACTCGCGCCGAGAAGGGGTCGACCCGAGAGTTTCAGTAGAAACCAGGAGTCGACTCCGATACTCACCGAGTCGGCTCCGAGACCATTTCAGAGCAAAAACATGAAATTTCTGAAATGTGTCCGGAATTGATCATAAAAATTGATAAAATAATCATTGGATATGAATAGATCAATTAGATATGAATTCTAGATAAGATTTCCTTAAAGATCAAGGATTTGAAAGAATCTTAGATAAAATTTCCTTAGGGGTTTCAAATTCATTCTAATGGATCACAAATCCCTAACTCTCCTCTAAGATAACAGAATCTTTCTTCACTTAAGGGTTTTGTAAATATATCAGCTAATTGTTCTTCAGTGTTAACATAATCAAGACATATTTCATTATTTGCTACATGTTCTCTTATAAAATGATATCTAATTTCTATGTGTTTGTTCTAGAATGTTGAATTGGATTTTTGTTAGATTAATTGCACTTGTGTTATCACATCTTATAGGTGTTTTATCAAGTGTGATACCATAGTCTTCAAGTTGTCGCTTAATCCATAGGATTTGAGCACAGCAACTTCCAGCTGCTACATATTCAGCTTCAGTAGTTGATAATGCAACTGAATTTTGCTTTTTGCTAAACCATGAGATTAAGTTACTTCCTAAGAATTGGCATGCACCACTTGTGCTTTTTCTATCTAACTTACATCCAGCATAATCAGAATCAGTGTATGCAATCAGATTTAATGTTGAGTCTCTAGAATACCATAAACCTACATTTTTTGTTCCACTTAAGTATCTTAGTATTCTTTTAACAGCAATTAAATGTGATTCTTTAGGTTCAGACTGAAATCTAGCACATAAGCAAACAGCAAACATTATGTCTGGTCTACTTGCAGTTAAGTAAAGTAGGGATCCGATTATACCTCGATAATATTTTGATCAACCTTCTTACCTTCTTCATCTTTGTCCAGCTTGCATGAAGGACTCATTGGTGTTCCGAGGGGTTTAATTGATTCCATACCAAACTTCTTTAGGATTTCTCTTGTGTACTTTGTTTGGTTGATAAAGATTCCCTCTTTGCTTTGTTTGATTTGGAGTCCAAGGAAGAAGTTGAGTTCTCCCATCATGCTCATTTCAAATTCTCCCTGCATCAACTTAGCAAACTCTTGACATAGAAGATTGTTAGTAGCACCAAAAATAATATCATCAACATATATTTGAACTACTAATAAATCTTTACCTTTTCTTTTCAAAAACAATGTTTTATCAACATTTCCTCTTATAAAATCATTTTCAATTAAGAATTTACTTAATCTATCATACCAAGCTCTAGGTGCTTGTTTCAAACCATATAATGCTTTGTGCAATTTAAAAACGTGATTTGAAAATTCATGATCTTCAAAACCTGGTGGTTGTTCTACATATACTTCTTCATTTATAAATCCATTTAGAAAAGCACTTTTTACATCCATTTGAAATAAGTTAAAATTCATATGACATGCAAATGCAAGTAATAGTCTAATGGCTTCTAATCTAGCTACTGGTGCAAAGGTTTCATCAAAATCAATACCTTCTTCTTGATTATATCCTTTTGCAACTAATCTAGCTTTGTTTCTAATTACTATGCCATTTTCATCTAGTTTATTTCTAAATATCCATTTTGATCCTATAACAGAATGATTTTTAGGTCTTTCAACTAAGTCCATACATTATTTCTAGTAAATTGATTTAATTCTTCTTGCATTGCTAACATCCAATTATTATCTTTTTCAGCTTCTTCAATAGTTTTAGGTTCAATTTGTGATACAAATGCAAGATGATTACTAATATTTCTCATAGATGATCTAGTTCTTATTCCTTGAGATGGATCACCTATAATCAATTCCTTAGGGTGACTATAAGCATATCTCCAATCCCTAGGTAGATCTACATCATTATGATTAGTGTTAGTATCATCATCCTTAGGTGAATCATTATCTTTAGCTTCTTGCTCATGATCTAAAGATACATCAATATTTAATTTTTCAAGATCTTTCTCAATTATGTTTGTATCTTCTCATCATCAAATTTTTCGGAACGAGTTGCTAAAGATTCATCAAAAACTACATGAATGGATTCTTCAACAACTAAAGTTTTCTTGTTAAATACTCTATATGCTTTACTAGTTGTTGAGTATCCTAAGAATATTCCTTCATCAGATTTAGCATCAAATTTGCCTAAATTATTTTTACCATTATTGTGAACAAAACATTTACAACCAAATGCATGAAAATATTTAATATTGGGTTTTCTATCATGCCATAATTCATAAGGTGTTTTCTTTAAAATAGGTCTTATTAAGGCTCTATTTAAGATGTAACATGCTGTGTTAATAGCTTCCGCCCAAAAGTATTTCGGGAGTTTACTTTCACATAGCATGGTACGGGCCATGTCTTCTAGAGTCCTATTTTTCCTTTCAACTACACCATTTTGTTGTGGGGTCCTAGGTGCAGAAAATTATGATTAATACCATTTTCATTGCAAAAACTTTCAAATAAGTGATTTTCAAATTCAGTTCCATGATCACTTCTTAGAGACACTATGGTAGTGTTTTTCTCATTTGTTACTTTCTTGAAGAATTTCATGAATATCGAGAAAGTCTCATCTTTGTGAGCTAAAAACATTACCCAAGTGAATCTAGAGTAATCATCTACTATCACAAGACCATATTTCTTTCCTCCTAGACTTGTGGTTCTAGTTGGTCCAAAAAGGTCCATGTGAAGTAGCTCTAATGGCCTAGAAGTTGAAACAATATTTTTAGATTTGAAAGAACTTCTTGTTTGTTTTCCAAACTGACATGCATCACATATTTTGTTATTTTCAAAATCTAATTTAGGTAAACCTTTTACTAAATCCATTCTAATTAGTTTTGAAATAGGTGTGTGCTTGTGACCTAATCTTCGATGCCACAACCAACCAATCTCATTCATATTAGCATTATTAGCAACTAAGCAATGATTATTAGTAGACAATTTGTCTAAATCAATCAGTATACATTGCCATTTCTATTTCCAATAAAAACAATGCTATTATCAATGGGATTAGCTACAGTGCATAAAGAAGATTCAAATGATACTTTAAAACCTTTGTCACATAATTGACTTATACTAATTAAGTTATGCTTTAAACCATCAACATAAAGTACATTCTCAATAAATGTGGAGGGAGTTATTTGAATGTTACCAAACCCCAAGATTTGGCCTTTGCCATTGTCGCCAAATGTAACAACTCCTCCTTTCTTTTCTTCAAGGGTGATGAATTCTTCTTTGTCACCCGTCATATGTCTTGAGCAGCCACTATCAAGATACCACTTTCTCTTTGATCTCTTGGCCACAAGACATTCCTGCAATGATGAATCAAACTTTATGTTTAGGTACCCAAGCTTTCTTGGGTCCTTCATGGTTAGTAGCAACAAATATTGTTCCTTTCGGAACCCATATTTTCTTTCCTTTAACATTTAAGTTTTTATTAGGTTTTAGAATTTTACATTCATAAGATTTATGTCCTTTTGATTACATTTAAAGCATGTAAAATTACTTTGGCCAGCACGCACAAAAATATTTTTAAGTGATTTTTGTTTTCTTAAAGTGTTATATCCTAATCCGGCTTTGTCAAAAACTGCTTTTTGACTATTTAATAACATGTCTAATTTAGTTGAACTTAATGTAAACTTATCAACTATGTTTTTATGTTTTTCAACCTCTTTCTTTAGTTTATCATTTTCATTTGAGATTGATTCTTTTTCTTATTAAAATTTCATTTTCAGATTTAAGTTTCTTAATTTCATTATTAAGATTTTCCTTTTCTTGAATGAAAGTTAAGTTTTCATTTTTCAAAATCTTGTATTTCTTTTTCAAAACTTGAAATCCCCAACAAGTTCATTAAAAGCATCAAAAGTTCATCAAAAGCAAATTCATCGCAAGGGTTGTCGGAACTTACCTCATCGTTGTCGTCCGCCATAAAGCATACGTTTGCGACTTCCTTTTGTTCTTCTTCTTCGGAAGAAGATTCCTCGCTGTCACTCCAAGTCGCCACATAAGCCTTCTTTTTCTTTTTGTAGGCTTTCTTCAATTAGGACATTCATTCCTAAAGTGCCCCGGTTTATTACACTCATAGCAAGTCAAGGGGTCTTTCTCTTTTTCTTTGTCCTTGTCCTTATTCTTATCCTTTTCTCCTTCCCACTTAGCTCCAAATTTTTTCTTGTGGAAGGGTTTCTTTCTCCTCATAAATCTTTTAAATTTCTTTGCTAAGAGAGCAGTCTCTTCATCATTATCATCATCATCATCACTGCTGCTCTCTTCTTCTTTTGCAGCTTTGAGGGCAATTACTTTCTTTTTCTTTGTCCTCCTCAACATGCTGCCTCATAGTCAGCTCATGGGTCATAAGAGATCCTAGAAGCTCCTCTAAGGGTAAAGTGTTGAGGTCCTTAGCTTCTTGGATTGCAGTCATTTTTGCTTCCCATGATCTTGGTAATGACCTAAGAATTTTCGAACAAGTTCAGAGTTAGTATATGTCTTACCAAGACTTTTCAAACCATTTACAATATCAGTGAATCTAGTGTACATGCATGCAATGGTTTCAGATTGTTCCATGCTAAATAATTCATATTTATGAACAAGAATATTAATTTTAGATTCTTTTACTTGATTGGTACCCTCATGGGTAACCTCTAATCTATCCCAAATCTCCTTTGCGGAATTACATGTGGAGATTCTATTAAATTCATTAGCATCTAAGGAGCAATATAAAACATTCATGGCCTTAGCATTAAGCTGTGCCATTTTCCTATCATTATCATTCCAGTCCCTTTCGGGCTTAGGAACAATAGTGCCATCTATAACATGTGTGGGTGTACTAGGTCCATTGATTATAACACCCCATAGCTCATAATCAGAAGCTTGAATGAATATCCTCATTCTAGCTTTCCAATAAGAATAATTTGAGCCATTAAAAAGTGGAGGTCTATTCGTAGAATGACCTTCAGCAAATGAACCAACTTGTGTTGCCATTTGGAACTTTAGCTCTTGATCGTGTGATCAAAATCTAATGAGCACTAGCTCTGATACCAATTGTTGGCCCAGATGACAACCCAAGAGGGGGGGGGTGAATTGGGTTCTTTAAAAATTAGCCTTTTAAATTATTTGCTTGAGATGAATGAAGGCAAATGCAAAGTAAATATAAATTGCAGTGAATAAAACAGAGATAGAGAAAGAGACAATAGAACACGGCAAACACAAAGATTTTATAGTGGTTCGGTGTATCCAACACCTACGTCCACTCCCAAGATTCACTTGGGTCCACACTATAATCACCCTAGATTACAGCAGAGTTGTTTTACAAGCTCACAACTCAAACTTGTTGTTTTCCCGGGCGCACAACGAACCCAGCTGGTTTTCAAGGGCTCACCAGCACAAAAACCCTAACCCAAGCTTAACCAAGCTTGAACTGAGGTAAGACTACCTCCTCTAGTTCAATCCCCCAGATTGAACTAGACACAAAGAATAGAAATATTGTTTGTTTAGTTACAAGCTCCTTAATGAGCAGATAAACAAATGTAAGAATAGAGTTTAGAAAGCCTGATTTGCAGTTGGTTGGCTTTGAGCTTTTCTTCTTTTCTTCAACTCCTTTGAAGTGTAGAATCAGGCCTCAGCTGGATTCTTCACGGAATATGTGTTGGAGTTGATTTGGGCTTTTCCTCTTTTCTTTGAGTGTTGAAAATCTCTTGAGATGCTCTTGAATAGCACTTGGATTTTCTTCTGAAGCTTCCTTGGATTTGAGCTTGAACACAGAAGGAACTTCCTTTGATTTCACACTCTTTCTTTCACTCTATTTTGAATCACGGATTTTTTCAACTGAAGCTCTGTTTTTTTTGATTTTTCTCTTCTTTTTCTTTGAAATAAATATCTCTCTATTCGTCTCTCTTTGATTTGAAAACGGCTTCTCTATTTATAGATTCTGCAAAAATATAGCCGTTAGAGACAAAGAAAAATAGCCGTTAATCAAAAATCTTACCGTTGACGCTGAGTTGGCATCCGAAAAAATCTCGCCCAGATTTGCTGGAGTCGACTCATGCTTTTCCCGAGTCGGCTCGAGGTCGTGATACTAAAAATAGAAATGTTTAGAAAGTCAAAGGGTCGACTCACCAAAAGTAAAGTGTCGACTCCTGAAAGTCGGGGGTCGACTCATGAAAAGTTGGGGTCGACTCGCGAAGTGCTCAGAAAAACACACCTCTGGTGTCTGAGCGGAGTCGACTCGCACAGTCATGGAGTCGGCTCGACAGAATCGGGGGTCGACTCGTGAAATTACGTGGGTCGACTCGAGACAGATAGACATTTCTGTTCTCTGAGGGGAGTCGACTCTGAAACTCAAGAGTCGGCTCCGGAACGTATCAAAAATCAGAAAGTTTTCTGATTGACTTTAAAATCGTTCCAGATTCATTTTAAATCATTGTTTTGACTTGAATTCAATAAAATTGACATTAAGAATTAATTCAAGAAGTATTCCAAAAACTCATTGATTAATCTATGAATTATAAAATTTCTTTTTGAAAGCTTAAACATTGAGCTTAAAGTTACTTTCAAAATGATTAATGTCAAACTTTAACATTCTCATTGATTGTTCAAAATAAATTCATTGCACATGTAAATAAACTCATTCACATCTTTTACAGTACTCATGGCTTTTGGTAATCATCAAAATCAAAAGGATTGGGGCATATAATTTTTCAATAATTTTCCAACATAAAGGTTATTGATGTCCCTAGCTGCTTGTTGAGATGACAAATATCTAATTCTCTTTTGGCAGATTGGATAGATTTTGAACACCTTTACAAGGCATCTTGAAATGATTTTGCACACCATTCTCTTTGGTAACAAAGCTACCTGTCTCAATGGTTGAGATGACAACAACTAATTCTCTTTTGGCAGATTGCACAGTTTTTGAATACCTTAACGAGTCTAAGGCGGCTCAAATAAATGATTTTGCATGCTATTCCCTTTAGCAACAAATAAAAAAACTGGTTCTCACACTCAAAATTTCATGACTCATCATACAGCCATTTTTATTGTCTAAGTGATCTTCAATAGAGATGGAAAGTCATGTTCCTGGATGGTAGGCACTTCTACTGGCAGAATCTTCACTGGTAGGAAAGAAGATCTGCCAAAGTATTTTGTTGTTGCAGCATCACTTTAAAATTCAAGGGGCAAATGTTACCAACTCATTTCATTTAACCCTAGTGTCTCACAAGTTTCACCTGGTTGTCAAATAGGACTGAATGAAATTGCCAAATTGAACTTAAAATGATTGGTACCATCAAAAGAATCATGAAAATACTTGATTACAATTCTATTTTCAGTAGATTAAATATTCAAATACAGAATCACATGAAAGTCGATGTTGTTCTATGTTTGAAGACTTCCTTTTTGGCTGCTTGTAACACAGTTTTTTTCCAAATTGGCGCAGTGTTATTGCTATGTATGCGATGAAGCTGCTCCATGTGAGTGCTGGAAGGGACCAAAAGGACATTGCCATGCATCTGATCAAGATGAGTCATGGAAGAACATGAGGAAATTTCGTAGAATAGTCAAGGAAGAACATGAGGAAGAACATGGACAAAGCCACAAGGTCAAAACTCATTTCTAGTTTCCAAGTTTGATCAAATCCATCTTAAGTTGCAGCAGGGGAGAAAGGGGGATTTTTTTTTGATTAATTTGCTGTGCTTTTGGTTTTGTTTTTGCTGGATCTTTTGTAGAGTGATTAAGGCGTGACCTGGCTTCGACGGTTACTCTGAAGGAAGAGCTTAACATGTGCTAGCGCAGCCGAGGCCTGTGGACCACTGAGTGCATTGTGTCCTCGAATAATTGTTCTTAGAACAAGTTAAAGCTATGCTGTGTAAGCTTTGTTATCTATGAAAAACTTGCATGGTACTTTGAATAATCAATATGGAGACATCTTATCTAGGCAATTCTGGCAATTATTCTCTTTATATTAGATTTTATTATATCTTTGTCCATAGAAAAAAGCCATGGGCAATGGGCTTCAGAACTCTGGCGATGCCCCCAACCAGGTGATCATAGTTTATTACTAGCATTGAGGAAGATGCGGTGCATGTTAAATAGTTTTTAGTCACATTGACAAGGTTGGTGGCTGTTGATGCTGCATGGAGTTAGTTGGTAGGCTCCACCAGAATGATAATGAAAGAGACTGGCATGGCTTAGCGAAGGACGCTCCAACACCCCACTTGCGTTTTTGCAAAAACAAAAGAAGATCGTGAGAAGTGCTGGAAGGTTTGGAGTGAAGACGTTGCTTAAACACTTTAGTCAGTCAAAAAAGAAATTAAGAATATCGGCTAAAGCGAACTATATTGCCAAATTCTTGCTAGGAAAAAAGTTGGAGCAAAAAGAAATCTTAGGAAGAGAGATCGATGAAAGAATGAAAGGATGCTAAGTCTTACTTACTCTTGTGGGTTGAGAAAGGTGAAAAAAATCTCTCTAATTCTATTCGAACCTTTTTTTTATCTCTGGCCTATTAGTTTTTGTATCTGGCACTAAGTTTAATTATGTAGCTCATTACTCCATGTACTTTGCGATGATGGTGGGTCTAGCTCTTGCACTCATAGAATTATCATGAGTTGCATTCTCTGCATAAATGGTTAATATTGTTGTTAGCCAATTAAAAAATATGTGCACCTTTGTTAGTCAGCTATACATCATTTATCGATTTGCTAATCACAAATTTTTACATTGAAAGGTCCGTAATTATTATTAAATTTTTAAATGTACATCATTGCAATGATTTGCTGGGGCTTCGATGGAGTGTGTATCAGCAAGAATAGAGAGGTGTGCTAAGTTTGTAGCATGTCTTTGCATCTATTATGTGGTCAAATAATTTTATTTTTCATGGCCCTTATTCTCTATGTTACAACTTTTATTTATCAATATACTATATCAATCATTTATTAATGCAAATATGCTGTTTTGCTGATAAATAAAGTGCACAAGTGCCTCAACATCTAAAAGAACTATAAAGCAAAAGGAGTTTGAAAAAAAGACAACATGCTTAGTCTGCCACAACCTTGGAACCTTATCATGCATGATTACTTCCATTCAAATTGCAATATATTGTGGTTATGTATTTGTCATTCGTTTTAATAGCGTATAACTAGATGAATTACGTGATTGTCGTGTGCTTGATGCAATTGGAAAAGAAGTGTAGAAGATTTTTTTAAATGTATTTATGGGCATCAAATTCTTGCTAGAGTCAATATTCATTTGGAACTCCTTATGCAATTCTAAATTTGAGTTGAAAATTTTAATTATTTCTTAATAGAGTTTTGGGTCTTGAATCCAGCTTTGAGTAGAGACCTTTCTGAAGTGTCATGCAAAGAACTTTTAGTTTATGAGCTGGATACTTTAAGTAAAATATCCTCATGTTTTAAGTATATAATTATTAAGATTTTGTGGGAATTTCAAGCATATAATTATTAAGTATAGTTTATGAGCTGGATACTTTAAGTAAAAATCTTAATTAAGATTTTTGTGGGGATTTCAAGCATATAATTATTAAGTATAGTTTATGAGCTGGATACTTTAAGTAAAAATCTTAATTAAGATTTTTGTGGGGATTTCAAGCATATAATTATTAAGTATAGTTTATGAGCTGGATACTTTAAGTAAAAATCTTAATAATTATATACTTAAAACATGAGGATACTTTACTTAAAGTGTCCAGCTCATAAACTAAAAGTTCTTTGCATGACACTCCAGGAAAGGTCTCTACTCAAAGCTAGATTCAAGACCCAAAACTCTATTAAGAAATAATTAAAATTTTCAACTCAAATTTAGAATTGCATAAGGAGTTCCTAATGAATATTGACTCTAGCAAGAATTTGATGCCCATAAATACATTTTAAAAAAATCTTCTACACTTCTTTTCCAAATTGCATCAAGCACACGACAATCATGTAATTCATCTAGTTATACGCTATTAAAACGAATGACAAATACATAACCGCAATATATTGCAATTTGAATGGAAGTAATCATGCATGATAAGGTTCCAAGGTTGTGGCAGACTAAGCATGTTGTCTTTTTTTCAAACTCCTTTTGCTTTATAGTTCTTTCAGATGGTGTTGAGGCACTTGTGCACTTTATTTATCAGCAAAACAGCATATTTGCATTAATAAATGATTGATATAGTAGATTGATAAACAAAAGTTGTAACATAGAGAATAAGGGCCATGAAAAATAAAATTATTTGACCGCATAATAGATGCAAAGACATGCTACAAACTTAGCACACCTCTCTATTCTTGTTGATACACACTCCATCGAAGCCCCAGCAAATCATTGCAACGCTGTACATTTAAAAATTTAATAATAGTTACGGACCTTTCAATGTAAAAATTTGTGATTAGCAAATCGATAAATGATGTATAGCTGACTAACAAAGGTGCGTATATTTTTTAATTGGCTAACAACAATATTAACCATTTATGCAGAGAATGCAACTCATGATAATTCTATGAGTGCAAGAGCTAGACCCACCATCATCGCAAAGTACATGGAGTAATGAGCTACATAATTAAACTTAGTGCCAGATACAAAAACTAATAGGCCAGAGATAAAAAAAGGTTCGAATAGAATTAGAGAGAATTTTTTCACCTTTCTCAACCCTCAAGCGTAAGTAAGACTTAGCATCCTTTCATTCTTTTATCGATCTCTCTTCCTCAGATTTCATTTTGCTCCAACTTTTTTCCTAGCAAGAATTTGGCAATATAGTTCGCTCTTAGCCGATATTCTTATTTATTTATTTATTTATTTTTTGACTGACTAGAGTGTTTAAGCGACGTCTTCACTCCAAACCTTCCAGCATTTCTCACGATCTTCTTTTGTTTTTGCAAAAACGCAAGTGGGTGCTTGAGCGTCCTTCGCTGAGCCATGCCAGTCTCTTTCATTATCATTCTGGTGGCATCTGGAGCCTACCAACTAACTCCATGCAGCATCAACAGCCACCAACCTTGTCAATGTGACTAAAAACTATTTAACATGCACCGCATCTTCCTCAATGCTAGTAATAAACTATGATCTGGTTGGGGGCATCGCCAGAGTTCTGAAGCCCATTGCCCATGGCTTTTTCTATGGACAAAGATATAATAAAATCTAATATAAAGAGAATAATTGCCAGAATTGCCTAGATAAAATGTCTCCATATTGATTATTCAAAGTACCATGCAAGTTTTTCAAAGATAACAAAGCTTACACAGCATAGCTTTAACTTGTTCTAAGAACAATTATTCGAGGACCCAATGCACTCAGTGGTCCACAGGCCTCGGCAGCGCTAGCACATGTTAAGCTCTACCTCCAGAGTAATCGTCGAAGCCAGGTCACGCCATAATCACTCTACAAAAGATCCAGCAAAAAAAAACCAAAAGCACGGCAAATTAATCAAAAAAAAAAATCCCCCTTTCTCCCTTGCTGCAACTTATAAGATGGATTTGATCAAAGTTGGAAACTAGATAGAAATGAGTTTTGACCTTGTGGCTTTGTCCATGTTCTTCCTCATGTTCTTCCTTGACTATTCTACGAAATTTCCTCATGTTCTTCCATGACTCATCTTGATCAGATGCATGGCAATGTCCTTTTGGTCCCTTCCAGCACTTACATGGAGCAGCTTCATCGCATACATAGCAATAACACTGCGCCAATTTGCAAAAAAACTGTGTTGCAGCCAAAAAGGAAGTCTTCAAACATAGAACAGCATCGGCATGTGATTCTGTATTTGAATATTTAATCTACTGAAAATAGAATTGTAATCAAGTATTTTCCATGATTCTTTTGATGGTACCAATCTTTTTAAGTTCAATTTGGCAATTTCATTCAGTCCTATTTGACAACCAGGTGAAACTTGTGAGACACTAGGGTTAAATGAAATGAGTTGGTAACATTTGCCCCTTGAATTTTAAAGTGATGTTGCAACAACAAAAATACTTTGGCAGATCTTCTCTCCTACCGGTGAAGATTCTGCCAGTAGAAGTGCCTACCATCCAGGAACATGACTTTCCGTCTCTATTGAAGATCACTTAGACAATAAAAATGGCTGTCTGATGAGTCATGAAATTTTGAGTGTGAGAACCAGTTTTTTTATTTGTTGCTAAAGGGAATAGCATGCAAAATCATTTCTTTGAGCCGCCTTAGACTCGTTAAGGTATTCAAAAACTGTGCAATCTGCCAAAAGAGAATTAGTTGTTGTCATCTCAACCATTGAGACAGGTAGCTTTGTTACCAAAGAGAATGGTGTGCAAAATCATTTCAAGATGCCTTGGCCTTGTAAAGGTGTTCAAATCTATCCAATCTGCCAAAAGAGAATTAGATATTTGTCATCTCAACCACTGAGACAAGCAGCTAGGGACATCAATAACCTTTAATAAAGTACATGGACCCCAAGACACACTAAAACGTCAAGGATCCCTGAAACAGAGAGGGATGGTAGTGGTACCTTCCCGCCACCATTCACAGGTTACTAATTTTAGGGATCTTGGTATTGAAAGTATTGCTTCCATCCCTCCTTATGCATTTAATTATACTTGGAAGTTGTGAGATATGTTCTTCAAATTTGTTGGGAAAAACATTTGGTTATTTAGTGTTTGCTTAGGTAATCAAAGTTCTTTTGACTACTTGTTTCAAGGCAAACTTGTAGAAAGTCATTGATCTATACTTGTGGGGACCATTTTTCCCAGCAGAAACACAATAAAAGTTTGAGATACAAAGTCCACATTACAAACATTATTTCTGAAGTAAATGAATTCTGCTCTCGCCTTCTATTACATCCTACTTAATAAATCTAATGCAAGGAATAGGACCTTTTAGTAAATATCTTAAATTATAAACTAGTTCTTTGAATATGAGAAAAACAGACAATGCCTAAAAAAGTTAATACCTCACACCTCGACACCAAACTTATATTTCAGAAGGGATTCAAAGGGGTGTGTGTGTATATATATGTGTGTGTGTGTGTGTCAAAGAGAGGTGGTACCTTGAGGCAGCAACTTTCATGAGGTGTCTTGCTAAAGGGATATTCAGCACACAAATGCCGTGAGTGGGGAAAATCTCTGCAAGCCACCTGCACTCACAAATATCAATCAGCGATGCATTCATTCATAGAGAAAGCATGTCTATTCCCCCGATGAAGGCTCAGTCGAGCTCGGCCTTATCATTTAACATGCATAATTAGCATAAGGAATATGTTCAATAATTTTGATCATCTCTCTCCAATACTGCGACTATTTTGTGGAGCTGCTTATGTTTTCAGTCAGATCTTGACCTGACGATAAGAGAAACAATATGGGCTCCGTCCTACAAGTCGGTAGAAATGTTTATGGATACATACAGGTGAGGTCACTGTCATGTATATACGTACATGCACGTGTACGTAACCACTATGCTTTACACTGAGGACAACACGATATCTATTGTGGAAGCAAAGTATGAGAAAAATCTCAGAATCTAGAGGATTGGCTGCAGTCGTCTCTAAAAATGAGATTGGCCACGAGCCGAGGCAATTTTAAGCAACCCGAGGGCATATCGTTAGTTCTTGAACCTAAACGGATCCACATATAAATCTAAAAAATAAATGGGATATAAATAAATAGCAAGAAAGATGATTAAAGGATTAGGGCCTTTTTAGGATGTTCGTCTGGGGATCTGGGTTTGAATCTATGTAAAATTCTACGAATATAGTTATTAACAAAAATATCAATCGCCGGAAAATAAGAGAGAAGAGAAAATAAAAGGAGAGGTAAAAAAAAAAAATAGGACAGAATGGGAAGGAGGGGGAGGAGTACCTGGCCTCGTTCGGCGACGATGGTGAGGTCGTCGAGCTGAGATTGGGCGGCGGAGACGGAGAGCTTCTCGTTGAGATCGGCGGCGAAGGGATCGAAGGGGAGAATGCAGCAGTCCTCGTCTTCCCTCCGCTTCTCCTCCTTCGCCTTCATCTCCACATCCGGATATCTCCTCTTCCTCCCCCGCTTCTCCCCTTCTCTCTCATTCTTCTGGGTTTCTTCTTCGGATGAGGAAGAAGAGATTTCGATCACCATCGGCTTCTTCTTGCTGGAAATGGAAGGAAGGGTAAGACGAAGAGAAATCACGGATTCGTTAATGCCCGTCGAGGGAATATTGCAACGAGGCGTGGAGGTTTTAATTTGAACACCCCTCGCTTGCGCGCGGGCTCTGTGTCCAATCCCGGGTAAGCGTGAGCTCTCTCCGCGCACGCAGTGCTTGGAAAAGACTTTCTGCGTCGCCCGCATGCTTGCATCGCCGGCACGTACGGACGGCGGACGCCCACGCGTTTTGATATGAAGATTATTAAATTATCATATATGCATCAATACGTGTCAATAATCAATTCACACAACCAATATATTTACGGTACCAAAAAAATAAAACTTTTTCTGCGGCGCTTACACAGCACCATGCCCCTTTTTTTTTTTTTTTAAAAAAGAAAATACCATATCATTCCCATTCCAACCCTAACTTGAAACAGTTATTGTATAGTTATCAAATTGGGTCCCCGGTTCAAATCACCTATTGAATCATCGATTTAATTATTTAAATATAAAAATATATTTATATTAATAAAAATTAATTTTTAATAAAATGGACATATGAATATTAATTTTTACAATCTTCTTCTTTTTTTAAAAAAATATCTTATTTAATTTCTAAAAATCGCTTATTTTTAGTCTACATACCCGTTTAGTCTGATTTGATTTTTTTTAAAAAATAAAAATAAAAATTAAAAAATTATCCAATTTTTCTTTATTTTTATTGTTTTCTCTTTATGTTTCTAATTCCCATAAAGTTTCTATATTTATTCTTATAAAGTTTTCATATTTTCAAACTTTATTCTCCTTTCATTAATTACATTGTCTTATTTTCTTTCTCCATAAAACTCGCAATCATCCCATTGGAGTAAATGTTTCCATAACGGCATCTGATTTGGTCATTGTTAGTAATCTCAATTTAGTAATCTCAATTTGGCTAAATTTTTTAAATCATGAATTTTTTATTCTTATAAAAAAAGAAAAAAAAGAGACGACTTTGGTAACATGATTAACATATTTAGCTTTCTAAAATCTTGCCATCAATATGTTATCAACTTTTAATGGATAGGACATCAACTGGCTCCGTAAGTTAATATCACGTTAATGTAAAAAAAATAAAAGCTATATTAGCTAGGCTTTAAAATTTACTTTTATTTCTGTATAATCTTTAACCAGCTCATTAGTCATGGACTAGCTTCATAATGACAATCTTTTAATCTAATAAATTTTCTCATCGCAATATTTTTAGGTTTAGCGAGAGTTGATATTTAAATAATATTTATAAAATGTATACAAACATATTATTATTTTTATACTGATAATTTATTACAATGGTTTGGTCAATACACTGGTCATAAGTAATTTCTTTTATAATATTTTCACAATAGATATGTTGGTTGGAAACAAGCTTCTCCATTAAATAGTAATAAAAATTTTAAAACATGTTTACTTTTTATAACATTTCTATTTTTATAAATATTTATAAAAATACATTAAATGATTGAAAATAAAAATATTTTTTAAAAAATAAAAATAAAAAATATCAAAAAAATTAAAAATAGTTTAAACATATTTTTATTATTTTTCATCAAAATAAAGAAGGGGATAAAATAAAAAAATAAAAAATAATGAATTTGGAGATAAAAATAATAAGAAAAATATCATTTTAGAGTTTGCAATAGCATATGATTTAGTTTTAGCCAATATATTTTAAAAACAGAATTCTCATTTGATAACTTTATAAGTCGATATAATGCTAATCAAATAAATTCTTCTCCACTAAAAAGATTGATTGAGTGCTTTATAAAGGTTATAAAGTTATATAAGGTGAGAGTCTAATTACATAATATAAATTAATGGTTATGATGTATGTATTAAAAAATGAATAAAAAAGACTATAATTTATAAGAATTCAAGGATTAGATAGTAGAATTTGAAAGGAAAATACTAATAACTTTTAAAGATAGAGTGATAAAGAAGAAAAATAAAGTATAAATGAAGAGATTAATACTAGATGAAATATATGGATAATAGTATTAGAAAAGTAGTTATAGAGGTATTAGGAAAGTTAAAAGAAAAAGGACTATATGATAAAAAATTTGGTGGTTGAATAAGAAAGTTCAATTAACAGCTAAGGCTAAAATAGAGTGCTATATAAACTAACTAAACGTAAGTATAGAGAAACATATAAAAATAATAAGATAGTTAAAAAGAAATTAAAAAGATGGTACGAAAAGTTATATTACAAGCTAGAAATTAAAGATAGAGAAAAAAAACATATATAGAATTACAAGAGTAAGATAAAGAAAAACTAGAGATATATTTTAGGCTAAATGTATTAAAGGTAATGATCAAAAAGTTTTGATTAAAGAAAAAGAAATCAAAGAAAGATGAAGAAAATATTTTTGTAAATTATTAAATAAAATTATATAAATATTTAGGATATTCTCTTGTCTCTATTGAGAATAAAGTTATAATGTATACTTCAAAAATTAGGAAATCTGAAGTAAATAAGATTATAAAAAAGATAAAAGCATGAATAAGATTCCTATAGAAGTTTAAAAATATTTAGGTGATGTTAGAGTAAAGTAGGTGATAAATTTATTTAATAAAATTTTAGAGACTAAAAGATGCCTAATGAATAGAGAAAGAGCATTATAGTATTAATTTATAAAATAAGAAGTGATTCAAAACTATTCTAATTATCATGGTATCAAAGTCGAGTCAAATTATGAAACTTTGGGAGAACGAAATTGAACATAGGTTGAAATGTACAATAAAAATATTAAAGAATTAATTTAGTTTTATGCCAAAAAAAGTGGATCATAAAAGCTATTTTCCTTTCTAATAGAGATGTATAGAGCAAAGAAGCAAGATTTTTGTATGATTTTTATTGATTGAGAAAAAGCATATGATAGCATTCATAAAAAAATCTTATGGTGAGTACTAAAAAAATATATGTTAGATATTTATATAAAAGATATGAATAATAAAGCAGTTGTGTTAGAATTATTGATAGTAATACTATCGAATTTTTTTTATTACCATAGATACTTACATCTGAAATCTGCACTTAATCCCTACCGATCGCACAGGCTTAGGCGAAGGCTCCGCGTGGTCGTGGTCGCAGAGGGCACAGGCTTGAGCTCCGCGTGGTTGCCGAGAAGAAGACCGATCGCGCCGAGGAGATCAAGCGCCAACGCGAGAGGGGTTTTGCGAGGGAGGGGAAGGCAACGCGGAAGAATTTATAGGAGGGGAGCCGCCGATTCGTTCGTTTCCGAGTTCTAAAGGGAGGGAGGCCCACGCGTGTGTCCGCCAACGACGGCTGCTATCCGAATAGTCTCTCCATCTCCGGTTTGGAATTAGGATTACTCTCGTGGCACTGGATTAGTCTCGTCAATTGGCTTATAAACTGAGCTGTAGTCTCTATTATAGTTTATAGGAGAGGGGCGCCGATTCCTTCGTTTCGGCGTTCGCGTTTTTCCTATTATATATCAACGCCGAATTTATAGGAAGGGGCGGCCGATTCCTTCGTTTCCGAGTTCATGTTTTTTTTTTTTTTTTTTTTTTTTTTTTTATAGCAACGCCGAATTTATAGGAAGAGGCGCCGATTCCTTCGTTTCTGGGTTCGCGTTTTCTTTTTTTTTATAGTAACGCGGAATTGAGCTCTGCGTGGTTGCCGAGGAGATCAAGCGCCAAGGCAAGAGGGGTTTGGATTTATTTTGCGAGGGAGCTGGGGAAGGCAACGCGGAAGAATTTATAGGAGGGGAGCCAACGATTCCTTCGTTTCCGAGTTCTAAAGGGAGGGAGGCCCACGCGTGTGTCCGCCAACGAGGGCTGCTATCCGAATCCGATTAGGATTACTCTCGTGGCACTGGATTAGTCTCTTCAATTGGCGCTGTAGTCTCTATTATAGGAGGGGGGCGCCGAAGCCGATTCCTGGTTCGCGTTTTTCCTTTTTTAAAGCAACACGCGTTTTCCTTTTTTTATAAGAGGGATGCCCACGCGTGTGTTACATTGAGCCTCTTAGGTCAGGTTTGTTGTTAAATAAATTAAGGACTTAAGATAAGAGCGCCAAACCATGTGGGGCCACTTGTGATGGGCCTGCACGCTTGTCTATGTTATGTTTTGAGAGGACAATATGAATAATAATAATAATAATAATGACATCCCGATTGCCTAAACCCTTGGAGGGAATCAAATTGCCATATTTTACGTTAATTTGGTTGCCAAACTAATCTTAGATCTCTACCAACATTCTCTGCTCCCACGCGCTTTTTTTATATTTGTCCCTCCGCCAAATGAGGGATAGCCGTCTCTCCGTCGACAGTTTGCATTAGGATTACTGCATTAATTTATGGTATATAATTAATATATTTATATAATAATATATAAATATGCAAAAAAAGCTATATTTTTATATAGATGTTCTCATTCAATATATATATATAGAAGCGTAGTGACCTTCCTTTTAAAGTTCCTTTCTTTCCTTCTTATTTTATTAAATGCCTCTTAACCTTCATAAAATCTTTTTTTTTTTTTTGCTGGTTAAGGAATACTTATTAATAAAGTCTTCCATGCATGCACCCATCTTGCATATGCCCTTGAAGTGATGAATCAATAATGGTTTGTTCTTTCTTATAAACGTAAATGCTCCAATTAAGAAGCTTTCCTTTTAATTATTTTTAAGGATATCTTTTTCTCATATTAATATCGGGAGGATCGCCTCTCAAGCACCGAATGTAGTAGTTAGCCACCAAGGGAGTGCCACGGATCTCTCGTGGCCATAAAGTTGGGTTCTTTTAATTTTAAGGATCTCTAACCCTTTGTATGTAAATCTTCGCACAATCTTTAGGGGTCTAGTACCCTTCGCAAAAATCTAGACGAGCAACAATAACAAAATATTAATCTAAAATTATTTAATTATGTTTTCATCTTATTTGATTTAAAATTATATTTTAATTACAACTAATTATTTTTAAGTATAATTTTTAATTTATATTTTTTTTCTATATATACCATACCATTTATTTAATTTACAATGATCTATTTATAGGTTTACATTAAAAAAAATTAGATTTACATTACATTTATCTCTATATTTTTACAATAACTTTATTTTTTTATTCAATTAAAATATATTTATCTTAACTTTCTTATTTTAACTATATTTATTTTATATATAATTTTTAATTATCAATATTTTCTATCTACATCTAAAGGTAGAAGAGAAAAGAAATTAACCAAAAAAAGGGTTTATCACGTATAGCCACCCAACTCTTCTATTGATACATTAATGCTATTTTAATAATAATAATAATAAAATTTGTAGGCTTTACTCGTACACGTTCCCGTTTCTGAACTTTACCCGACCAAATACGATTAAAAGCAAAGTTTTACAAATTCAACCCAAACAAAAGAAATAAATATTTTCTTTCCATGCATGATGAATTGCTTTCAAGAATTATTATTTTTTTCTATTGTGCATGCCCATGTTTCAAATAGAGTTAATTAAAGTTCCATTATAAACTATTAATGATAATTGCAATTTTTTTTTAGATAGAAAAGGAATTGGAAGGGGAAAAGAGAGAGAGAATGGTATGGAATGAAACAAGAGGATGCCTATAGAGTAAAAATTGTACATGTTCGGCTTGGTCTCTCACCATCGCTCCCTCACTTCCTCACTCCCTAATTTTTCTTTCCACTTTACTATATTATTTATTGATGAATATCCTCTACTCTACTCTGCTCTAGTCAGGATAAAATTAATATTTAAATTAATATTTTTTTTTAATTATTTCTCTCGACTATTAAAAAATTTTGTTTGAGTCCGGTAGGAGTCAACAAAAAGATAAAAAAAATACACGTCGAGCTTATGGTTATAGGCCGACCCTAGATAACTTCTCGATCCTGAGTCCGAGCTGCACCACTCTGCTTAGCCCAACTATATTTAGATACAGTTGGTTTTACAGCTCAGATGAAGAGGATTTTTCCCAACCAAAACAAAAAAAAACTTTAATTACTTTCCAATACGTACAATTCCATCATATGACGAAGTGGATTAAAATCGAAAGAAAGAAAGAAAGAAAATGAAATGTATAAAATATTATTATATTTTCTTTCCACTCGAGGGAGAGATGCATGGATGTGTTAGATGTGGCACGATATTTAAGCTCGTAAATGTAATCACGAAACTCCTTCCCAAATAATAAGCAGTGCAAGTATTCCATAAATTTAGTTACAGGATTCATTCATTGAAGCTGCGATGAATTGATATCTAATAATATTATATTATTATTACATTATTAGATTAATGATGATATACTTGCTAATAATATATTATAATATAATTATTAATTAATATTAAAAATAAAATAATATAAATAAATATTATAATATTATAATTATTATTGTTGCTACTGCTGCTGTTATTGTTATGTCATAAGAATCCTAGTATACTAAAGAATATAACATTATATTGTAATATTATTTTATTTTTATACTATATTATGATATTATTATAAAAATATATCATCTAGTCTAACATGATTTAAGTGGATTTTAGTATTACTATGATTAAGCATAACTAATATGAATTTTGAAGCTAATTACAACCTCTTAACATCTTAACATATCCCTAATACTTGGAAGGATAATTGATACTCATTTATTGATCCTTTTCTACCATCCATCCCTTTGCATTTAGTCCCAGAATATTTATTTTTATCACTTGATTTCAATAGCCATTCAATATTTAATCCTAATACCACATATACTTAAGCATATTTTGTGCGAAATATATAAAAAAACTATGTTCAAAAAGCAAGATGTGTCTAAAACTTAGCTTAACTATATGCATGTTTAAACCAAAAAAAAAGAAGTAAATGTATAATAATTAAACAAAAAATTATAATTAATTATCGAACCAATTGTTAAGCTCTCACACAACTAAGGAATAAATAAATAAATGCTCTAGATAGGAGGAGCTATATTTCTAGCCATATAAATTCTATCTTTCATTTCATAAAGCTATACCTTTTGCACCTACAATCCTTTATGTTATCTACACCTTCGATATTTACAATTCATTATGATTTGTTACTAGTTATCCATTGTCATCTTCCATTACAGTTCTAATTATCCATCTTTTTTTACATATATTATTCTCTATTGGTTTATAGCCTAAGATACTAATAATACTGTAATCTTATTATGATAACCCCTTTATGAATTGCTACTAACCACTATAATAGTTATAATGACTATTATCTATCAAAATTTGCTAGGCTATTGGTATTTAATATTAAAAAATTATTATATGATCAATAATTTATCATTTTTATATTATAGAATAATGATTAAAATAAAAATAAAATACTAAATATGCTCATTATGTCATTGTATAGCGTATTGATCCTAGCATCAAAGTTGATGATTGATTAAGCAACATGTTGAGCTTCGACTAATATTACCTATACCTATGTGCTGCATTTCCATACGCTACATTGGATCAATGGATTGAGTAGTAATCAAGCAAATAAGTAAATGGATCAAAGCATTACTTGAATGAAAAATTATAATTTTATCCATTAAAATTATTATTCAATAGATAAAAATATATTTTGATAATGTTGCGAGGAAGTATGTAGGTGGTATGGATTTTATACTATTTTGAAAGGGTGAACCATCATTGATAAACCTTAAAATGGACTGTTCTCCCTATCTTTCTCTAAACATTGAAGTTTAAAAATAAATCTCCACTTAAATCAAGAGCTCAAAATGGACAAAGGAAGATTTTTTGGTTGTTCCTAGGTATTGGCCATAAATAAACAAAAATAAAAGGGCATATAAGGATGTAGTATAAGAGGCTAAAAGCTTTGAATGGGACTTTAAATGATGCAATTGAAGGCTAGCTTCTAAAAAACAATTAGTGCCATAGCTAAACCTAAAAACAATGGTATTCTTGTAGTGCTTACTTTAAGCCTTCTGTTTATCCTGCATTTAAATCCATGCTGTTAGCTTCTACTTCAGCATTTGCATCCATGGTATATCTATGCAATTCTTGATTCATGTCTGTTTTGTCTGCACTCTAATCGCCATCTCTATCTCTGTTTTCTTGGAAATAAGTCTCCCAAGATTAACAGTTTAACTTGCTACTTGAATTCCTCTTAGTAATCTTGTAGGACGTCCAGCTATGATGTGCTAGGTCTTTTCTTCCAAAGTTACCTCTAAGAAGTTACTGGAATCGAAGAAAGGCATTAGCATATCAGCTTTCTCAATAGCAGATCATTGAAGGAAAATACATCTTAATTTTTGTAAAGCATATCTAAGAAACTAAAATCTAAATAGAATAATATTTGATAACTAAAATGCATGGCATAAAATCAAAAGTAAAAAATTAGAAACAATATCACTACAAGAGAAATAAAATATTACGACGCCCAAATGCGTCGCAATTGCGTCGCTAAACATGATATTGCGACCCAATAGCGACGCAATGACAGCGTCGCTCAAATGTCCGTCGCAATACCCATTTGTCGCAATTGCGTCGCAATATTGCGACTCTCTGCGATGCAACTGCGACGCATGCAAATGCGTCGCTAAATTTAAAAAATTTTTTTTAAAAAAATTTATTATTAAATATTGCGACGCACTAAATTGCATCGCAATATTGCAACGCATCAGATGCATCGCAATATTTAATAATATTTTTGGTATAATAGCGATGCAATTTGAGTCGCTAATGCGTCGCAAATAAAAAATATTTTAAAATATTGCGACGCAGGTCATTGCGTCGCAATATTTATTAAAAATTTTTAAGATAATAGCGACTCAATTTTAGTCGCTAATGCGTCGCTATTAAATTTATTTTTAAATTATTGCGATGCCAGGTCATTGCGTCGCAATATTTTAATAATATTTTGAAAATATTAGCGATGCAATTTCAGTCGCTAATGCGTCGCAAATTTTTTTTTAAAAAAAATAAAAATTAAAAATTAAAACGGTTAATACAATTTCGCTAAATCTAAATATTGATACAAACATTTTTCACTCAATCCAAACAATAATAAATTTCCAAAAATAATTTATATATTAAAATTTTGAAGTTTTTACAACATAAAAAAAAAAAAATACATCAAGAATCTGGGCGATCACGTGGAGGCTGTGGAGGCTGAAGACTCTGCGACAAGCGTCTAACCATATCCCGCAAATAATGCATCTCATCTCGCATGTCTGCAACCTCCTGATCCCGGCCTCGCATACGATCCTCAAAATCCTGCTCGACCTCCTGGCGAACCTCCTCTGCAATAGATCTGCGAAGGTCCTGTAAACGCTCGGGAGGAAGATCACCAGGAACTCGCGAGCTGGAGGCCTGATGGGAAAAAATGTAGAAGCTCTAGTGCCCAGACCATAGACCCTGCGGTCTCGTGGCTGGGCACCAACAGCCTCCAAAAACACGCCGACTCTCCTCTGCTGAGAGTTCGACGGGCGTCTCCCCATCAGTAGAGTCGACCTGCGATGCCTGGGAGCGAAGCTCCTCGACTCGTGTCTTGAAATTATGAAATCAACAATAAATGAGTTAATAAATTTCGAAATAAAATTTTAGAAATTAAACAGATACTACATAAATCTAATTTCTTACCGCAACCTCCCGTGATCGCGTGTCGACCCAGGAACCGTCCCTCCTGGTGTGTGTCGCCCTGAATAGACGAAACTCACCAGGATCTCCGCCCTCCTGCTCAGACTATAACAATAAAAAAATGATATTAATACAAATATTTGTAAATAACTAAAATAGTAATTAAAATATTTATGTTTTCTTACCATACGCCGTCTGTGCTCCTGAATCGAAATGGAGCCCGAAGTATGACGGGAGAGACCCGTGCCAGGACCGCCCTTCTCAGATCGGCGGTTCGTGCTGGCTGATGCGGACCTCCTGCGCCAGCCATCGGACTCCCAGGCCTGCTGCCACTCGTGCCAAATACCCTCTGGCACGTGCGCAGGACGCTGACCCGATGACCTCCAACGATGAAGCATGTCGGAGTATCGGCGTCGCGTCAGAGCCTCCCATGCTGCCCTAATGGCATCATGGCTGGCAGGATCCCACGTAAATTTTTTCTGCATTAAAATAAACAGTTAGTTTCTGAATTTATTAAGTTTAAGAATTTTATATCACTGATAAATTGTATTTAATAAGTTTACCTGAAACTCAGAAAAATAAAACTCCCTCGTGGCTGGAGATACGTGGCGCCAATCGTAGCCACTGGGATCTGCACGCCTCTGAAATACGGCGCTGATGTGGCTGGATACATGATGCTGCTCAATGAATCTGTTAAAAAAATGCATGTTTATAAGTAATTGACTTAAAAAATAAACATATATTTTAATTAGTATATACTTACATCCCCTGAGCATCAAGTCGAAGTACAGTGCGGCCGAGGTGGAAGAACTCTCGGAGGTCTGTGCCGATCGGCTGGATGGTAATACTGCTGGAGAGATCGAAGGCTGCGCCTCTGCTGGAGATCCAAACTCTCCATCTCCGACGCTCATGTGATCTGATGTCGCAGGGCTACGTCTCTGCTCACCCGTCTGTCGTCGGTAGATCTACCTCTGCCCTCATACTGAAAATACTAAAGATTCACACAATTAAATTACGATTAATGATTGACTATGTAAGAATTTAACACTTATAAAAAAAAGTTAAATTTTAAAAAACCTTATGTTTAATCGGTGTCATTTGTTTCGTGAAATGTTGGTTCAACATCCGATGCCGTATCGGATTGCGAATCAGTTTCATTATCATCGGAAGGAAACCGAACATTTGCATCCGCAATTTCTTGGACATCACCACTTGGATCTCTAAGTGATGTTTCAGGAGCCCTTGTGTCGTCCTCAATTGCATGCATTTCCATCTCATCCTCTTGAAATGCAGGGCACTCGGCTGATTGACTTGATGAACTCTCCTCTAATACGATTGTTGAACGTGGGACGATTTTAGAAACGGCCCACCAATCTCGCTTGTCGTTGCGCAAACTTGGATATCCGCAGTAAAAGACTTGCTGAGCTTGGGATGCAAGGATGAATGGGTCATATTTCTGCAATCTTCGTCGATGGTTCACTTCAACCAAATTATAGTCGTTATGAACCCTTTTGCCCACAGGAACTATCGGATCGAACCAATCACAACGAAACAATACGGTTCGTTTCATAGGCCAACCGGGATATTCAACTTCAACCACCTCTACTAACTTTCCATAATAATCCTGCATATTTGCTCCAACACTTTCTCCTTTACACACACGCCCCAGTTCTGCGTGCCTCTTGAAGCTGCTAATCGTTCAATCTGAAATTTGTACCCATTTACAAAATAGCCAGTAGAGGTTGTTACGGTCTTCAATGGCCATTGCGATAGACATTTAATGAAAATATTGTCGGTTGTCGACCATGGACCGTTGACCTATAAATTAATAAGCTATTGACATCCAATTCAAAAAATAATGCCATTATCGAAATTGATTGAGTGATACTACTCACAAATTCATAAAACCAGTAAGCAAACTCCGTTTCTAATTTCTGCCCAATTGCAACTTGACTGATGTCGGGATTCATCTGTCGTTGTCTATCACAAAACATCCTTATGGGATGAAAAGGATGAAAACTACTGTTAGAAATTAAATATTATGGTATATTATTATATAAATTTAAATTTTCAATTTAGCATTGAAGTATACACTTACTCAATATATGGATCGACTTCTCGACAGTTCATTAGGATGTAATAATGTGCTGCATTATACTCCATATCGCTAAGATTTCTTGACTTCTGCCCACCAAATGAACGGCCGATAGCTTTAAAAATTGATATTCTACCGTCATTAGCTTCTGCTTCGTCCACACATACGTCATCGTTACGACCATGATTTCGGCTCCTCGTGTGGACGTGACCCTCAAAGTAATGCGAGGCAAAAGCTGAAACTTCTTCGACCAAGTGTGCATTGCATATAGAACCTTCAACCCTTGCCTTATTACGCACATTATTTTTTAACTTCTTAAGATACCTATATGTAAAGTTGCAACAAAAAATTAACGAATTTTTCAAGCAATGAAATAATATTTGAAATGTCAACATATCTTAATGATGTATATATTTACCTCTCGAAAGGATACATCCAGCGATACTGCACGGGACCAGCTATGCTCGCTTCGTATGGCAAGTGAACCGGTAAATGCTCCATTGAGTCAAAAAAACTGGGAGGAAATATTCGCTCAAGCTTGCATAAAATAATTGGAATTTCCTCCTCAAGCCTTGCCATGGATGCAGAAGTAATGACTGCGGCAGATAACTCCTTGAAGAATAAGCTGAGCTCCGTAATTGCCTTCCAGACATGTTGCGGAAGCAACTCACGAAAAGCTATAGGTAATAACGTTGCATGAAAACATGGCAGTCGTGACTCTTCATGCCGAACAACTTGAGCTTATGCATGTCCACACACCTACCGATATTTGAGGCATAACCATCTGGAAATTTTAACCCTCTAAGCCAGTTACATAAAACTTCTCGTGAATTTCTGTCAAGAGTGTAACATGCTTTAGGATAGGTCCCATCGGCACTCCTTCTCAAATCACCTCTTCTGCAGTACTGATTAAGTTCTTCTCTTGACTTTGCAGTATCTTTTGTTTTTCCCGGGATGTTTAGCACCGTGTTAAATATGTTATCAAAGAAATTTTTCTCGATATGCATAACATCCAAGTTGTGCCGGATGAGATTTGTGCTCCAATAAGGCAAATCCCAAAATATACTTCGCTTCTTCCAGTTATGTTCTTTACATATACGGCTATTTATTCTATCTGCATCTGGTTCCCATGCATACATCAACCCCAAATGCTCTATAGAATCAAATAGATCCGTGCCGGACCTAACCGGTTCGGCAAATTTTGTGACTGCTTTGTTCTTCCGGAAGGCGATCAAGTTACGCCTGTAAGGATGATTTGGGGGCAAGAACTTCCTATGGTTATCAAACCATGACTGCTTACCACTCTTCTGCAATGTAAATGCATCCGAATCATACATGCAATGAGGGCATGCCAGACGTCCAGCAGTGCTCCAACCAGACAACATTGCATATGCCGGAAAATCACTTATTGTCCACATCAAAGCAGCTCTCATTAAGAAATTTGTTTCATAGAAATGTCGTAGGCTACCACTCCTGTTTCCCACAACATTTTCAATTCGGCCACCAACGGTTGCAGAAAGACATCAATCTTTTCCTTTGGATTTGATGGTCCTGGAACCAAAACGGTTAAAAACATTGCAGATCTTTCATGCACTTCCACGGAGGAAGGTTATATACAGTCAGTATCACAGGCCAACATGAATACTGTTGCCCCGCTTGACCAAATGGTTGGAAGCCATCGGTACAAAGACCTAATCTCACATTCCTTATATCTTCAGCGAAAATCAGGATGATTTTCATTGAAATGCTTCCAAGCCTTTGAATCTGATGGATGCCGCATTTCATCCTCTTTAGATTCATGTTCGGCATGCCATCTCATATCAGCAGCTGTTGCCTCAGATCTGTATAATCTCTGCAGGCGTGGGGTAAGAGGAAAGTAATGCATCCTCTTGTAAGGCACACTTTTCCTCCTACTTGTACCGGCTCCTCCTTCGGTGTTTTTGAACCTCGATTGCCCACAAATCTTACACCATCTCAGCTCTGAGTCTTCACCCCAAAA
>UESW01003907.1:3444234-3463753 GCA_900491605.1 Calamus simplicifolius | reverse complement strand
CAGATCGTCGGTGATCGGATCGATCGCCACGGACCGATCGCCACGGTCCGAGATCGATCGAGGCCGATCAGGATCACGGCTTGGATCGATCGCAACCGTCGGATCGTCGCCGATCGGACCGATCGCCATGGTCCGAGATCGGTCGTGGCCGATCGGGATCAGGGCTTGGATCGATCGCAACCATCGGATCGTCGGCGATCGGACCGATCGCACGGTCCGAGATCGGTCGTGGCCGATCGGGATCAGGGCTTGGATCGATCGCAACCGTCGGATCGTCGCCGATCGGACGATCGCCACGGTCGAGATCGGTCGTGGCCGATCGGGATCAGGGCTTGGATCGATCGCAACCGTCGGATCATCGCGATCGGACCGATCGCCACGGTCCGAGATCGGTCATGGCCGATCGGGATCAGGGCTTGGATCGATCGCAACCGTCGGATCGTCGGCGATCTCGGACGATCGCAACGGTCCGAGATCGGTCGTGGCCGATCGGGATCAGGGCTTGGATCGATCGCAACCGTCGGATCATCGCCGATCGGACGATCGCACGGTCCGAGATCGTTCATGTCGATCGGGATCAGGGCTTGGATCGATCGCAACCGTCGGATCGTCGGCGATCGGACCGATCGCCACGGTCCGAGATCGGTCGTGGCCGATCGGGATCAGGCTTGGATCGATCGCAACCGTCGGATCGTCGCCGATCGGACGATCGCCACGGTCCGAGATCGGTCGTGGCCGATCGGGATCAGGGCTTGGATCGATCGCAACCGTCGGATCGTCGGCGATCGGACCGATCGCCACGGTCCGAGATCGGTCGTGGCCGATCGGGATCAGGGCTTGGATCGATCGCAACCGTCGGATCGTCGCCGATCGGACGATCGCCACGGTCCGAGATCGATCGTGGTCGATCGGGATCAGGCTTGGATCGATCGCAACCGTCGGATCGTCGGCGATCGGACCGATCGCCACGGTCCGAGATCGGTCGTGGCCGATCGGGATCATGGCTTGGATCGATCGCAACCATCGGATCGTCAGTGATCTCGGACCGATCGCAAAGGTCCGGTATCGATCGTGGCCGATCGGGATCACGGCTTGGATCGATAAACCGTCGGATCGTCACCGATCGGTCCGATCGAATTTTCTAGAAAATAAAAATAATTTTCCAGAAAACAATTTTTAATATTGCGACGCATTTATGTGTCGCAATATTTTTAAAAAAATAATGTAATAAAAAAATTAAAAAAAATATTGCGATGCAATATGTGCGTCGCAATTATTTTTAAAAAATATAATTTTTATCAGTTATAATTATTAAAAAATATTGCACGCATTAGCGATGCAGTTTCCTAAAAAATAATTTTTCTGAAGAAAATAAGTTTTAATATTGCGACGCATGTATTGCGTCGCAATATTTTTAGAAAAATAAATGTAATTAAAAAATTTTAAAAAAAACATTGCGACGCATTATTTGCATTGCAATTATTTTAAAAAATATAAATTTTATCAGTTATAAATATTTTAAAAAAATTGCGATGCATTTGCGACGTAATTTCCTAGAAAATAAAAATAATTTTCCTAGAGAAAATAATTTTTAATATTGCGACGCATTTATTGTGTCGCAATGTTTTTAAGAAAAATAAATGTAATAAAAAATTAAAAAAAAAACATTGCGACGCAATATATGCATTACAATTATTTTTAGAAATATAATTTTTATCAGTTATAATTATTAAAAAAATATTGCGATGCATTAGCGACGCAGTTTCCTAGAAAATAAAAATAATTTTTTTGAAGAAAATAATTTTTAAAATTGCGACGCATGTATTGCGTCGCAATGTTTTTTAGAAAAATAAATGTCATTAAAAATTTTAAAAAAAAACATTGCGACGCAATATTTGCGTCGCAATGTTTTTTTAGAAAATATAATTTTATCAGTTATAAATATTTAAAAAATATTGTGATGCATTTGGGATGCAATTTTCTAGAAAATAAAAATTATTTTTCTGCCGAACATTGGCGCCAAGTTAGCGACTCATTAGCGACGCAATTAGTTGCATCGCTAAGTTTTGCATAAAATAATAAAAAAGCCAAATTAGCAATGGATTAGCGACGCATTGTTGCGTCGCTAATCCATAATAAATTAAAAAAAATAGTGAGTCGCTAATCACCACTCTTTAACGCTTAGTCGGGCCGGCCCCCCCTTCCCTTCTCTTCTTCTTTCTTCCTACCCTAGCCGCCGCCGTCCGTCCGCTCCTCCGGCTCCCCCCATCCTCTCCCTCGGCAGAAGCTCCCCCCACTCCGGCGGCGTCCCCTCGCGACCGAGGTAAGCCCCCCTCCTCCTAAATTATTTTTTTTAAAAAAATAGGTTCCGGCCACGGCCACGGCCGTGGCCGTCTTCTCCGGCCACGGTGGCCAGGCCACCCAAAAAAAAAATTTACAGTTGGGGGGGGGGGGGGGTTTCCCACCCCCACTTCGTCATCTCCGACCACGGCCACGGCCGCGGCCGTCATCTCCGGCCACGGCCGCGGCCGTCATCTCCGGCCACGGCCGCTACCGTGGCCTGGCCACGGTGGCCAGGCCACCAAAAAAAATTTACAGTTTGGGGGGGTTTTCCCCACCCCCCTTCGTCTTCTACGGCCACGGCCATGGCCGTCTTCTCAGGCCACGGCCGCTGCCATGGCCTGCCTGGCCACGGTGGCCAGGCCACCAAAAAAAATTTACAGTTTGGGGGGGGTTTCCCCACCCCCTTCATCTTCTACGGCCACGGCCACGGTCGTGGCCGTCTTCTTCGGCCACGGCCGCTGCCGTGGCCTGGCCACGGTGGCCAGGCCACTAAAAAAAAAATAGTTAGGGGGAGTTTTCCCCACCCCCCACCCATTCGTTTTCTCCGGCCACGGCCGCTACCGTGGCCGGCCGTGGCCTGGCCACGGTGGCCAGGCCAAAAAAAAAAAGTAACAGCTAGAGGGCTTTTCCCCACCCCCGACTCCTTCAATTAAAAAAAAATTAACACTCATAAAAAAATTAATAAACAAATTAGATTATATCATATTTTATTATTTTAAAAATATTTCAAATAATTTGATGATAAATATAAAAAAATATAAATATATTTTTAAAACATGGGCAACTTAATTTTTTTTTTTAAAAAAGTAACAGCTAGGGGGTTTTCCCCACCCTCCGACCCCTTCAAAAAAAAAAATTAACGCTCATGAAAAAAAATTAACACAAAAAATTTAGATTCTATTATATTTTATTATTTTTAAAATATTTTTAAATAATTTGATGATAAATATTAAAAAAAATGTGACTACTAATCTAATTTTTTATTAGATTGGTTATAAATTAATTAATTTATATCATTAGTCGTAGCTCTTTGGATAGACTGATTTAGCTCATCAATCATGACTCTTTAAATCAACTGATTAAACTCATAAATCGTAGCTATTTAGGTCAATTAATTTAGCTTATTAGTTTTAACTTCTCAAGTAAGCTGATTTTAGACCATCAACCTTATCTCTTTAGATCATCAATCAAAACTCTTTAGATAGGTCGAGCTGAATTAGCTTAGCTATTTAGGCCAACTAATTTAGCTCATTAATCATAACTCTTTAGATTAGCTAATTTCAAAATTACAGTCGTAGCTTTTCATTTCTTTATAGCTGTTTATGCAATAATATTTGTGCATTTGTAGTTATTTACAATTGTTATGTCTTGATTATTTACATTCTGCTTCAAATTGAATGATGCATTAAATTATGTAATGCTAGATAGAAAGTCTTGTTGTAATATTATTTAATTTTCAGCAACAAATTAGTAGTTTCAATGATTTATATTTTAGTCTTCACAAACTTTTATATTCGACATAATAATCTTAAGAAGACAGTGACTATATATATAGAACACTATTCCTATATATGTATAATTGACAAGAAGTTAAGAATAATAAGCATAAGTTCGATTGTCTTCGGATTTCCATATTATTAATCACAGCACTATAACCTTTAGACCCGTTTGAGAATTTGTAAGACTTAGTCTTGCAAATTCTCAAATTGTCCTGGTGGACAGTTTGAGAATATTTTTTGTGATATGTTAGTCTGCTATTAATCATCGTTGGGTGAGATTGCGGTTTGTATTTGCTCATACGTTCTCCTAATGTGGCATATATGCCACACATTTAGGAGAACATATGGGGAAATGCTGCTGAAATTTTAACATAACCGATCGATGATAATTAATAGCAGAATAACATATCATAAAAATATTCTTGAATGGGATAGGGCCTTACCTTTTAGACATGGAGTGAAGGTGGAATTAATTTAAGACACTTGAATGCTTGTGAAGTCTCATGATTAAACGGACCGCCTTGCGGCCCGACCTGAACTCAAGCCCTAGCATTAGCCTGGCATGAACCTGTGCCTCGGTCCTTGCTAGCACGCCAAGGATCGTAGCCATGGCCGGGCCTTGCAGGGTAGGGACCTTAGTTGTCTAAAAAAAATTGGTTTAGTTATAAATTATTTAAATGGTTGTTATTAACCTTAGTTGTGTAAAAGAAATAATTTAGTTATATATTTAGTAATGCTAATATAGTTTTATAATGTGGTTTCCTTTAATGGTTTACCAGAAATTGTATAAGTCGGTCAAAAATGAGCGGGGCTCACTCGTGGATGTATGCAAGGATAAAAGATGGCTTGCTTAATCCAGATCCTGGTGAGTTTCGTCTATTCAGGGCGACACACACCAGGAGGGATGGTTCCTGGGTCGACACGCGATCACGGGAGGTTGCGATAAGAAATTAGCTTTATGTAGTATCTGTTTAATTTCTAAAATTTTATTTCGAGAAATTTATTAACTCATTTATTGTTGATTTTATAATTTAAAGACACGAGTCGAGGAGCTTCGCTCCCAGGCATCACAGGTCGACTCCACTGATGGGAGACGCTCGTCGAACTCTCAGCAGAGGAGAGTCAGCATGTGTTTTTGGAGGTTGTTGGTGCCCAGCCGTGAGACCGCAGGGTTTATGGTCTGGGCACTAGAGCTTCTTCATATTTTCCCCATCAGGCCTCCAGCTCGCGATTTTCTGGTGATATTCCGGCCGAGCGTTTAGATGACATTCGGAGATCTATTGCGGAGGAGGTTCGGCAGGACGTTCGTCAGGAGGTTCGGTAGGAGGTCGAGCACGAGTTCGAGCAGCGTATGCGAGGCCGGGATCAGGAGCTTGCAGACGTGCGAGATCAGATGCGTTATTTGTAGGATACGGTTAGCCGCTTGTCGCAGGGTCTCCAGCCTCCACGTGATCGCTCAGATTCTTGATGTATTTTTTTTCTTTTTATATGTTGTACATGGAAACTTCAAAATTTTAATATATTAATTATTTTTAGAAATTGAATGATTATTGTTTGGATCAATATGAGTGAATAATGTTTCTATCAATATTTAAATGTAATGAAATTGTATTAACCATTTTAATTTTTAATATTTTATTTTTGTTACAAAAATTTAATTAGCGACGCATTAGCGACTGAAATTGCATCGCTAATATTTTTAAAATATTATTATTAAATATTGTGATGCAATGACCTGGCATCGCAATAATTTAAAAAAAATTTAATAGCGACGCATTAGCGACTCAAATTGCATCACTATTATATCTAAAATATTATTATTAAATATTGCGACGCAATGACCTTGCGTCGCAATATTTTAAAAAAAATTTCTTGGCGACACATTAGCGACTCAAATTGCATCGCTATTATATCTAAAATATTATTATTAAATATTGCGATGCAACTAAATGCATCGCAATATTGTGACGTAATTGAATGCATCGCAATATTTAATAATAATTTTAAATATTAAAAATTAGTTTTAAATTTAGCAATGCATTTGGATGCATCGCAACATTGCGATGCATTATTGCGTCGTAGAGAGTCACAATATTGCGACGCAATTGCGACAAATTGAGATTGCGACGGACATCTGAGCAACACCGTCATTGCATTGCTATTGCGTCGCAATAGCATGTTTAGCGATGCATTTGCGACGCATTTGGGCGTCGCAATATTTTTTTCCCCTTGTAGTGATTAGGATAGGAATTTGAGATCAAAATCCTCCTTACATTACAAAAATTTTTTAAATTAGCGATGCCATTTTGGCATCGCTAAACCCCAAAAATTCATCGCTAATCCAATTAGCGACGCAACAACTATGCCAAAAATTTCATCGCTAAAATGATCATTGCTACGAAAATTAGCAACGCTAAGTATTTTATTCGCTAATTAGCGACTATTTTAGCGATGCAATTACTAGCGTCGCTAATTAGCGACTCGTGATTAGAGACTCCAATTAGGCATCGCTAATCAAGTGTCGCTAATTAGCGACGCTATTGGCATCGCTAATTTTTTTTATTTTATTTTATTTTATTAATTTTAATTAACCTACTTAAATAATATTTAATTTCAATAAGAGACACATTTATAAACAGAATATTTTATTAAAAATATAAATAAAATATTAAAAATTAATATATTAATAATAGAAACCCGTACCATAGAAATATAAAAAAAGTATTACATCATAAAATTTAATAAAATGTAAAAATATAAACGCCGATCAACTGAAGGGACGGCCATCTGGAGCTAGAGTTGGAGCAAAAAATTGTATCGACTGCAACATATGCATTATCAATTGTTGCATCTCCTCTAACTGCTGCTTATAACGAACGTGCTCCTCTCGCTGTTTCTGCCAGATGTCCATGATCTTCGTCATCATCTCTAATCTCACACATCGTGATGGAATGCTCAATCTACTCCTAATCACCGGTGCCACCCTAACTGGAAGAAGAGGAACTGCATCGGCCGAAGAATGCAGAAGCTTTGGTGCCCAGACCGTAAACTCTACGATCATTTGACTGTGCGCCACCAGCCTCTAAGAAGATGCAGTCGCTCTTCTGTGGCGAAGGATCTGGCGTGGACCCTCCCTAGTCCCTCCTCTAATAGTTGTGTGGTCTAAGATAATAGCTCATCCATACGTGCCTACAAAAAATACATATCACATATAATGCAACTCATATTTGAGGAAATATATCAATAAACACATCATGTTTTCAATGATTTACTTACTTCGATGCGCTGGGAGCGACTGTCGACTCAAGACCCATCTTTTCTCATGTGGGTCACCTTGAACAACTGCCAGTGCCCTGAATCAGTGCCTTTCTTCAGCATCTGAATAGCAACGTTTCAAATTTATAGTTATGCTCATTTTAAAAATTTTATCATTAATAAGTATACAAAATTAAAAAAATTATATACTTACAAGATGACACAGATGCCCCTCAATCGAAATGGATCTTGCTATGTGGTAGGAAAGACCAGTGCCCAGACCACCTTTCTCTAATCGACGGTTCAAGCTAGCTATGGCTAACCTCCTCCGCCACTGGGGATCCGCCCATTGCTGCTGTCAGCCATCCCATATAGAATCGAAGATATGAGCGGGGTGTTTCGATGCCCTCCACTAGCAGCATAAATTATCAGAGTATCGGAGGCGAGCAAGTGAAGTCCAAGCTATTCTAACTGAAGGAGTGAAGGCTAGATCCCACTCAAATTCTTTTTGCAAGCAGAACAATTGTGAATATGCATATTGTAATAAATAAATTTTACTCAACTCTCAACTCGACTTATCTAAGCCTTTTCCCAGGTTGGCTACAATATTGTAATAAATAAATTATACAGATAAATATTGATAATATGATATTATAAATGCAATTAAGCATCATGCAAATCATGTATACTAACCTTGTACATATAATTTTATATCGAAACTAAAACAGAAATCAAAATAATCCAAATATATTTATAATAGTTAATGCAGTTAGCGAATATAGTAAATGAATAAAGGGGGGCCAAGGGGGAGCTGACTAGGGGGCTAAGGGGGCCAGAGGGCCAAGGGACCCTTGGGGAACCGGGGGCTAGGAGGGCCTGGGGCCAAGGGGTAGTCGGGGGCTAGCTAGGGGGCCAAGGGCCAAGGGTAGAGCCAGGGGACCAAGGGGGGAGGAAGGGGGGCCAGGGCGGCCGGGGCTGAGGGGCGAGCCTAGGGCCAGGGGGTGGGGCGGGCTGGCTGGACAAGGGGCGATAGGGGGCTGGGCGGGCTGGGTGGACGGGGAGGGGAGGGGAGCTAGGGATGGGGTGGGGAGGGGAGCCGGGGGGGGCCGACGGTGTTGAAAATTATGTATTCAAAACATGAATCAAATTCATGAAAACGTAGCGGAAGATAAAATACAAAATTCCTATATACCCAGGATCCTTAGGAACAGCTTCATTGAATTAGAAATAAAATCTAAAACATTATATCTATTAATACCTTAGTCCTTTATTGATGTAGAAAAGGATGAAGCCGGTGAATCCTCTGCCACTAGCCGTCCATGCGTCCGGCCTCTAATGGTGATCCACGCGGAGAAGAGTAAATGAAGACCTTCAAAGTATGAAAATAACTCTTAGGAAGAGAAGGATGCTAGTGCCTCTTAAATCCCCTTCTAGAATTTTAAACCAGAAGATCTGCCCGTAGGTCTAAAGATCTAATCTTTTTCTACCGGGAGAGAGGAGGAAGAGAAAGAAACATGTTAATAGAGAGAGGGAGAGAAAGAGACGTCCCATCTCATGGAAACCTTAATCCAAGGGAGAGAAAGAGACTTCCCTTCTTATGGCAACATTAATCCAAGGGAGAGAAAGAGACTCCCCTTCTCATGGCAATGTTAATCCAAGGAAGAGGAAGATACTCCCCTTCTCTTGTCCCCAGCTGCGCCGATGGAGGCTCCGCTGAGGGGTCGCCCACCCGGGCTTCAGATGTAGGTGCAGCCCGCAGCGGTCAGCGACCCAAGCCAAGCGGTGAACTGACTAACACCGTTTCACATCGGCCAAGGTGCACCACCTGCCCCATGCATCAGCCAAGTGTTGAAATCTCAGTCCTTAAAATTAGGAGTTAGTTATCTCATAACTACATGCCCCAATCTGGACGTGTTCACCATCCTACCATAGAGATTCATTATGCCCATCCCATGGGCATAAATCCTTCTTTACATGGCTGAGATTTGCCATCCATACCCGAATAATCAAAGCCGTCCATCACATGGAACAAGCCAAATTTGGGTATCCAATTATTTGTTCATCATATGCACAAATTATCTCTCCCTAAAATTCCTTCCTCTATGATGGATCATATCCATTATTATTTTATCTTCTTTAAATTGGGTCTTATCCAATTATTTAATTGATCATCTTATCTAATTTAATTCTCATTTTAATTCATCCAAAATTCTCCTTAATGCATGTGATCCATTAGGCCCTTTAACATATTGGCAATAATCATGTTCAAATCACTGACCCTAGGAGTGATTGGACAACTCTTTGTCCAAGTCAACAACATGATTATAGATCATGAGAGGCCTCTAGAAAAGCATTATGACCACCCAAGTGCTAAGGGTTTTGTTGACATGACCATCAATAACACCTGTCCATGAACGGTTATTGTACGATTCAATCCAGTCGTCACATATCCTAGATCAGTCAGTGGCATGGAAAGTGTCAACCATGTAACTGATCTTATTTATTTGATCTCAGGAAAGACTAACTCATATGAATTAGAACTATAAACCATTTCGTATTCCAACTCAATCTTATAAAGATTTTAAGTCTAATCAATCCATCAAGTGGTCGTAGATATAACCCTCTCTATATTAAGAAAGATGAACTCTATCTTGATCAATTACCACCTCCACGTGTTTCATGTCATACCTAACCATCACCATATTTGTAACTCATGGCTAGAGTAACGTTTGTATGATGTCAAAGATGGCATTCAACACATGAGATGCAGTGAATACCTCAAGTAAAAGGATCACTCGCACAACCGTCATCAGAGATCAACCATTGACATTATATAGAATATCCATATGGGATCTCTGTGTGGGTCAACCAATGCATCATTACAATAACGAGCATTCATACACCTATCCAGGTATCTTCATACTTCAACTTGCAAGATCAGCTGCTCACCACAAGGGTAAAGATATGCAATGTGTAGTCTCACGGGGTTTAATGGTGTCTAGTCCTATCTATACATCGACTAGAGAAATTTAAAGAATTGAACCATAACGTACAATTTGAATCTCATAATTTGTAATCTCTATTACAAATTCTATATACATGGTTCACATTCTTTTGGACTTTATCTCACAGACAAATATATCATATATAATAAAAGACATCTGAATAAATAAAGAAACTATTTTTATTTGATTTGTATTTATAAAATGTATATAGCATTCAATCCAATTGGATATAGGGCATAACTAACAATCTTCCACTTGCACTAGAGCCAATCACCCATGTATTTAATACCGAGTGACTTAACATGACTATCATGCTTCTGCTGAGGCAAGGCTTTAGTGAGCGGTTCAGCTACATTATCCTCAGTGGAAACTTATTCTATTTTTACATTATTTATACCAATAATCTCTCCAATTACATGGTATCTCCTGAGTACATGTTTGGACCTCTGATGAGACTTTGGCTCCTTAGCTTGCGCAATAGCTCTACTGTTATCGCAATACAAGTATATTGGATCAGCAATGCTCGAAACCATACAAAGTTCAGTGATAAACTTTTTAATCCAAACTGCTTCTTTGGCTGCATCTGATGCAGCTATGTACTCGACTTTGGTCGTAGAGTCGGTAGTCATCTCCTGCTTGAAACTCTTCCAGCTGACTGCATCACCATTGAGTGTAAAGATATAGTCTGATTGAGATTTATAATCATCTTTATCAACTAAAAACTAGAATCCATATAAGTCTGAACTCTGAGTTTGGGATCTCCATAAACCAAGAACATATCGTTAGTCCTTCGTAAGTATTTAAGGATATTCTTGATGGCTATCCAATATTTCTCACTAGGGTTTGCCTGGTATCTCTACTAGTAATACTCAAAGCATAAGAAACATCAGGTCTCATACATAGCATCGCATACATGACGGATCTGATTGCTGAGGCGTACGTGAATCCTATTTATGTGCTCTCTCTTCTCTTGGGTCTTGGGACTCATGTCCTTGGAGAGATGCATCCCATGCGATATCGGTAGGAATCCCTTCTTGGATTCTCCATGCTAAATCATTTTAGCACTTTATCTATGTATGTTAATTAGAATAATCGAAGCAACCTTCTAAATCTATCTCTATAGATCTTAATACCCACTATGTAGGTGCTTCTCCCAAATCTTTTATAGAGAACTTGCTGGATAACCAATCCTTCACTTCTTGCAGCAAGGATACATTATTTTCTATCAATAATATGCCATCTACATATAATATCAAGAAAATAATAACACTCCCACTAACCTTCTTGTATACACATGGATCATTCTCATTTTTGATGAAATCAAACTCTTTGATTGTTTCATCAAAATGGATGTTCCAGCTTCTTAAGGCTTGCTTAAGTCCATAAATGGACCTTTGTAGCTTGCATAACTTTTGAGAATCAATGGACTCAAAACTCTCATATTGTGTCATATACACATCCTTCACTAAATCACCATTTAGGAAGGCGGTCTTGACATTCATTTGCCATATCTCATAATTGTAATAGGCTGCAATCGCAAACAAAATCCTTATGGACTTAAGCATGGCTGCAAGGGAAAAGGTTTCATCAAAGTCAACACTTTGCCTTTGCTTGTAACATTTTGTGACTAGCCTCGCCTTATAGGTAATTACATTACCATCCATGTCGATCTTCTTCTTGAAGACCCATTTGCACCTAATGAGTTTTACCCCTTCAGGTAGATCAACCAAGGTCCATACCTGGTTGTCGTACATGGAGTCCATTTCAGACTTCATGGCTTCAAGCTATCTCTTAGAGCCAATGTCACATATTGCTACCTCATAGTTAGTAGGCTCATCATCTTCTATAAGAAATCCATATCTCTTAGAAATATGATGTGTTTTACTAGACCTACGTAACTAATGTGTACTTGGAGCTACATGTTGCTCCATCTCTTATGATAGAGGCTCACACAAATGTTGCCTGAATGTGAGTTGAGTCTTCTGCTCAACTCCCACTGCATTTGGCATTTGCTCCATATCATCTAATCGATCTGTGTCAATCTATGTTCTTTAGTTTCACTAAGCTCAATATTTCTCCCACTGCCCTTTCTTAGAAAAATCTCATTCTCTAGGAATATGGTATGCCTTGAGACAAAAACCTTTTGCTTGAGTGGATGGTAGAAATAGTATCATTTTAATTCTTTAGGATACCCCAAAAATCACACTTGCCAGATCTAGCTTCAAGCTTGTTTGACTCATTATGCTTTACATAAGCGAAGCAACCCCAAATCCTTAGATGACTAAGGGATGATTTCTTTCCATACCATATCTCATAAGGAGTGGAATTGATCGACTTAGACGGAACTCGGTTTAAAGTATATCGGCTGCGTGTAGCGCATAATACCAAAACATTTTTGGAAGATTTGTAAGGCTCATCATTGATCACACCATATCTAATAATGTGTGATTCCTTTTTCTGATATACCATTATGCTGTAGCGTACCAGGAGGAGTCCACTAAGAGAGAATTCCATTCTTCTTCAAATATTTTAAGAACACATGGCTTAAGTATTCCCCACCTCGATCTGATTTAAGTTTCTTAATACTTTTGCCACTTTGTTTTTCAACCTCGGATCTGAATTTTTTGAACTTTTCAAAGGCTTCAGATTTGTGCTTCATCAGATATACGTAACCATACCTGTTATGATCATCTATGAATGTGATGAAGTAAGAAAAACCTCATATTGCCTGAATATTGATAGGACAACCTACATCTGAATGTACTAGTCCTAAACATTCAGTAGCTCGCTCATCCTTTTTAGTAAAAGATGACTTAGTCATTTTGCCACGTAAGCATGACTCACATTCCTTAAACGATTTCAATCAAATGAGCCCAAATAGCCATCCTTATGTAATTTGGTTAAACACATTTCATTTACATAGCCTAAATAACAGTGCCATAGGTACGAGTTCTTAGAATTATTTGATTTTAATTTCTTTGTTTCTACATTAAGAACAGAACATTATAAATTCAAAACATAAATCCTGTTGAACATTTCAGCAGAACCAAAGAATATTTCATTTTAAAAATTAAAATTCCTTTATTTCTAATTTCAAATGTATATCCATCATTTACAAGACATGAAATGAAAATAATATTCTTTGTTATGTTTGGAACATAGTAACAATTACTAAGCTCCATTACAAGCCCAGTGGGCAAAGACAAAGAATAAAATTCTATGGCTAAAGCATCAACCTTTGCTTCATTTTTCAGGCACAGGATCACTTCATCTTTCTTCAGCTTTCTACTGCTTCTTATCATACGCATATTGTTGACCCCAGATTGATTTTGATGATTACAAAACTATTAGGCAACTCTAAGCTTAATACAGGGAAGTTCGGTCACCTTGCAAGTAAGTATCTTCATGCAAAATTGATTGGTAAGAGAGTACTTCATTCTATTTTGCCTTAGATAATTTTATTGGCTTGGGAGTTAACTGGTTAGCTAACTTGTTATTCCATTTAGCTAGTGGCACACCTTTCAGCTAACTGGTAAGTTGTCTCTGTGACATTGGCTGAACAGTTGCTTATTTAAGCTAGCTGGTTAGCTAGCTTGTTGGCTAGCTGGAGTTCTTTCAGGTAGCTAAGGTGCTCATCACTGTTGCTGGCCGAACGTCCTCCAATTTTAGCTAGCTGGTTAGCTAGCTTAAGATGCTTTAGAGTTAACTGGATTTCATTTTAGCTAGCTATCATTGCCTGTTAACATTCCTGGCCGAATGCTATTTATTTTTAGCTAACTGTTGAGCTAGTTGCTAGATCTCCTAGCTAGCTGGCGTATCTTGTTAGCTAACTGCTTTGACTTGGAGCTAACTACTTAGCTAACTAGTTTTCATAGGTAAGCTTCAGGCCGTGAGCTGTCAAATTTTAGTTAACTAGAGAGCTAGCTACATGGTGGTTAGCTAACTGGAAAGCTAGCTGTTTATCCTGCCACATGGTTGCCTTTTTGCTCAGTTAGCTAGTTAGCTAACTAGCTTGGGTGATCTCTCTGTTGCTTTTCTCCTTAGTTAGCTGGAGAGCTAACTATTTTGGATGGGCTCTCTGTTGTTTTTGAACTTAGTTAGCTAGTGAGCTAACTAACTTTTCTTTAGTTAGCTGTTGAGCTAACTCCCATTCTCTGTGTTTCCTGCAAGCCGTGAGCCATCATTTTTTAGTTAGCTAGGGAGCTAACTAGTTAGCTAGCTCCTGTTTCCTCTGTCGTTTGATTTGCTCTTTAGTTAGCTAAGAGCTAACTATCTTTTGTTTAGTTAGCTGCTGAGCTAACTAAGCACTCTGCACTTTTGCTCCTGGCCGATTTGCTTTATTGTTAGTTAGCTGGGAAGCTAACTAGAAATTGTTTAGCTGCCTAAGGAGCTACCTATCTGGACGTTTTCTTTGCCATGGCCTCTCTTGTGAGCTAGCTGACTAGCTAGCTGAGATTTCCTGCTTACCTCTTGGCCGAATGCATTCAAGTCTTCAGCTACTTGGAGTTATTTCCAGTCAACTGCCGCCTGAGTTCTTGAGCTTGCTCTTTCTCTTACTCTCTCTCTCTCTCTATTTCTATTTTCAGCTACATTTAACTTTTGATTTTTTGAATTGTTTTAGGGTTCTTCCTTCCTCAAATGGAGACCTGCATTCAATGCTTAAGGAAACATTTTACAACGGTTATATTTTCTTCCGTTTTTTATTTCCATTTGTTCCTAATGTATCTAACGGATATCTTTTTGTTGGATCATTATAAATAGCTGTGATTAGAAGCACACAATGATGATTTTTGAAAAAGAGATTACAAGAGGAAGAAATCCAAGAAAAGAGCTTTTACTGCATATTGTTGAGTGGTTGATAAGGGAGTTGCTGTGCATTCAAGTTCATTCATTGCTCCAAAAAGTCGTCCAGATCATTGAAGTTTTTCAAAGCAATCAAGGCTCAGCTACTTCAACCTCGTTCATTTATTGCTGAAATTATTGCTTCAAAAGTTGTAAAGTATACTCTGGATATTTGCTCATTGTAGGAGCTTCTCTTTATCATTCTCTGATTATTTTGTAAGAGGTTAGTGTTAACCCTTGATTATTTTTGGCTTCCTTGTTCCGTGAAACAAGAGGACTAGCCTGGTTTGGCTAGGGTTTTTGGCTTCCTTGTGCCGTGAAACAAGAGGACTAGCCTGGTTTGGCTAGGGGTTTTTGGCTGCTTTGTGCCGTAAAAATAAGAGGGCTATCCAGGGAAGGCCAGAGGTTGTAATCATTGTGGTACGATTAGTGGAATTTTAAAGGTTTTGGGGAGTGGATGTAGGTGCTGAGTTTGGCACCGAACCACTATAAACTCCTGTGTGTTTGTGGTTGTTGATTCTCTATTGTTATTATTCTGTGCACCCCACTTCATTGCTGCAAATCAAAATTAGGGTTTAAGCACATATCTGCATAGTAATCAATTTTTAATAACCCAATTCACCTCCTCTTGGGTTGCTACATCTGGGCAACAAGTGGTAGAGCAGAGTGCTCTTGATTCCTATAGCTTTGATTAGCTTGGAGCCAAAGATCAGTAGTAATCCCAATGAGTTCTATGTTAACTGAAGGACAATCAACTAATAGACCACCTTTGTTCAATGGAACAAATTACACATATTGGAAAGCACGAATAAAAATCTTCATTCAAGCACTAGATTATGATTTATGGGGAATCATAATTAATGGACCACACACACCCACTATTATGATTGAAAATATTAATATTGCAAAACCTGAATCTGAATGGGATGAGCAAGATAAGAAATTAGCACAATTAAATGCTAAGCTATGAATGTTCTTTATTGCTCTCTTGATGCAAATGAGTTTAATCGCATATCAACTTGCATGTTGCAAAGAAAATTTGGGATAGACTTGAAGTCACCCATAAGGGTACAAATCAAGTCAAGGAATCCAAAATAAATATGTTTGTTCATAAGTATGAATTATTTAAGATGGATCCCACTGAAAATATTACTGATATGTTTACAAGATTTACTGACATTATTAATGGACTGAAAAGTCTTGAAAAATCTTATGCTAACAGTGATCTTGTTAGAAAAATCTTAAGATCTTTACCTAGGACATGGGAAGCAAAAGTTACTGCAATTCAAGAAGCAAAAGATCTCAACACTTTATCACTTGAAGAGTTGGTCGGTTCTTTGATGACTCATGAGCTTCAGCAACGATAACATATTGATGAAGATGAATCAAGAAGAAAAGGATGGCATTGAATAGTGCAACTCAAGAAGATGAAAGTGAAGAAACCACAAGTGACAGTGAGAAAGATGATGAAATGGCACTTATTTCAAGAAATTTAAAAAGTTCATGAAAAGAAAGAAATTTGAAAAAAAAAATATTTTATCAAAGGAGACCATAGCAAAGATAAGGAAAAGAGTGAACCTCCTACATGCTATGAGTGCAAGAAGCCTGGACACATCAGACCAGATTGTCCACTATTAAAGAAAGGATCTAAAAGAATAAAGAAGAAGCAATGATGGCTACTTGGAGCACAGTGAAGCAACGAGTTCAGAAGAAGAAGAAAACTGAAGTTGCAAATATTTGCTTCATGGCTGATAATGATGAGGTAAGCCCTAACTTTTTAGATGACTTTACCTTTGATGAATTACAATGTGCATTTTATGAACTTATTGATGATTTTGCAAATTTAAGTTCAAAGAGCAAAGAATTAAAAATGAAATAAAAAATCTTACTCTTGAAAAGGAAAGAATCTCAAAGGATAATGAATCATTGTTAAAGAAAACCAAGATTTGAAAAATGAAGTGAATAAATTAAAACCAATTGTTGATAGATTTACTCTAAGCTCAGAAAAATTAGAAATAATCTTAAATAGTCAAAGAGCTGTTTACAATAGAGCTGTCTTGGATACAATACTTTTGAAAGACAAAATTTTTGAAAAATATCTATGAGCATGCTGATGATTCTACTAAAATTATTTGTTTTAAATGTGGAAAAATAGGACACAAAGCTTATATTTGTCAAACACAAAAGATAAGAAAAATATGGGTTCCAAAAGGAACCATTTTGACTAACCCTAAAGGACCCAAGAAAGCTTGGGTACCTAAAAACAAAAATTAAATTGTGTATGCAAGTGTGTCTTGCAACCCGAGCAATTAAAAGACAATGGTACTTGGATAGCGGGTGCTCAAGACACATGACCGGTGATAAATCGCAATTCATCACTTTGGAAGCAAAAGATGGAGGTGTTGTTACTTTCGGTGATAATGACCAAGGAAAAATAATTGGCATTGAAAAAATAGGTATCACACCTCATGCTTATATTGATAATGTTTTGCTTGTGAAAGGACTGAAACACAATTTACTTAGTATTAGTCAATTATGTGACAAAGGATTTAATGTTACATTTGAATCATCTCTATGCATTGTTAAAAATCTGCTAATGAAAACATGAAATTTGTTGGTCAAAGGCATGGTAATGTATACATTGTTAATTTAAATGATTTGCATGATCAAATATTGATTGCCTAGTTGCTACAAATAAAACTAATAATAGTTGGTTATGGCATCGTAGGCTAGCTCATGCAAGCATGGATTTACTATCTAAATTAATTAAGAAGGATTTAGTACATGGTTTGCCAAAACTTGTTTTTGAAAAAGATAAGATTTGTAATGCTTGTCAATTTGGAAAACAAACCCGAGCATCTTTTAAATCAAAGAATTTAGTTTCAACCACTAGACCTTTGGAGCTCTTGCATATGGATTTATTTGGTCCTACAAGAAAACTAGTTTAGGAGAAAAAGATACGGTTTTGTTGTTATTGATGATTTTCTCGCTTTACATGGGTTTTATTTCTATCTAGTAAAGACGAAGCATTTCTAGCATTTCAAAAATTATTTAAAAGAATTACAAACGAAAAGAATTCTTTTTTTGTCAATAAGAAGTGATCATAGAAAAGAGTTTGAAAATAAATTTTTTGAAGAATTTTGTAATGAAAATGGAATTGAACATAATTTTTCTGCACCAAGAACACCACAACAAAATGGAGTAGTTGAAAGAAAGAATAGAACATTAGAGGAAATGGCACGTACCATATTGTGTGAAAGCAATCTTCCAAAGTATTTTTGGGTAGAAGCTATCAACACTGCATGTTATGTTTTAAATCGTGCATTAATCAGACCTGTTTTGAAAAACACTCCTTATGAGCTTTGGAAAGGAAGAAAACCTAATATAGTTACTTTCATGTTTTTGGATGCCGATGTTTTGTATTAAATAATGAAAATCAAACCTTGATAAATTTGATGCTAAGTCTGATGAAGGAATATTTCTCGGTTATTCTTTACATAGTAGAGCTTTTAGAATATTCAATAAAAGGACTTTAGTAGTTGAAGAATCAATTCATGTTATCTTTGATGAATCTAATGATCTTCCATCAAGAAGGGAAAAGGTATAAATGATGCAGATGACATTGAAGATCAATTCAAGACATCACACTGAAGGATAAGAACGACTCAGATACACAAGAGGTAAATGAAGAAGGGAACATTGACCTACCTGAAGCCTCACAAGGTAATGTTGAATTAGAAAGAGGTTGGAGGTATGTTCTTAGTCACCCTAAAGATCAAATTATTGGTGATCCTTCACAAGGAGTTAGAACTAGATCATCATTTAGAGATGCTTGTAATAACTTAGCATTTGTATCTAAAATTGAACCTAAATGTTATGATGATGCTAAAGATGATGCTGATTGGATTAATGCCATGCATGAGGAACTTAACCAATTTGAAAGAAATAATGTTTGGACTCTTATTGAAAGACCTCATGATCATCAAATTATTGTAACTAAATGGGTTTATAGAAAAAATTAGATGAACATGGCAATATAATTAGAAATAAGGCAAGATTAGTAGCTAAGGGTTATAATCAAGAAGAGGGAATTGATTTTGATGAAACTTATGCCCCAGTTGCTAGATTAGAAGCTATTAGATTACTTCTTGCTTATGCTTGCTTTATGAATTTTAAATTGTATCAAATGGATGTTAAAAGCGCTTTCTTAAATGGATACATTGTGAACAAGTTTTTGTGGAACAACCATCCGGCTTTGAAAATCACTTGTTTCCAAACCACGTTTTCAAATTGAACAAAGCTTTGTATGGTTTGAAACAAGCGCCCCGGCATGGTATGAAAGATTAAGCAAATTCTTGATTAGTAATGATTTTATTCGAGGAACTGTGGATACAACTTTATTTATTAAAAGACAAAACAAAGATATATTAATTATTCAAATCTATGTTGATGATATCATATTTGGTGCCACTAATGATTCTTTGTGCAAGGACTTTGCTAAGCTTATGCAGGGAGAGTTCGAGATGAGTATGATGGGTGAGCTGAACTACTTCCTCGGACTACAAATTAAACAAA